>OX459096.1:36003815-36436315 GCA_949775045.1 Metridium senile | reverse complement strand
AATATTAAGAGTATTGATTCTAGATGTAATAAAACTGGACGAATTAGAGTCGATGTTGTTAGTTTGTTTTATTGGAGAAATTGATCTAAACAATAGTTGTTATTACATGCTATAAGACACGGCTCTTGGGGAAAAAAACAAAAACTTGTCCCGAAACCATATAACTGTAGTAACAGCTAATTCATTCGTTTGAGAATATGCCAGTTTGTGAAAGTATGTGACAGTATATGTTAAAAATATCCGACATTTTGCAGAAAAACACATTTTGCAGCTTTATAACTGTCAATATAATTATTTTTCAAAATCGTCAATTTCCATTCACTGTTCACCTGCCAATCATCTTAGAGTGCAAAAAGCCACTACAACACCAACAATGACGTCAACCGTTTTAAATGTCGCTAGCGTTTTGGAGGGTTTTGAAGTTTCTCAAGTAAAATCAAATTTGCTATTTTACTTAGCCAAATTAATCTGAATAGTTTCCACTTGACAAGCATATGTTTTTCTATAAAACTATATTTGGCCTGTATGGTCTAAATATGGACGATTTCAAATGAAGTCATTTAGCTATGGTTCAATATTATTATACATTTTTCCCTTTTTTCTCTTTTTTACGCTTCTATTTTAATTGCTTGTGCAATTTCCATTATATTCGTTTACCAGCTGATGTTTTAACATCACAACAAGTATAAACACGTGCGTAAATGTTTTGCGCTAATCAAGCGAGGATTTATATTGATGCCATCGTTACATTACAAAGAAACACTGACAGGTAAAAGCTACAATTATCTTGATATTTAACCGACGTTTTCGCGTATTTTCTGCCAGTAATTGTTAGATAGAGTAAGGTAAGGCAGTGTTCAATGATTTCCATTGTAACAATGCAGTGTAACGAAGTTATTCATTATTGTCAGAACAGGCTTTTAACCCCAGACGAACCCAGCCCTCTTATTTGACTATGTCAGGCCGTTGATTTTAAGAACAAACACCCATGGAAAGGAAAACAAACTAGTGAATAGTTTGTGTAGTAAAAACTTCCGTTCAATAGTTGGTTTGCCTTGAAGAACCCTTGACCCACCAAAGAGAAAATCTCAGTGCTTTGTGTTTGAACACAAGTCCAAAGTTTAATGGTCTACATTCATAACACCAAATTACTTGAAATAACAGTGGAGCCATAAGCTATTAATAGACTTTTCAGTGTTATAATCACAATCTTTTAATTCAATGCATGGGTGTATGCATCTATAGAACTGTGTGGTTGCCTTATTTATGTATGTAGACTGGTTGCTTCATTAAGTAAGGCTCCCTGACTCGAAATCATTTCTAACAATTAATTGTCTGTATTCACAAATCGTTCACTGAATCGTTTGCTAGGTCTTCGGCTTTTAATGACCTTTTGATTGATATAAAACTCTTTTGATATAAGCCTACACTGTTTGTGTACATTTCACCTTAAATAGCAGTGGTCTCCAAAATAATTTAGCCTTAGCTTCAGCAGGTATAATGATGCTTTGAAAACTTCAATAGCTAGTTATTTACTATTTTTTCCTTACTGCCGTTTCGGTGCTGGTCCCACTAAAAACGAGGATTACTCAAAGTAACTTGGTGCATGGTAAAAGGAGAATGACTGATCATAGCGACTGAACCTGCTGCGTCGACTGTGACTCAGTGGTGACCGAACGTTTATCCAAACAGCTGCAAACTAGACGCGATTGTCGGTAGAACAATTTTGTTTGTACTTTAGTAAAAATATTAATGGCAGTAGTTTATGATCAATGCATTAAACAAAACGTTTATCAGTGAGAGGCATTGCAATTATGAATTTTACACTGTCATTAGAAATTATTACCAAAATGAATTTTAAGAAAAGAAAAGAATGACTAAATTGAATATTTCCCTAATAGATAGATGAATAGCAAGATGGATACAAGAATAGACAAATGGATTAAACTACGAAACAAAATACATATCTACTTAGGAAATTAAAGGATCGAGAAACACTGCAGAAAAAATAGGAGAGGATTATTGCATGGAAAAAGTGATACTCGCCCGTCCGAGTGACCATTCCATTTTGCATAGCGACTATACCGTCAAGGATTGAACTGATTAAAGAGTGCCTACAAACAATGTTTATATTTATTGAGGGTAATATAAAAGAAACTGTTCACGGCGTGCCTTATCCATCTGAACTATCCCAGTTGAGTCAACTATGCCGTGTCACAAACATGCCATATACTGATGCTACCTTTCGGGTGTCGGGAAAACACGGATACGGACCGTCCGTCTGCGGACCAACGGACCAACGGACCAACGGACCGACGGACCATTTGGGAAAACGCGGACCAAAAAATAAATAAAACGCGGACCAAAAAAAAATAAAACGCGGACCAAAAAAAAAAAACGCGGACCAAAAAAAAAAAAAAACGCGGACCAAAAAAAAAAAAAATAATAATAATAATAATAAAAAAAAAAGATAAAAAAAAATAAAAAAAAAAGATAGAAAAAAATTAAAAAAAAAATACAAATGAAAACAAAAATGAAAATGAAAAAGTAGATAAAACGGTAAAAAAACTTGCAAATACTTATAAAATGTTTCTTTACCCGAAAAAACCCTCAACAATTCAGCTGAATTAGTATAAAGACGAAAGGTCTTTGACAGTGTTGTTTGTTAAATCATATCTTGCAAATCCGTGCATTTGACTAAAGGACCGACCGTTCATTATTTATGGGAGGGGGATGGGTGATTAAATGAGGGGCCTTGAATTTGTTTTAATCCTGAAAAGGGGGTATTTAAATAGCTTTTGAGCTATTAAGGGGGGACTTGAAATGAAAATAATAATAAAATAAATAAATAGTATATAGCACGTTTTAAGTATTTCACTGTTTCATTAGGTAATTTAATTTGTTGTCCCAATCAATTGAACTCTATTTTTTCAACTTTTCCAAGAACTTGAGAAACCAGAACGAAAGAAAACAATCAAAAAGTAATATTTGAGATGTGGTTTTTATTGAAATAAGGGGGGGATCTTTGAAAAGAATATGTTTATTGTGGGCCCTCAACAAAAAAGGTGCCTTTGCTAATGAATCACCCACCCCCTCCCCCACATAACTAATGAACGGTCCATAGCTTGACTTAAATCAATAAAAATCTAAAAGTAATAGTTTAAGCTTACAACATACTTTATCCTTTTTGTTTAAGTTGAAACTTTGAAACAGAAAAATTAGTCTCAATCGGTAATGAACAAAAATTGGAGTATATAGTATATATAAGCTGATTAGATTTGTATTTGATTTCATGCGTATCATACTTTGGCCTATTGTTCGGTGTCCATTTCGAGGTGATAATAGTTATAAATCTAGAATTATTTTGTGATATGTTACAAGTACTTTATCGTTCACTAGTCATTTATGGGCATTTATTTGGCCTTTTTTCGTCCGACGCAGGCTTCAATTAAAATATATACATCAAGAAGCAACTCAAGAATGTGTTGTGGTTGAGAACGCGAATGTCATCACTGGCGCCCATCACTTCGTTCGCATCACCGAAACGAATTATTTCCAGTTGAATTCATATATATATATTTTTTGTGTGGCATTTACTACTAAAGTTAAGTTACCATCAAATATTTACATACTTTGTTTGACTTTGATAAAAAGTATTTATTAAAACCCAATGTATAAATAGTTTGACTTATCTGTTTGCAGTTACTTTACATTTATCAGTTGTGTCATCAAAAGCTTTTATAAACAGAACTTGTTGACCTCCCACCTTGAAATGGCTTTGAATCTGAGGCTACGAATCTGAGGCCAGCTTCACTTTGGGCAATAAATGGGCTACTATAATGTTCGCTTGTTAAAATCCATTGATCTCAGCATTATGAATGTGTTATCAAATTCGTTGAGTAATCAATATTCATTCGATCAACATTCTTATTTTAAGACTTATTACGTATTTGGTGTGTTAGAAATTGTATTGATCGGTACTGAGAGATTGACGTGCGTGTCTTATCAAGTGATGACTGACATTATACACATTCGACATCACGAGTTGATTCGTACTCTGTTCTTGTCGTTTCGATTGTTGCAGTTTAAGAAAACAAAATCTCAGAAAAAGTTTCTCAGTATAATTCGAGTATCCCGATTCCTCGAGTCGCATCGAGAAACACACTAATAGGACACTCACTAATAGGTTAAATCTTCTGAATTGTTGAGGGTTTTTTCGGGTAAAGAAACATTTTATAAGTATTTGCAAGTTTTTTTACCGTTTTATCTACTTTTTCATTTTCATTTTTGTTTTCATTTGTATTTTTTTTTTTCATTTTTTTCTATCTTTTTTTTTATCTTTTTTTTTTATTATTATTATTTTTTTTTTTTTTTTTTTTGGTCCGCGTTTTTTTTTTTTGGTCCGCGTTTTATTTTTTTTTGGTCCGCGTTTTATTTATTTTTTGGTCCGCGTTTTCCCAAATGGTCCGTCGGTCCGTTGGTCCGTTGGTCCGTTGGTCCGCAGACGGACGGTCCGTATCCGTGTTTTCCCGACACCCGCTACCTTTGACCAACTCAACCATCTTGATATATCCATCTAACAAAAACAACTTGAAATACAATAGATTTTAAATTGAACTTCAATTACTCAGCATATCGGAAACATAAACATTATGAATGTTTATTTACGGTGATGTGCATTACTATTGAAGATAAAGACAACTAAAGCTGTGTTCTTTTACAATAGACTTTTATATAAAAGTGCACGAAAGATGGGATGGTCGTGACAGAAACAGTCTGAGCCAGCACAGCTGTCTATCTAAGTTGATACTTAGTAAAGTTTGGATAACCTTAAGGCGGTCCTGAAGGTAGTGCAAAACATCAAACCTCGTGTTTTCCAGTCTAAAATTACAATGCAATAAAATCATCTGATTCTCTCTATTCGATCGACTAATCACTTTACACTGTGGGTTGTGCAAATATCGATAACTAGATTGCTCTACTCTCTTACTGTCCGGATACAGAGCTTGTTGCTAATCTAATGAGTTTAAGTTAACTAGTCCTTTCAGGAAATCGAGCACATTTGGTTTAACCCATAAAGCAGTCAGTTCATGTTCCTGTCAAAAAGCTCTGTTTTCGTGCACTTTAAAGTGAAATTATTGAGAGGTTCTTCCGTTTCTCATCTAACCAATGGACATATGCGTCACCCCCCTGAAGTATTGAAGTGGAGTGAAGAAACATAAAAATGGTCATTGAAAATTCATTCTGTTCTTAATTGCTGAACACGTGGTATTGTAAAGAAATCATATTCACAATTTTAAAAACATCGTTACTAGAAAAACAATATCGATGTTTTTAAAAGAAGTTAATCTTTCGTAATGAAAGGTGAAAAATGTTGTGAAGAAAGGAGGTTTATTCAACTTTGAAAAAATATGTTACTATGTTTTTTGTGTGTTCGTTTGTCAACAGTGATTATGGAGTAGCATTAGCAAGTTGTTTATTTATTTAACCATTTTGTTTACATGGATTAGTTAATCCTTAGTCGAACACTTGCTATCGGTCTGCCCTCTGACGGGTTCCCACGATGTTCAACAAATGAATTAATACTTTATACCTGCTCCTGTGGGCTGTTAGTTTCATACGTCAAGCAAACTTTGCAACATCATTAATTACTTTTTGACAAAACCACCTATATATTAAATCAATGTTCCAAGCCGTATGCAAGATCTTTGCACCAAGGTGATTCAGATCAAAAGTCAATAAAATAACATCGTTCTTGGAATGAACAGAACCCCAGCTTTTTTAACCCAATGAAGACTAAATTTGTTTCCATGTTCGACATTTTTTTTCGAGGAAACCTGCCTTGGTAAACTCTACTATATAGTGTATATCAATTACTATTATCGTAACATCAACAGCAGCTCAATTTAGCAAAATAATTTCAATGAAAAATATACTCTAAAATAAGCTATAGACATTATGAACTTTATCAAATCGGAAAGCAACATCGTTGAATGATTTCTAACATTATATGAATAGATAAAATAATTTAAGCCTAATGATGCTCTATCTCTATAGCTTGGGTCGTTTTCACTCAGTGAGCTTGTATTTTTTTCACAAATATTATTATTTTTAGAACTCGTTTAGTTTTTATTATTATTCAATTCAAAACATATTTACAAAGGTTGTTCTATTTGCAATGGAAACAGGTTGCTAAACTTACTTTTTTTCCTCGAACACTTAGTAAATTAGTTTGCATTATCTAATCCATGTACTTGACAATATCTAGCAAAAGTAAAATGTGTAAAGTTTGTTATTCATAGTATCTACTTGTTTTTGTGTGCTTTTGATTGAATTCTTTGTTCAGTTGTCATAATACATCAATAGACAATAGCTGTACAAGGGTTTTGTTTCTTGACACTGAACAATGTTTTATCAGATGTACATTTCACATTTAATTGTCTAAATTAGACCAATTAAAATTATCAATAACTGTCCTTAAGATTAGTTTCAGAAAGGAAAACAAAAATGTTGCTTTAAATTTAAAGAGAACGTGTTCTATTCGATCAAACGTTCTTTTCAAACATTAGTATACGTTCTTTTACTATCAAACGTTAGGTTCCATCTTACAGGAGAAAAAAACTTGTTTAATAAAAACGGGTTAACAAGTTTTAATATTGAAGTCATTTTGAAAAGCCATATAATAATTGTACCAAACGGCACTCTTCAAACTACTGGGGGTATAATGATAATAATCTCAGGTGAATTATCATAACACAATAAGGTTTTTATCCGTCTATTGTCCAATCACACCATCTTGGAGTGTAAGTCTATGGTACGTACTTGATTTGGTGTTGTAAAACAGAACTTTGTGTTATCAGGAATATTTTCAAGATTCTTTTTTCACAAGTTTTCAAAGTGTTTCTCAGTTGATAGATGTACAAATAAAAGTCGTTTAGAAGGCTAGTGACAAAGTAAGGTGGGTAAAGTGCCATCATAAACGACAGGTTCGTCAAACCTTGTGACATACAAAGCCGATTATTTATGATAAACTTTGGCCCTGCATTACCACTAACCGCTCATGAGATGGCATATCAACAGAACACGTTTAGTTAGTCAAAACATGAAAACATAAAACGGTGTTTTTTTTCTTTGTTTTTGATTGCCGCTTTTAAGTTAACTGCCATAAATTGCCCTCTTAGCTTCGAGTGCGAGCTTAGTCAAGTTTTAGTGGTTTTCCGTTGAATTATGCTCACAAACAAGATAAGGGTGTTCGTTTTCAAACGAAAACACCTTTTGTTTTTGTTGGAATCAGTAGACAAAAAGTTTCTCCATAAAAACAGCCGGTAGCTCTTATCAAATGAGCAAAAATACTCTCGGTAATTAGCTGGCTGTGTTTTATAACGTTTATAAGGTGCGATAAAGTCGATAAAGCATTGGTTTATAAACGGGTGCCATGGATACGATATTCTAGTAGTTTTAATGCGAAATTAAACGTCTTATCAGCCTATCTATGTAACACCCCGGTAATGATTTAATTAAACAGGGCTTGGGGTGATGATGTTGTTTCTGTTACTCATCACGTTGTAATACGATTCGACAACATCAAATGGCTGCTAAATGGAATACATTGTTTAAAGTACCTCCCTTGATCGACCTAATACAGAACTGCCTTCCCCTAATCGCTAACATACCCTTCTTTGTATGCCTATCGTTTGCTTATGGCAGTTGAATGTGAAATTTAGACAAGTTGTTCAAAGTTGTACAAATTTCTACATTATACCACCCTAGTTGTACATGGTGATTTGTGGGCAGGCGTTTCCCATGTTTGATAATCCAATTTTCGGATTAAAGCCCTTGTATGGATCCATCACTAATCGTTTAATAAAGAGGATTACAACATGGTATAACGTTGAAGCCATCGTATGATATTCATCTAGACCAGGTCGGTAGACCTATTAGATGTATCTACTGGATATGAGGCACATTTATCACTAGTTATAACTATATGTCTACTGCTGTCGATATCATCTATATCAACAAATCGTCATCAATGGCATATACCCTGACAATCAACATTACCCTGTCACTCTGACCTCACCTGGAGAATTGAGCAGTATTGCATGAAGGGCTTCCTTTTGTCCGTCTAATCATACATAGCCTCTTACTAAACTAGCAACACACTAAACCAGCTCTGATTATCCTAGGATTAAGCATGACTGCAAGGGATAACAGCCCAACTCAAGAACGCCGTGTATCTTCCTTTCGTATTGACGATATCCTAGCCACACCGAGCGAACCACGAGAACTGACACAACGTGCCGCCAATACAACCCCTACGTCTACTACTCCTACCGTACATTTAAGCTTTGGTGTTGATCAACTTCTTGCGAACAGAGATCACGAACGTAGAAGCCCGTTAAACTGTTATGGTAGGTTATTAAGAGAGTTAGTAATCAGTATAGCGGCCATTTTGTGTTTAGTCGTGCTGCGAAGAGATAGTAAACTAGCTAAAGAATTTTCAAGACGTGTGAGCAATAAGTGGTCCATATAGAATTGTTATCAACAGTTAGATGGGAGATAAATGTAAGCTTGTGAACAACACATTAGCTTCAAGTTTATTTTGTCTACAAGAACAGCGTTGTGTGAATGATTTAATTCATCTTTCCAAACGACAGTCATTATCACTTGCATCAGTAATATGATTGTCTATTAACTAGCAACAAAACTATCACAGAAAAAGAACGTAAAATATAAAATACATAGCATCTCGAAAGTGTCATGTAATCCCTGGTGCCTTTAAAATGAGATATCATGAGATAAATATGAGTTGAGTTGTCGAGTGGAGGTTAAAAATTTGACTGTTTGAGTCATACAAGTAGTTTCACAAGGTTTGTATAAATGCTCCTTTATTAGCGCGCGTCCTTTGTATGTATTCTTTGATTCACTTTGTGTTCATTCCTCATAAGCTAGAGTTCCCTTATATTAATATTTGGTCTGGATAATTTGTAACCTTTTGAGTTGTTTTTAAACTCGCCGCTATGCAGCCCTTTCCATCCTGCTTAAGAATAGAAGGCGGGCTGGTTGTGACATCAATCGACGTTTAGTACATTTATTGAACACGTTAAATCTATCTATAATCCAACCCACATTATATCTATCGATAATCCAAACCATTTATATATGAATCTTGTAATATTTGTATGTTACGTTTTTGGTTGTCCAAAACGATTGTTAACTATCTGTAAAGAAGATGTCTTGATCAACAAACATAGTGTATTCTGTTCGTATTGTATCGTCAAAGCACGATCGGAAGTGAGCGCTTGGATCGATAATACTATTGAAGTGCCTCGACACAACAGCTCTGATATCAAACTTTGAATCTACGTTACATGTGAAAACGAACAGTTTTATTTTCTCTTTTTATTAAATATTGGACATACTCTTAATTAATTAGATCACATAGCAAACCTTCGCGTATTTACAGTGTGTGATGTCTTCTGTTTTTATATTAATTCGTCTCTCGTTTTTCTACTTACTGTTCGAGAAAACATTCCTTATGAATTCCTGGTATTACAATCAACCGAAGAATATGAATTGTACAATATTGAGCCATGAGAGAACAGGGCACTAACTAATTTTGATCAAGTTCAATTCAAATATCATCCTGAAATGTCTAAACATTTCTGGCTAATTAAAGAAGAAACACTAGTATATGGGACCTATAAGCGTGCAGTGCTTTTTCGAAATTCTCTTTCGAATAGTTAGAAGGTCCAGTATATAATCATATCACTTTATTGTACATCATGGAGTTAGAAACTGAATCCAATTTTATAGGTTAACGTCATTGTTATAGTTACACAGGTATACTTTACTTCTTACACAGAAGAAACAATTGTCATGTATACCAAAATGATGCTGAGATGAACAAGAATTGTTTCTGGCTGTAATTATGTCAAAGCAGTGATTTTTATCTTATAAGCTGTAAAAAAACTGGTTCTTTTTCATCTTGCAACTAACTTGGGGTACACATCATTCAGTCGGCGTCTGTTTTTATTTATTTGTAAAGAAGAGTAATATAAGAAATATGACCAAATGTGATAATGAAGAGTAAGCAACAGAGTTGGTCCTTAGTTGGTCCAGCAATTATCGTTTGCCTGTAAACTTCTTGTAATATTTCTCGACACTTTCTTAGTCTTTGTATCCTGATTAAACTGTAAGATTTTTTCCTCGCAAAAGGGTGACTTTTTCGTGAAACAAAGAAGATATAGAACTGAATCACAACTGAAACTCAAGAGTAAGACTAGTTGTTGTATGCAATACTCAAAAAATGTTTTAAAACTAGAACTTTTAGTTCTATTTCCTCTATCAGGTGCTATTCATCTTGAAAAATATGACGGTTTTGATTCTACTCTGTTAGGAAATATGAAAACCTTTTTTGCTACAATATTACAATGTATTGTAATGACTATAAGCAACTGTCAAGCATATCAACTACTCCACGGCTTCTTTAGGCGTTTCCTAGCCAAATACCTTTTTTCTGTTTTCCACATAAACTATCTCGATTAACCGTAGTCCAAAATCGACCTCCAGTAGGGTGGTTTTGTGGCTTGCTTTAACCAGCTATGTTACAATTAAACTTGCAGGTGTAAATAATATATAGTTGGTACCATAGTTGATGTTTTGTTTGATATGAACGATTTATGCTAAACGCCATCACTGGTATGTCTGACCACCTAATGCTTCCATTACTTACATGCTTCTGTTTGCCCTCCTCATTTTAGAACACATCTTTCTTATCAAAAGGGGAAATGTTTTTACATTACGAAATGGTAGGGGCTGTTCTTTTTTTAGAACACATCTTTCTTATCAGAAGAGGCAATGTCTTTACACAACAAAATGGAAGGGGCTATCCTTCTTTTTATGTCTTTGCACTACGAAATGAAAGTGGTTGCCTTTTTATAACACATTTTTCTTACTAAAAAGAGAAATATCTTTATATTATACGAAATGGATGAGGTATGCTTTCTCTTTTAATAACAAATGTTTCGTACTAAAAGAGGCAATTTATATACGAAATGGATGAGGTTGTGTGCTCATTCCAACAGCTTCTTTTCCTGTCTTCTGTCTTCCTTCCACCTTGCTTTTCGTCATGTCATATCCCTTGAAAAAGATTAAAAATGAATAATAAAAGACTTAAAAAACCTTTGGGATCAGCATAGCATAAACAATACACCGTTTTTAGTATTATAAAAGGAAAAATAATCTTTGGAAATAAAGTTAAATTAAGAAAGTATTTCGCTCTTTCACTGGTAAAAAGAAAAGATCCGAAAATAAAGAAAATGATAAGAACTTGCGTTTGATAAACTCAATCTCCGTAATTGTTCAATAATACAAAGTTTTGAGTAAAAGATTCAAAAAAATGTTCGTGGAATGAGAGATTAGCATTAACAAAAAAAGTCAGTTTCCAAAATTGATTTATTCATCGCTTTAATCAAAGATAAATTAAAAAAATCATGAATTCGAATTCAAACAACCCTAATGATCCGAAAAAAATGTAGGAAATTTACGTTAAGACATTATTTTAATTGAATTGATGGATTTTGACCAATGTTCTAAGGTTTGCAACATCAATCCTATAAAGGCTTCTGTTTATATCTTTGTTTCGTCAGCAAGAGTAAACTTTCGTAAAGAGTTCGTAAACAGAGTTTGAAAAAGTTGCGAGATAATTCACGAATCTATGTGCTCATGTAATCCATTTAAAACTATTAAATGAAAAGTATCACATAAATATGTCGAAAACATAAATAGCAAAACTCACGACGTACTATAATACCAAAATAGTGGAGTATCTTGTAAAACTAAAAGATAATTCCATTGAGAATTTTACTTATTTTACTACTGAGTTTTAAGGAAAGGTTTAAAGCAATAGTTTTAATTTATTATTACATTAAAAACATATCCCAAAAACATGCCAAGGACCTTAAAGCTTTCCGTAGGTTTTAAATTTGTGATCTATTCTCAAACAAAACCATGCAATGTCAAACGGAAGGGAGATTGTTAGCCATCATCAATAAAAGTGGATGATTCTATAAGATTTAAAGCGGGTGTTTTTAGAAATTAAATTGATAATTTTTTCCAATTCTCACATCGAGTTTTAAGTACAAATTTACTTAGGTGTAGTATTAAATAGATGATACCCCTAATCCGTCTGTATTTACTGTTCAGTGTAAGGTTCCTATCTAGGTCACGATATGTACTAGATTATGCACTTCTAGTCTAAAGAAAGCCTTGAACCTTTGGCTTTATTCACTATCATAAACATCACACTTCTCTCCTCTTAATTAGCTAAATAACGGTGCTGTACTCATGTGAAAAGTTGTTCAAACAAGTCTTTTCTAGCGAAACTCGTGGCATTCTGTACTTCAAATTGAAACACGGCTGGATTAGAAACATGTTTGTTTATCTAGCGAAAGGAAGCATGGCAGTATTAGGACTATTAGTATGCTGCAGTATATTTCCGTTAGTAAAACTAGTTACCTAAAATATTCATCAAGCTGTTTGGATACAAAAAGGGAAGGAACTATAATCCATAGCCATATAAAAACCTATACATAGCAACAAAGATAAGATGGATTATCAGTAGTGTCTATGCTAAAAGCCTGTAATAGTCTGAAGGCTTTGTTTCCGGACCCTTTTCATTCACTCAAGCATCTACGCTCGTTGCTCAATCATGATGATGGGCTGATAGCCAATCAGTACCTTTACCGTCGAATATGGCGGACCAATTAATGTTGCGCAAGCTAGTGCATGCTCTCCTTGTAATACAATTTTGAAAAATGCTGTAGATACAAAGCGCAAATTAGTTGCCACCCATATTATATTGTTCCTTCACTAATTATTTACAATAAAGTAAAATTTATTTAATTACAAAGGAATCTAATGGAAGTGGAAGATATACGATGTATGTAAGTAATGTAAAAAGTCTTTACATTGATAACTACTATGCCAAGCAACTACTGAGGCTGGCAACGTTTTCACGGTGCTAAAACTAACAACAACATTGGCAGATGTCATAAAAGTGTACGTTTTATCTCCCATTAGTCAGCTTAATGAGCTCCAATTGACACAAACACACTTTCAGCTTTAGAACAGCCACAATAGTAGTTGTTCGATTACTGTAGATTTCAATAGCACATTGACGCAATTTAACGTTCAAAACATTTCAATGGAATTTGCTCAAAAGCGGTAATGTTCTTAGATAATAGCTCTTAAATGCTCTAGATTTTTTGCAGTGACATTTTCAAGTGTTTGCCAAGCTTTTGGATCCCAACATTTGACGAGTATTATGTTTCAGATAGAGCAAGAGCCAGCATTTTCAAACTGATCTCATCTGATTACAGAATCTACATTTTACACTTAAATCTTGAAAATGAAGTTGATTAACTTCTATTCAAGTGCGGCCAGTTTTCGGCTTCAATTAAGGGTGGGTGGATGTACGACCAGGTTTCATGATAGCACTTAGCTACCGCGCTATCAGCCTTACACATCAGACGAAGTCCAGTAAATTACCCTTGTCAATGAAATAATTAGTCTATTTTAAGTTTTTGTAAATTTGTTTCTGTTAATATAACCTTTCCGGAAGAATTGGGTTTCTGGTAATAGCCTATAGTTTCCTGTTGGATTTTTGTTTAACCAAAGGCCCACCCATGCTTATCTAAAATTCGTTTGACAGTACTAGTTTTTATTGTATATCGCTTCATCTGAATTTTTCTTTTGGAGATAAACTCATATCGTTACCTTTATTTTGCCAAAACAATCAATGAGATAGGAACTCGAAAGCTTTTAGTGATCTCTGCTATTGTTTGTCGATTCAAGGAAGGAAATAAAACAACTAATGAACTCATTTAGAGTGAGCTAAAACGTTTTGCAAATGAATATCTGTTTTCTCCTTGAAGTGTTGATTTGTCCATTTCCCTGAATGACGTGTGCATTGACGTCATCATACAGCATGTACCAGTATCCATTGTTCCAACCATCGCCCAATCAGAGGATAAGTTGGATCGATTAGCGAGCCAGATAAAAATATCCAACAAAATATGTTTGAAATTGAAAAGGTTTTTTTAATGAATCGATGAATGAATAGTCAACCTGTTGTGGGATACGGTGAATGTGTGTTACATCTTGCTCATGGGGCGAAAACTTGCTACTAATTATCTCGTGATTGGACGCACGATAGCCGTCCCACAAAGTTCAAATTATAAAACCAAGTCAAAGTTAAAATTAGTTTTCAATAATAATAAGGCTGTAGCAATTATCAATGGAGACAACTTAAGAGCCAGTTTATAATTTATAGCTTTTATTAGTATTACCCCAAAGGTAGGCCATTTGAATGAATGAATGAACGAATAAATAAATAAATTGATTAATAATAGGTGCCTGAATTAATATGTAATTCTAAAAAGAGGTCTGTCTGAAAGGCGGACTGAATAAATGAATTAAGGGATAAAATGTTGGATGTATAAACGAATAAATTATCGAACGCCCACTATTTCCTGACAAGTATTCCAAATGAAATTCATATATCGATATCGCTGTAGTTTGTGTGTCAGTTTTATTCGGCATAATGCCTACATTAATAATCGCTTGGACTGCTTACACTAAAATAATGGCTAATCATGTTTTAATATATTGAATGGAAATGGGACCCCCCAACAGGAATGTGACAAGTAACTATCAAAAACATGTATAAATGGTTGAATTCATATATAAATGCGAGTATTAATAATATGGACCATACACTAAAATGTTTCATTTTGTCTCTACATGACACGTATGTCTGGATATTATGCTGATAAAATAATTGAAATAGGTCCACAAGTAATTCTATTTAAAGAAGACTATATTATACAGAATACGAATTATTTAGAACTGTGAATAAAAAAAACAAAGCTAACATAAACATGGTTAGTCTTTTTTAAGGTAGCCTCGATGTTTCGAAGATTACAATAGTAATACTCATATATACCCAAGTTCAGTTAATACATTAGTGTTTTTTGTTCTATTAATTTAATTTCATGATTCGAGGGAGTCCTCGGATCGATTCAATAAAAACATTTTAATAAAAGAGCCAAATGGATGTATGAACAGACTGTTTGATAGATGAACAAAATAATGATTGGCTATCGGAATAGTGAGTGACTCGAGACAAAATGAAGCATGGATACATACATATATATAAAGCATAGAGTATGATTGTATCAAAAAACATAGTAAACTTGTGCGCATAACTAAAGTGCGCATGCTCTATTAACAAAGCGATAACTCGTTTCTCTCTCCACACTATTATAACGCGTTTTATTGTTGTAATGTGATTTTAATCCATTAACTTCAAATGCAACACAAATAAACAATTCTCGTATCGCAGGACGCATAAAAAGTAAAGATCACAAAGCTAATGTTCTTGTTCGATGATATGATCAATGGAAAGGTTCACAGGAGGAAACCACGATAATAATCACCCAGTATCAATAAACAGTCCCTCGTGTTTGGAATTCTGGTGTAAAATAGTCTTTCAACACTCTCTGGTCCTCGATCAGATCTTGCCCACTAATAAATGTTTTATCGATTTGAATGGAATTTAATTTCAGTGCATGATTGCTAGTAAAGTGTAGAAAATTACTGTCATTGAATAGAAATAACTAGATTGTAATCGCTCGGAAGGTACTCTGATTGCTATCCTGATCAGTTAATGAAATTCCAAGTGTGCTTGCACTTTATACTTTCTATTGGACACTTTTCTTGGTTATTTTTTACTCTATATTTGTCCTGTTCAGATTACATCTTCTAATGTAAAATCTCTCCCTAATTTTTGAACAGTTACCGCAATTGAAATGATTATATATAATTGTTAATGATTTTTGCAATGTGGGTTCTAATCCTTCAAGGGCTTATTCCTTCGCTGGTGGGTGGGGCTGTCGTTGTCCGGTTTGATTAATTGGTTTGATTAATATACGGTTGGTTGGCTGCACCGATTTTAGTTTGATCATCTGATTTGCCGATGTTCTGATTAATTAAATAGTTAGGTTGTTGTGTCATTAATAGATCGGTTGGCAATTAGTCGTTTTTTTGGTTAAAGTTCATCGACTGGTCCGGCTCGGCTAATTAGTGTTATGATTTACGTTTTATTGATAAGAACCAGTTGTACGAAGCCTGATTAGCGGATAAATCCCTATCAACGGATAAAACCTATACAAATTCTATACACTGGATAGCTCTATCGATATCCAGGCTTCGTACAACTGGCCCAAGCTGTTACGTCTATTTTGTATACTTGGGTCGATTGTACGAAGCCTGAATAGTGCTATCCATCGGATAAATCCCTATCAACGGATATTAAAAGCCTATACAAATTCTATACACTGGGTAACTCTATCGATATCCAGGCTTCGTACAACTGGCCTAAGCTGTTAAGTCTATTTTGTATACTGGGGTCGATTGTACGAAGCCTGAATAGTGCTATCCATCGGATAAATCCCTATCAACGGATATTAAAAGCCTATACAAATTCTATACACTGGGTAACTCTATCGATATCCAGGCTTCGTACAACTGGCCTAAGCTGTTTAAGTCTATTTGGTATACTGAACATTAAATCTATTTATCTGCAGTGCCTTATGATTACTATCAGTCAGCGATCTGGAGTCCACACGTATATACAGCGCTATCATGTAGTCCTTTACACAATGGTTGTGATGCATGTTATAGTCAAACCTCTCCATCCACGTATCCATATATGACACAAGTAGGGTATACAGGTAAGTAATATGCAACCATTTATTGAAATACAGATTGCACTGTGGTTCTTGGAAGTAGCCAAGTTGTGAAAATTCTTAGGAAATTATGAAAAAAAGAGATTATATAATCCACCATGTATTTCAATTTTGAAATGTGCTATTTTCAATATCGAAGCTGTAAGTTTGTTTCAGTTTATTTGTTTGCTTGCTTGTTTTTTTTTCCTTTGTTTGTTTACTTGTATGTTTCTTTGTTTGCTTGTTTCTTTGCTTTTTTCTATGTTTGTCTGTCAGTGTGTATAACTTTCTTTTAGTTTATTTGTTTGTTTGTTTATTAATTTGTCTATTTGTTTATTTGTTTGTTTGTTTATTAATTTGTCCATATTTGTTTGTTTGTTTGTTTATTAATTTGTCTATATTTGTTTGTTTGTTTGTTTATTAATTTGTCTATATTTGTTTGTTTGCTTGTTTGTTTATTAATTTGTCTATTTGTTTGTTTGTTTGTTTGTTTTTTTGTTTGTTTGCATTGCTTGTTTGTTTATATTTGACGTAGTTGCATAGTTGTATGTAGGTACACTGAAATATATTCGAATCAAATTGTCCTATTGTTGAACAAGATTGAATCAATTATTGTGATCTGTGGATGTATTTTTGGTTGGTAAAATAAAAGATTCGGGTTGTGTTGGTACGCAATGCGTGCCACACCCTTACCTAAAAAACCTTTCCCCAGTATCTATATTTTGTACACAATTAACTTATTTTTTATTATTTCATTAGGTTTGTACAACTATGAGAGAGCAGCATTAAATAAAGTCCACCTTTCAAACCAAGTCCTTTCCAACCAACCGAAACCGCGTAAACCAAGAAGACCCTGGACTCGAGCTGTCTTCTCGAATCTACAACGAAAGGGTCTTGAAAAACGCTTCCAAGTTCAAAAATACTTAACAAAAGCAGATCGACACCAGTTGGCATCGATGCTTGGGCTTAGTGATAATCAAGTAAAAGTGTGGTTTCAAAATCGAAGGATGAAATGGAGACAAGACGCCCGAGAAACTGTATCAGGAATAGCTGATAATAAAAGTGACAATGAAATTACAAAAGAGTGATTACAAATCCGCATTACACAGCTACTTTAGCCTTTAACATTGTCTATACAATATTTATTGCAGGTCAGTTAAATAAAACAGTCCATGACTGCATTCTGTGTTTATCTAGGCGCGATCATAAGTATTTCTAACTCACAATCTTGATGACCTATATAAATATAGACTGAAAACTACTATCAGTGAAAACGGTGAAATGAATAGTTTATATAGCAGGGCTTTAAATCCCAGCGGTCACCAAGGAATGTATAATGCAATCATTGCAATAAATCTTGCACAGTGTTTTGGAAATAGCTGCACATGATGATGCCGTTCATAAATGTACATAACTATCGAGGTCAAAATAATGTTCTGATTGTCGATATTTCGTCTCTCTGGATCGATGAGGATGACGTAACCATATGGAGAGCAAGCTATCACGGCGTGTATTCTGACAATGCATGTTTATATGCAAATAAAATATTCGGATTCCTCGACAATTAACAATGTACTTAGCGTCCAGTGACTCAGAAAACATCGAATCAAGTCGATGAATTCTACTGGAATATTCTCTACTTTCACAATAACCATAATGCCTCCTGTTTTTTTTGGGGGGGGAGGGGAGGGGGGTAGCTATTGTAATTCAAATCAAACCAAGTGTAATCCCAATCAAACAAATATTGATTGCAATATCTACCCCACCAAAATAGAAGTCATGATGTGAAAGTAGAGAATACTGATTTATGTACCGTTGTAAAGTGTCACACTCTTTAAATGCTTGCTCCAACTTGATGTAAATATTACAGAATAGACAGGTTGCAAAAAACGTCTGCGCGTGACACAACCGAAGATTCTTTTCAAAAAGTTTAGCTGTCGCTTTAGAACGATATTTTTGACGCAATGAACGCCGAAACTACGAAAAACACACCTATACTACATGCTACGATTTTTATCATAGGTGTATTTTGTGATTTCTATTAGCTCTGAGTTAGTAATCACTAAGACTTTGTTTCTCCGAAAGATCTTTGCATCAAAAATCTGAACTTGCGCATGCGCAGACGTTTTCCCAACATGTCTAGAAAATATATATCTTCATAAAATTAATTCTTAGGTAGGGAATAATAAGACAATAAAAGAAATGTTACATGCAATCATCACTCATTCATTTAAATATTATAGCTTCACTAAAATAATGTTTATTAGCAAAACAAGCCAGTATGATAAAAGTTCTGATGTTAAGATATATAAAGATGTTGAAGCCACATTAAACATTTTACATTGTACAGAAAACAAACAGCGTCTGTACTTGTTAGAAACATGTGTCAGAGATGTTTCAACAATTCACTGAAGATGTATACATGCACGTAAACGTTTGACTTATGATACATCCACCAGTGATCAGCTGAAGCTACCGTCCACACTCTGAAGCCTGCAAAAGATGTCGGTAATATAAACATAACTGTTCATAAATTACACGTTTAACATTTTTTTCATCATCTACCACTGCAACAAATTGTTATTGTCGTATAACACAAATACGTACATCCAAAGTATGCTATGAATAAATTGATAAATAACACGAGAAGAAATACTGGTATCCTTTGCAGGCTTCAGAGTGCTGGTAGTCTGTAGCTTTGATTATTATGCCTGACAACGATTTTTGAAATAGGTGGTGTGTATTGTAGCCGCGCTCTAAATGCTCATACTCATGCAGGTACTGACCATTTGTGAGTTAATTTTTTGTAGTCTTAAGTGTTATAGTCTTTCTCCCTCGGCAAAATTCATGATGAAATTTGTATGTACTGGTGTATGACAATATGTAGTCGTGGTGAAGGGGGACTCATGAGGGGACTCATGCGAAGTTGTCATTCCTTTCTCCCGGGGGATAGGATACTTTACCTGGTTTTCGAAAGAAATATGCCGCCAATCGACCCTTTTTAAGACACTTGGTAGTACAAATGCCATACCCTATTTTAGATAAATAATAAAGATAATACTTTATTTCTTAAAAAACGCATTTAAAATTCGCAATGTTTTTTATATGATATAAAATGTATATAAAATGAAAACTATGAAAATAATTATAAAGTTATGAAACTGAGAAAACGGAGAAAGAATTGTGAAATTGAAAAAACTGTGTGTGTACACTGTTTTAATAGCCTCGAGCTCAAGACCACATAAGACGTCTGCAACGAAGGCTATATGTATATATCAGTAACTGAACATTTATTTATAAATTAATCTACATTAAGAAGTTAAATATTTAGGAATTAAATAAAAATGTTTTCAGTTCTCTTCCTAAATACTTCAATTGAGCAAGAGTCGTTCATCTCGAGCGATAGAGAGTTCCATTATGATAGCTTTGGGGCAACGAAAGGATGGACCCTTTTAACGGTGCATGCATATTCATCTTACACAAAAACATGAAAACTACTATCTTTTGTCAAAGTTTACCTTTACCTAAGTCGATTCTTTTTAAGACAATTTCCTGATTAATGCATACCCCGATTTAAACAGGCCACAAACCACACCCTGTCCTGCGGCACATACCCGTATAGCAAATATATCTAATGAAAGTAACCATTATAAATGAATTCAAGAAAAAAAATCACAGATAAATCGTAACACAATTTGCCATCTTTCTTTTACTATTTATCATAATGATAATCTTTAATTAGGGAACCTAGTCGCAAAGGCGATTTTCAGTAGGGCCCTATTATTTTTGTAATGTAAGCCTAGTTTTATGGGTGCACCGTTATCTTTACAACTTTATTGTAGATATAAATGTACTGATTTGAAGAAATGTTGATTATATTATATATGCCTTCCTTCAATACAAGTAGATACAGTCGAGTTTACCATCTTCACGGGATACCTGTGTTTGTGTACCACAGGTAACCCAACCTTTGTCAACCACAGTGTTTATGGGCTTATGGCCGTCATTGCGCACATTTTCAAATTTGCAAAAGGCATTGTACTTAATATACTTCATTTACAAATACATTATTCTTTAAAATAAACACTGATGACGTCTGGGCTGTAGTTGCGAAACCTTAATTAACCTTCATTGAGCTGCCGTGTACTAGTCCCGGGGGGGGGGGGGGGGGTACTCCCATATATTTACTATACGGGGATGATCCGCTGAACAGGGTATGGTTTTTCGAGCTTTCTGTCATAAACAGGGTATGGGTTTTTGAGTTTTCTGTCATGAACAGGGTATATTTTTAGCCCATTTCCCAATTTCCTTAGGTTTTTTTTGTCATATTCAGGTATATTAATTAGGTAATACGATGAGCAGCGCGGTCTTTCGTCTTTCGTGAAATTCAGCACGTTTTCGCGGCATAAACAGGGTCCTAAACTGTCATAAACAGGGTCCCATTTTTATCCCTTGTCATAAACAGGGTATACGAATTTGTTTTTTTTCTGGCATAAACAGGGTCACCGTTTTAGGATCCCAGCGGAACACCCCTACCCAAATCCTAGCGGAGTACCCCCGGGGTACTAGTCGTTTGATTAATTGATTGATAACAACTTGAATGAGCTTATCAAAATCCTTCACGTAAGTCGATTCGACGTTCCAGCTTCATAGAATTTCTCGGTGAAATAGTCCCATTTTTTTGTCATTTTTCTTAAATCTTGATTCACCTATTTAATTAAGTCTCAGTTTCAGTGTCTGGAGGGTGCAGCCTTATCACTGAGAAGCCACGGTCAAGAGTTCAACAAATTCGCTAATAAGACTAAACTAAGATTACACATAACAGCCTTATCCCACCCGGCCGTGTCGCTGCAACGCTACTTCGGTCCGATCCATATGTTAAACTTTCAAAAATCGTTTTCGAACCAAAGCTAAAGTAACACTCTGAAGCCCGCAAAGTCGGAATTTCTAGCTTCTCTTGCCATCGATTGATTCATGACAAATTTTGGTTTTATGTCTTTATGTTATACCTGCCATAACAAGTTTTTGTAGTGGAAGATGATGTGAAACGAATATTTCTTAAAAAATACGTATAATAAATCAACAAATTATGTTCATATTACCGACATCCTTTGCAGACTTCAAAGTGTGAATTGAAGCTTTGATTACGGCAACGATTTTAAAACAGGTGTATATAGTGAGGGTGTGGGGGTAACAAATGTCTTATGTTTTATGTGGAAACTATTGTATTTACTTCTCATACACTTCTATCTTTCTAATTTTATCATCACAGGTTTGTAATTTGACGCCAACTTACCTACGCACACGAAACAGGTCTTGGGGGAGGGGAGGATACTAAAGAATAGAGGCTATTTAAAGCTGCAATAGCCTGCGCACGATTGATGTTCCACAGTTACACACACTTGTATAGTTAATGTTTTAATGAAATAGTTACGCATGCGCAGGTTGAGGATAACCGCTAAATCTGCTAATATGTTCGTATTTTGAATATGTTTGTAATTGTATAGACCATATGCATGTAGTCGTAGGATGACAAAAATAATTATGGTGATAATAATAAAAACCAATAATCAATTGAAAACAAAGCATCATGTAGGGAATCGAAATGTTAACATATAGTAATGGAAAATTAAATAAAAAGAGAAAAGAAGAGAGGATTATAGAGGTGAGGGAAATGTAAGGGGTGAGAAAACGGAAAAAACTGGAGAAAAATAAATAAAAAAAGAAAAGAGCGATAAGCAGAGAAAAGAAAGGATGAAAAGAGAATAAATTGGCGGGAAAAGACAAGACAAGAAAAAGAGAACTGACAGGGGAAAGACAAGTAAACGGGAAAAAAAAACAAAGTTCAAAAGAAAAGAGTGAAGTGAAGAAAAGAGAAGGCAAGACAAGAAATAAGAGAAGAGTAGGGACAATTGAGAGGAAAACGGAGAAAAAGAAATATAATATTGCACAGTATCACAATACAGAAACGTACGACGAAACACAAAAAGGCATGAAACGCGGGTTTAAAATAACAAATAACTGAAAAAAATACAAAATGCGGTAACTTTGAAGATTTTTAGAAACGCCTCCTTGTTTCAGGATGCTACATAACACAATGTCAGTTATCTTCTTGCCGTTACATGTTCTTGAGCTCATAACATTGTTGGCATGTTTGTATTCCGTTTTCCCGTTCCTATTAAAAGTAAATATCGAAATGAATTCTGATCGTTTTCCAAATTTCAATTCTAAATAAAATATTTTTCTCGAGCAAATAGATTGTAGATCTGTCAAGGATTTTCATCATGAAATCCCTGTCTTTGCTATGACCTTCTACAAATATAGCTGGTAACTTATTTGCTGATGTGTCTCAAGCCTTTTACACACCACACCATTTGGCCAAAACTTTAATGATCAACACTTGAAGTTCCAGTCTCAATTTATCCTATTTTTCAGCCTGAAAAGTTAGCTTAATTTTAACACTCAGCTTCATTTCAGTTGTGTTAAAGGAAAAAACCAGGAGCCGGCCATCCTGAACAAACTTAGATAGTTTATTCTAATCAACTGATTCTAGCTTATTTTCTTCTTATCTTGTTTCCATTTGAAAAACGAATAAAAAGGCAAAAAAATAATGGAAAAAAATGAAATGAAATGAAATGAAATGAAATGAAATGGGAGACTAGGAAAGTGACATAAAATGAAATGGAAACATTGGAAATGGGAAATCTTAATTAAAAGGAAACCCCGGTTAAAAAAAAAAAAACAGGAAAAGCAAAAAAAAGGAATAAAAAGAAACTTAGGCAAAAATGTCAATAAAGTGGGGAAACGTGCAGAAAGAAGAATCGAATGAATCGGAAAAACAAGTAAACGCTAGTTGAATTGGCGAGCGTCTAAAACCTCTAAAAAAACAAACTGCCAAGTTGTTTGCTTATTTTGTTGAAACTAGAAATGAGAACAAGCATATCTAATTACAAGAGAAAGGACCTGATTATCAGTACCTTCGAGATTGAAATATCACGAAAGAAAAACTAACTAAACGTAAAATATCAATTCACAAAGGCACATTGACAAGATGGCCAATTGTCGATATAATGCGACATCCCAAAATCAGATGGTTTGGTGTTTGTTTTTGCTTTAACCATATATTTAATTTTTCATTTCGCTGAATGCAGAAACAATTTTGAATTATAAATTCAATAAGTGTTATTTTAAGAGCTGTACAGAAGTGAGTCCAGTAAGATTTTATAGGATTTTATTAATTAATGACATTTTTCTGAGATATTGAAAACGTTAGTTTGAGCTGAAACCCAGTTCCAAAACAGTATGGAATATTGCCTGAAGTTACAGCCGGTGTTTATAACTGGTAAAAAATACAAAATTCTTAGAAAAGAATATCAGACGGTTATTATTAATTGTTGAAATAAGGAAAAGCATTTTGTCAAATTCAGATTGAGTCAGTTTGAAATATTAGCTCTTAACGGGATTGTCAGGGATATTATGAAAAACAAACAAGTTTCGAAGTGTTTGGTTTGGGAAGCGAAGATGACTGTCCCTTCTATATTGATAGCAACTAACGTCACAAACATCATGTCACTCATGCACATCTTTTTGTAACTAAAAAACACAACTGATATCCGAAAACTTGACGATAATGTAGACTTTCTTTTAGATTGTTTTACTTTAAACCACAGACACGTGTGTGTTTGCGTGGCAAATGAAAAGGGTTGATTGCCGCAAACCTTTTGATTATGTTGAACATGAATTTAAAACTCGAGGCTTGTCTGACAACTTTTTCGTCTTGTTTTTGAAACTTGACCTTTAACAGAGCTGTTTGCCGTAGTCAAGGCTCGTATCTCGTCGAATCGATCAATTTTATGGTTGCGAAATTTTCAGCAAAGATCAACAAACAGTATAAGCTTACATACGGTAAACCTCGAGTTGTTCTTAGGTCAACAGAATACAACATTTATGAGTTTATTTTTCGGACTTGTTTGAATTCTTCCTGCTTGTGATATCAAGAGACATCAAACAAAATGGACAACTCACTACCATCTTTAATGATAGCAATTTTTTCCTGCAAAGTGATGATTTATCATTAAAAAACAAGCATTCTTTTTCTGCCATTAATATTCACTTTATGCCTACCAACCAAACTCTTAGTATGGAATTTCTGCTATATCACGGTCGTCAAAGCGTCTGTCAAGTCAAAAATGGTCCAACGCCTATCACTGCAGTAATGAGGCAGTGCTATTTTAGGACCTAAGGTTTTTTCTTTCCAAAATAACACCAAACCCCTCTCATTCACAGTGATCCCACTAGTTATATCATTTGTAGTCAAAAGTTTAAAGAAAACTAAATTCACTGATATAGAAATCGCTGGATATTGATGTGTGTAGCTTTTGTGAGTTCTAAAAGGCTGCATAACAAAAGGTTTTCCGATGTGTCAACTAGTGATCAAAGCTTTCGATTGCTTTAGGAAGGTGTGCAAACACAAGGTCTACCATTAATTTCACTGCATTACTTATATGCAAAATAAGATATTGTTAAGACTATGGGACCTTAGAAAACAATGTCCAACTAAACCAGTTATGTGTCATAGTTAGAGTTTCAATACAACAAAACAATACTAGCTAAAATCAACAACACCCAAAGAAACACCATTCTTTTGAACAGAAAAACAATGTATATCGTGAAAAAAAGGGTGTTTTTCCACGTTTCCATTGCAGAATAAAGCCTCTTTTTACTATCTCTGTTCAATACACAGGCTAGATCTTATCCAATCTATAGACATATCCAAAAACTAATATTATTAAGTCAATATTTTGTGCCCTTGTTTGTGAATACATGTATGTATACTTCTAAATCCTTTGGTTGAAGGGGAGAACATGCAACTTATTGACACCAAAATCTTTAATGCCTATAAGACTGTTTTAATCCTTGCTTGTAAAGGTTTCATATACAGCTCATTCATCCTGCATTCATCGGGTTCTTCAAGGGTTACAAGGTGCACTAAGTTGCCAAACAACACACTGACACTGTGCAAGCATTTCTCTGTAGCTATCTCCTTTGAAGCCATATAGGAATATGAATTACTGGTTCGTAAAAGCGACAGTGTCTTGACAGAAGATGTCGGGTGACTACTAAATATGTTTACACGATAAAGAATCCGAATTTGTAAATAAATGGAACAGCCAAGGTTTGATAGATTGATTGTACGTATAGATTATGGTCGAGGAAATACAGATTACTTTTACTTTTTGGGGTCAGATAAACAAAAACGGTATTTTATTATTTTTTGGCAACTTTTAAAACTTTTTCATTCCCATCATCTCAGTGACATGCTTTTCACATCACAATTGATTATGACTAACAGTATTAGTTTTATTAACTACAGAATATAGCTCGCGCAAACTATGTAATTTCAAATTATACAGTTATGACGAGAAACTCCATTGAAAATATTTTTATCATGGTTGAAGAAACATTCTCTCAGTTAATAGTGATTATAAGATACCATCCTACAAAACTACACTTGACAGTATTAGTTTTGAAATTTATTAAGATAAGTGTTTGTCATTTTTATTAAAATGATTGCAGAAACGTTTTGTTTTTTTCTTCTAGATCTTCACATAATTTTCGCGCGAAAAAACCTTTTTTATTTTTTCCTAGATTAATTTTAAAGGGTTTAACACCGGAAACATTGAGTCATAGGATTATACTCAATTCTCACGTTTGTGGAATACACCAGAACACGCCAACTCTAAGTCGCATTTTTGGCTCCTTTTTTTAATTTTACCTTACACTTTACCCTTATCCTTTAAGTTAGAGAACTGACGGGACACAAAAATACCGAAATTTATCGACCTATTAAGAGTCAATCACTTAAGGTGACTCGGTTTGTAAATTAATTGAAAGAAATAGCTTTTGTGAAGAGAAAGCTGTGATAATGAAAATAACACAGTCATTATATAGCAACAATTCAGAACTCTTTGAAATAACACAATAGGACAATTTTGTAATTAAAACTGGAAGATTAAGTCAATCACAAAAGAAAGATAATTCTTTGGTATCCACAACAAAAGAAATAGCAATAATAACACAAGTGCAAAATACCAAATCAAGTTTTTTGGCGGATTCACTGCCGACCATTCAGTGGCTACAAATCAAGAAATATAATTCACAAGATAAGATAATGAGTGTCGGCAGCGTAACAAACTCAATTTGTGCAATTTAGTCCTATAATGACGAAAGGGTTTCTAAGTTTTCAGAGATGCATAATTGGTATCGTTTAGGCTTGTGTTTAGCCGATTGTACCACACTACAGCGTGAAAACCCTTCCACACGCCGTCACAAAAAAGAAAATTGAAAAGAAATCTAAAGGCACTTATTAACTGCTCTTCTTCAAAAGATCCTAAGTGTCATAAACACGTTGCCTTATTAGACCAGGTTTTGAAACAAATTTCAACACTTGTTGTAAAACACACTTTAGAAAAAATTAATAAGCTGAATACAAAATCTCGCCAAGTTTACTTCAAAAACAGAAGGGGGCTGCCAAATACTACACGATCATATTCCAAAAAATATTCAAACAAAATTAAAAAGTTGTCATTAGGGGTGTTTATAAGTAATTCACTGAAGAGCTGGTTAATTCTCAAAAAAGAAAAATATAAAAGTCGATGCGCCGTTTTGACGTGCGGGGTATAGAGTCTATTAAGCGCGCAACTGTAATTTGGTGAATTTTGCGAAGTCTGACGAGATCTCAAGATTGTAAAAACAATAGCCCACCCTTAAAAATCCATGGCTAAACAAATGGACGCACCATGAGGTGAAATAAAAGTATAGATTTAAGAATATCAACTGAAGAAAAAAACGAGATAAAAACTTTGTGCTGATCTAATCTCATTCACACGAACAAACGAAGAAATTGCGGGCATTTTCTACACCTTGCTAGTAAATGTTCGTTAAGCCATCCTGATAACCTTAAAGTGGACTGATTAATGTTGATTAAAGAAGACAAAGGCAGGGCTTTTAAGGGTTCACTTAAGAACAAAGCCTAGTCTTGAGATTCCCGACTTACAGGGGATCAGTTTACGCTGATATTCCGAGTTTTAAGACAGATCATCATAACCAACATATGCCGTGGATGACATTGCGCTATGATTCTCTTGAACATATCAAGGACTGGATAACAAAACACACACTTCTAATATAAAACCTTTTCCCGCCGTCTAAGCTGGGTTGAACTAATGGCCAGAGCGAGCAACAAAACACCTTAAACAGACATTCGTCTTCCGCCTTTTCTCCACTCCTGACCTTTTCACGCTGAATTGGATGAACACCAATCAAAGCCTAATGAAGATTTCTTCTAAATATTAGAAAAGTATTAGTTACCCATGTGATTCTAAGATAAGTGCTTTTTCAAGAGTGCAAATTATCATGGAAATAGCCTAAAAGGGTGACTTGTCGGTAAATCATATTAAAAAGTCCAAAAAGATCTTTTGAATGGGTTTGGTGTGAGACAAGTGCTCTGGTCCAAACCGACAAGAGCTTATCTGTCAACCTATGCAAACATATGTAGTTTCTCATTTCCACTGGCGAACAATTCCATTCTGAAAGTAACTAAGCTAGTAGAAGCCAAAGTAGGGTGTGAAATTGACTGACATTCACTTATGGCTGTTATTCTTGTTTTTGTGAATGGGATATTAAAATCTTCCGATTAATATTCTATATCAAGAGTACAAAATAAATTGACGGATAGCTGACGAGGTTGATTAAGATGTTTGTACTCTTCTAATTGCTCTCGGATATTAGTTTTTCTAAAAAGCCTCAAATGAAAGTTATCCCGAGTACCTAGTGCCGACCGAGACCAAAAATGACACGAGAAATTAAAGATTTAGTACAACACTTACCACTTAAAAAACACATTTTACTTTCCCACTTCGCATAAAACACAAACATCACAGTTTTAAAAATCTTATATTTTAATTTCGAAATAAAATCATAAAGCTGTCTTCGTCATATTTTGACTTGTTTGTATCTCTGTTTGAACTGAAAACAAGAAACAAATATGATGAAATAAATAAACAAGATCAACTCCATAAGAGATAAACAGTAAACAACTTTGAAAACCATGTTTGAGATTTGTGGTATTTTTTTATTATTATTTTTCCATTGAAATCCACTTGTGGTTTTAAGTTTCTAGTTAGGAGAAATCAGTAAAGAGGGTTCGCAATATCAAATTACACTTCTATCTTAAAGAAAGGGTGAAACGAAGATAAAAGGATAAGAAACAACACTAAAGTAGTCTTTAAAGGATCTCTCCAAATAACGGATTTAAACAAGTTAAGTTGCCTCGGGCAGTACAATTGTTTTCGTTGCTATTCTCTTCAGGCGATTATACAAACCCTAGAAGAAAAAGAGAAAGAAAATTGAATAAATAAATGAGTGATGGGAAGAGATAAGAGAGACAGGTCTTGATGACTCTCTACAGGATCACATTGCTTTCCAAACAGACTTTCTATGTATCTGTCATGTTCTTAGAGGGTATTTTGATTCTATTACTGTGATAACATTCAATCTTTTAAATCGCCGTTCGAAAGACATCCAGTCAGATTAGGGCTGGTCCAACAGGAAGGGAAACATTGTTCACTCTCTTTCTCTTTGATCTCTTAAACATTTCTGTAATATTTTCCACACAAATGGAAGACCTTTCTGCTATAAATGTTTGACAGAATGAAAGCAATAAAACATGTGTTTGTTCAATCTAGGTATTCGTATATTATTAGTAATTGAGTTTTACCTGTGAGAAGAAAAAACTGCGAAAAAGAGATACCTGAAACAGACACAAATAAAACGCGCTAAATTATACTGAGCGATCATCAAACATAAAAAAACGCTAGACCGATCATCTAAACAAGCTTACAAACCATTCAATTGAATACATCGATGTATGTGTATTTTACTCCAGCAATATTTACTATTAAAATTTCCCAAGACAGTTGGTGAGTTTAGATAGAGTAAACACCATGATATATTTCAATGTCTTTCAGCTAGTGGAATTCACGAATAAACCGTCTTAAGAACAGAATAGACAAACTGTTTGCTTGGTCGTAATATAGCGGTCTATACAACTCAATAGCCTATGTGTCCATGGAAATTGCAAATGGCGCGGGTTGAAAAACAAACAAGTACCTTCCATGTCAACGATTTTCTCGTTCAACTGTGACAGAGATTCCGCAAAGCAAGCAAGATATAAAGGTATTATCCCATTGAAGGGACGCAAAATACACAAAAAACTCGTTCACTCAAAGACCTAAATGAAAAGTTTACTTGAAGTTTTCTTATCGCACAAAAACTACGACAAATAATTGATCATTCAAAAGTGAGGACTTTTTCGTTAGGAAAAGAGCAGCGCGTGCAAAAAACTACTCTTTTTGACTCGGTTTCAAGAATAAAAGAAAGATGAATATGTAGCAATATCTTCTTAAAAATAAGTAGAAATAATTTTTAGGATTTTTTAAGGTTTTTTTAGAAGTAAAAGTAACTTTTCTTTCGCTTAAAAATGAACGGAATGATTACAGAGAAAGCGGGTAATCTCACTGATTCTGATCGGTTCGGATGGAAATAGTTTATCCGGTTTAGACTTTTGATAACAAATCAAGGTCAAAAACATCAGATCATTCAAGAATACAGAAAAACAGATATTATATGGTATATACAACAACCATATATTATAAAACAAATGCTTAAACCGAAAGATATAACAAAATGTTAAAGAGATTTTTATTGTAGGTTTTTCTTGGTAAAGGCGATGTTGATGTTATTAATACATGGTATTTTATCGTGAGCTTCGTGGCCCGGAACTAAGCTCATCATGGCGACATTTGTCCGAGGCAGGATAGACACTAGGCTAGCTAGAACACAAGAACAAGCAGGCTATCATTCCAGGATTTACATCAATCATAATCTACAACAGCTGGACTTTCAGGAATCATCGAATAATTGCTAAGTTTAGCTTGTTTTGCTCGATAAAATTGACCCAAAACTGTGGCCATCTGGTTGAGTGCTAAAAACGTTGAAAACTAAAAAGGCCACATTTCGTAAACAAGTGAGGGCTAGAAAAACATGTTAGCTGGAATATGTTTTCTTATCTATTATCGTTTGAAATTTGAGAAAATTGACTTGGATTTCATAGGCATATTTATGAAGTAAACAGTGGAGCAACAAAAGGTCTGTAGAGCTGTTCTTAGGATAAGTCGCCCTCTAGTCTAAGGGTTTGAGCCCTGAGATTTATGAGCGCACACCTACATCAAGGCTATCAAAAGATTTGAGGTTTTCGCTTGACAAGTTAATGGCTTTTACCAAATAGTCTGTATATGTTATCTTGGTTTTGTTTCGACACTAGAAATTAGACAAAATTGTCGGAATAAAGAGCTGTAGGTCATCTGTATTGTGAGGTTTTCAAGCCGTAAACGGTTTAATATAACCTATGGTTTGCGGGACATTGGAAAATATCCTTAGCCTAGCTAACATAAATATCAAAACTTTGTAATAGCTACAATTATTTATGAAACATAGCGTGGTATATTTATTTTCTTATATTCTTTATTGGCCCACCAAAAAAAACAGACTTGTGTGGGGTATAAATTGGACTTTTAGTAACGGGACGGTGGTGTATGCCCTTCTGGCAACAAACCATTTTCTGATTATCTTTAAATGTATACAATACATAACTGAAATAAATAAATTGTTTTATTAGAAAATAAAGCAAATCAAACGCTCAACAAAAAGAAAACTTTGAGCCGCATTTATAATGTTCAAATCTCTAACCTGGTTTTCAAGTTGTGTTTTGAGAGTTAAACTTGCTGTAGCAATTTGAGTTGAAGTAGCTATACAAATTTGTTATCCTCGACTTAACAAATACCCTATACACAAGCTAAATATCACTTAAAATTTCGAGGGAGAAATATAGAAGAAGAATTGAATATTTATGTCTGAAAAACTATTTTGTTATTGTTATCAGCGTCTCTCAATCCTAGTAACGCCATATTTGCTGTCGTATTTGATGTCAGTACAGCTGACGTCCACGGCTCTTATTTTACTTGCAAATTCATTAAACACACAACCAGAATTTCGACATTTTAAACTTCTCGCTCCGTCGTTGCTTCATTGAAAATATTTTGAAATCTAAAAACGAAATATTTCAGTGTTAATTTTTGAGTTTTGTTAGGGTGTGGCTTTTTGCTCAATAAGGATTGAGTGAATGAATTACCAAAAATAGAAAATCATTAAAATCATTAAAAAAGTAAAAATTGAACTAATAAAATTGCATTGTTAAGACCTTTCATGAGGATTAAAAATAGTTTGGAAATTTTTAAGTTAAAGTCCGCTAAGTTGTAATACTATCAACACGATATTGTCAATCCTTGTCTTATAGCGTTATTTACCTCCAATGTAATTAATTTTGCTACAAAATTCATTTTCACAAAAAGGCAATAAAATTTGGACTAAATAATTGTAATCTTCAAAACAATTGTCTTTTCAAAAAAAAAATGTTTATTCCTTTAATAAACTGAAAACTAGTATACGTTACTAAACTCAACGAAAGAAATTGAGCGAAGTAGTATCTTCAAAACAGCTAAGGTAACGTCAATGAAGTAGGGTATTTTTAATAAGTTTTAAGGGATAGAAAACGAACAACTAAAAAGTATCATTCTACGTCTAAATATTCATTTAACTTTAGACAAAAACACACAAACGTAGAAGGGAAATTAAAAGAGACTTACACGAGAGATGCAGATGGCACCAAGAAGAAAAGTGTCAACTATTTAGCTTACGCTTGGCTATAAAGAGCCTCTCGAACTAAAATGTTGGTTAAGCCAAACATTTCGTGTTGTCTTTTAACATTTTCTTGAAAATTATGAATATGAGTACTTAGATAGTATAGGTCAGTCGAGGTTTGTTTGTTTCTGCTGGGACGAGAGCTAACATTTCCACAGCAGCTGTTGTAACTTCGTTATCCTGTTTCGACAGTTCCTTTAATAATTCTGCTAATCACTATTTACACTGCAAAATCATTGTACTAAAATGTAAAACTTTCGTGTTTCTCAATAAAATTCCCACCAGGGATTTAGCAGTAAAATTATCTTGCGAAAAAAGTCAATGAAATTGCAGCTGAAAATGCAAAATTTCTTTTTTTTTTAAAGAGTTGATATTTGAGTTCCATTGGTTCCAGATAAATTTTTTGTTTTGTCCACTTTTTCAAGACTATTTATCAGAATTTTATCAAAAGTTTGACTTTTTCTATCAATTGTTTATTAATATGTATGTGTTCTATTACGTCTCCGTTTCATCAGCAAAGGCCTTCTAAGCTTGTTAAAATTAATTTTCAGGAGAGTAAACAACATTTAGTCTTCAATCATGTTTAACTACATGACTTTGGAGATTCGTATTTTCTTATTTGTTCTAAAAACTTTGCCATCTCTCAAACAAAATAAACTGGTTAAAAATGTTATTAGTAAAGACGTAAAAATAAAATATTTTGAGTCAGAAACAGTTCAGTAATAATGACGAAATGAAGAATGCATTAAAATGGTGCGATTTGGCTGACAAGTTGGACAGTTAAGCCAACAAAAAGTTCGCGCCAAAAAAGCGCTGTTTTAAGTAGTTATTGTTTTTGAATCCTTGGTCATAAAATGGACAGATTATTGGACTCTTTTAGATACTAAATCTCGTTTAATCCAACCGGCAATTTTCCTGTCACAATAAACTACTGAGAGAGCTTAAACTGTCAGAGTCGGCAGTACTTTCAAATAGTCTTGAAACAATAAAAATGTTCTTATAGAGAATCCATCGAGTGACGAGGGCATTACTGCTAGCCTTTGTAATGATTTCGATCAACGACAGACTTTTCCCAAGAGTTTGTAAAAGGATAAGACAACAACAAACAAACTTGGTAAACAAATTACAATTGTAATAGCGGGTTTTTGCATTCTAATATCTCGAAAACCAACCAAAAATGGAGAAATAAATATATCTGAACCAATGTTTTCTTGAGATTTTGATCCCTTTTTGAACAAAACAGCAAAACTATGAATGTTTAAAAGTTGTTTTTTTTGTTGAAATAGAATTGCAAAGTTGATATAGTTGTAGATTTGGTGCGCCGGGTACACAAGCTGATGCCCTATTTGACTACAATGTTGATAGATTTTGACAAATCCCCTTATACATGTAAAATTCTAGTTTACTTGTATTATATAAGCACTAGACGGCGTTCTTTCTAGACTAGTAACATTTCTCGTTAACAAGTAAAGGTCTAGTACATGTCTAATGATTACTTGCACCCTGAACGCGTGTTGACAGCTTACAAGCTAACAACAATCATTTCAAAACGAAGATCACTTTTGTGGCCAGATAAAAACCTTAATAACTAGAAACACAAGAACTTATAGCCTCATCTATTCAAAATAAGTCAACAAATATCTAGATTGTGCTTTCCTCTTTGAAAGACATCACGGTACTATCTTTTTGACGGTGTTTTCATTGGCAAATAATCAGAAATAAACTAGTCACACTTTTTCCTTTCAAAAAGCGGCAATGGTTTTATCCCGGGGTTTTTATACATCATGTATCCCCTTCCAGCCACAGGAATTACTACAAAACCTCACAAGCTTCCTTCTTGAGTATTTGAGCTATTGTTTTCTTGATAAAGCTAAGTCTTGAAGCCGCCTTCCTTGGTCGCCATGTTGCCTCTCAGTTGTAGTTTTAAACCACAAACCATAAATACAGGAAACATGGCGAAAACACCGAAAACAGTTTATCATCAACACCATACCTTAACTTGTAACTTTTTTCAATGGTTTTTGAAGCGGTAAAGCAGTGTAGTTTCGCTGGTAATGTGTTTATGTAGTGATGATTGTGACTTTCAGACTAGGAAAACACCGGTCAATCTATGTAACATGCAAATATTTGTGCCATCAAGTCGAGTAAGTGAATAGCGAGGCTTGTTACTGTTTAGCTTGTCCAGTGTTTAATAGTTGATGCAACCCGGTAAAAATGCCTCAGGCCAAAATTAACAAAATGGCTGCAAATTGTAAAAAAGACTAGTTAATCCTTCTTCATGATGATAACATTTTAACCTCGAGAAACATTAGGATAGTTTCCTAAACAAACGTTTTACAGGAAAGTTTACTCTGATAATGAGAAAACCAAACGATGTTTTTGACCGTTTTCGTACACATAAAAATATAGCAAAATAATTCGATTAGGTCAAAATACCGAATGACTTAGCCAAAACATTTAGAGAGAATGCATAGACTGATCGCTAATGATTTGAACTGCTAAATGACTTATGTGGTTTTACAAATAGAAAGAAATCGAGTTTTCAATCAATGGATTATTTGCTAGTTACTGCAAAATGTTTGGTATTGTGATCGGAAATTCTTTAGTTATCTTAAGAGTCTTGCTGACAGCCGCCACGGGTTGGGTGTAAAACCATCTAGTCTACTCCCTCCTTTGCATCAACTACATTTCCTTAGCTTTCTTTTCATTTCCTTCCTATCTTCTGCTCTCAACATACCCAGCCTTCAACTGTAGTGTGGGGACGGTGTACTATTAGTATAGGTCAATGTTGATCAATAAAATAACGTTACAAAGAAAACACTCTTAGGGCCAACCCAAGCGTACTGGGTGGTCTAGTAATGTTTGTCTTGGTAAAATACTTCGTACGCGTGTCTCTCGCTTAACTATTATTCAAATACTTCCAAGAGTTAAGGAAATACTTTAATTTACGATCCTTTTATTAAAGGAACAGCACTTGGATTAAATGCTAGACAGAGAAGATACGGTACCGAAGATACGGTGGTTCAAGCTTGTGATTGAGGGCAGGAAGGGTTGGAAATGTTGTTAGTCTTGTAGGCGCTTTGGGTTAGTTGTTGAAAGCTATCACATCAACCTAGATCATGGCCAGGGTACACTAACATAAACACCAAACAACGATAGCATCTCAAAGAAGAAGCGACCACAGAGAATCACTCAATGCAAACGAGATTCAAAGTTACCGAGATTTCCATCTTGTACTGACTACTCGCCGTATAGGTTTTTGTGGTTTTTATTGAAATTGTTCAAGATATTATTATTTTTCTATCGATAGTCGAAAGTAGAACTTTTGACATGAGTCACACGAGTCGGAAGATAAAGATAACTGAAAGAGAAATTATGATCTTATCAAGAAAGGTTTATGAAATTGGCCGGCCATATTTTCCGGTGAGGGATTCAAGTTCAATTGAACACTAACGTAACACAATAAATTCTTTAGCCGCAACTTGAGTGCATTTTGATCACTGCAATAAAACTCATGCCTAAAAGATAAAAAAGCATCGTCATATTCCGGCTCACATATCTCGTTTTCTTATCAGCGCTCACAACACTTATATGCGGGGGAAAACTTGACTTTTCTAGCTATTATCAGAAAAAAAAATTGCGGCAATCATTAAGAATTACCAACGAAAAATGTCTAACTCTAAGCTCCTAGGATATAATAAAACGACAAATTTCCTTTATGAAATGGAACACAAATATTAAAAGTCAGAAGCCTTAAATCAATGACAGGGGAAAGGAGAGAGATTGTAGCGGTAGTTTATTTAATTTTCGATTATTTATCGATTCAATAAAGAATAAAACTATCATCATAGATGCCCCAGGCGGCTAAACAAGCCAGAATATATGAGTTGATCTTCTAGTCGTGACTCTATGGTTTATGATTTGCGCAGTTCCAATTATAACTAGTGTACACTAACAAACGTTGCACAAAAGCAGCATTGTTATGGCCAATCTACAAGCGGACACGCGTTACAATTCAGTCTTCTTTAAAATCCGATTGAATTCTTTTAAACTGGTCGCAAAAATGCCGACTTCAAAATCAAATGAGGGAGTAATTCATTAGAAAATAGTAAAGTTGCCGGTATCGTTTGATATCGTAAATGAATTATCGCTGATTTTTTGACGCAGAACTTTCACAGAAACTCGACATTTTATTGAATATAAGATATGAAATTAATTTACTTCTCGTTGTCTTTATATCCAAAGTTTTACATGTCGGTAAGACTTTGCGAAATTCCTACCGCACTATTCTTTCATTCACTAATTAATGAAGACTTATAAAATACAATGGATCGTAAATTCTGTTTTTCCGGTAGAAAAGCGAGGTAACAGACGTACGCGATAACTACGTTACCCTAATGACATCGATCAGACTTGGCGGGTTTCTTTCAAGTAAACCTACTTCATGGAAAGAGTAATCGACATCTACAAAGATCATTACATTTCAGATACATACTCCGATATACAAAACATCCTCTATAGTCGATACTGAGATTTTAGTTTCTGTTACATCCAAGGCATATCATAGCGCTGTTTTGGAAGTGTGGGTTTAAAGATACTTTGAACGACGTATCTAAAAGGCTAGGTGACTACCGGTCGATGTTTTGTTCGGATAAATTAGCAAAAGGTGGCTTCCTTTGTGTAGTTGCTTTTCAAGTCTTTAGAAATACCTAATACTCAACCACCTTCAAAAGCGCGTTTAGTTTAGTGGCTCACAACAAATCACAGCGTTGAACAAAAAGCTCTAATAAATCTAGTGTTCGTCAATAAGTTACCTGTAATCTGGTCATAACACGTTAGTTTTCCTCCATATAAAAACACCACATACCAGCAGTCAGCCATCGCGTATGTAATGAACTGTTCCAGGAAGCGCACAAGCGTGGAAGAGTGTGAAGCAAACGGTTACCGCACTCTAGCGGCCTCTAGCCGACAATGAGCTGCGGCCGAAACATCTTTAGAAGATGAATACCTTTGTATTGACGGCAACACTGTCCTATTAAGACGCCGTCTTTTGTGGCAAAGTTTTCTCTGTCATGAAAGGTTGAAGAGCTGCTTTGATATGTTATCGACCACAACTGAACGATTCTCTGCGATGCGGCTTGACTGTGTATACATGTCGCTGTTTGAACTAACAGTTCAACTGCCCGATTTCAAGAAATTTGATCTCTTGTATAGCACTTTGCCAAACACAGGTTGCAAAGTTTGCAGAAGATTGTCCTTTGTGACTGATTCACTTGTTGTTTGTGATGTGTAATCCCACTGATGATGAACGCAACTTGTTAACGGCTCAAATATGTGCACTAAAAAAATATATCAAAGATTTTCATTTTTCAAATAGTTACTTTCAAAAAACTGAATGACGACAGAAAGCGAAAATATCTAGCTCACTTTTGTTTTAAGGTTTTTAGCTATACTTTTCCAAAGTAAAAAAATAAAACAATTAAAACTCTGTTGAGTAATATATCTTTGAATCAGTAGATTTTTATTGTAAAGCAAAACTAAGAAAAATTGATAAAGTAATTAAAACTCTGTTGATTAATATTGAGTGATGCATGCTTGATGCGCAAGTTGGGAGGTCTCTGGGTTTGGTCGTGTAAAATAAAAACATGTAGTCGTTGAGATAAAAAGCGCGCTAAAGTTTTACAATTAATAGTGACCTAGTCTGTGGGAAGAATTCACGCGCTTGTTTGTCCAAAGTATTTATAACTAATATCGATGAAGTGATTAGTTTAATCATAAGCGCCTGGGTTTTTTTATGTGGTTGGCTCCCTTTCGGTGGCCACTCGAAATCTAATGCGCTTACTCAAATGTTTGTCAGCGCGCTTGTTCATGAACGAGACAAACGATTCCAACAAACAAGACAACAATATTGATTCGTTATAAATTTATTTTTCTTGAACTAACAAACATGAATTTGGACACGACTGTAAATTTACAAAAACCTTCCCTAGCTAATATAAATAAACACGGCGATAAATACTGCGTTGACATATAACAAGTTGAACCTACATTCGTTGATAATATAACTATTTATATCTTTGTATATAGTAATAGTAGACTGCGTATGGCATGAATGTGTACTACTATTATCGAAAATAACTCATCCGCCCGGCAGATACCCTAAACATATCTAAATTTAACTTGAACTAGAATCACATTTCATAAATTATATTTAAAAATATTTTGATTCAAGAAGATTTATGTTCTTCAAAATACTCTATAATCACTTGAAAAATTGTTATATTTTTTTTTCTTTGGAGATTTGTATACTTTGCAATAATAGTAAATTTTTCCTTGCATTTTGTGATTGAACAGTTCACTTTTCTACATGTTGAAATTGTTTATAGGTTGATCAATTATCGCGAATCATTTTAAGTTTAAAAACCATCATAATAAAATACGTTTGGCTAGCGTAACTTCATTTCAATGATATTTATATGTACACTGTGAGTTCATGTGCAAGGTCACAATTCAATAGTGTTTATCAACTAAGTTCATGAGAGGTTAGAAATACCAGATATTCCCGTGCAATTCGCTGATGTAAACACACAGCCTTGATAGTATGGGTTTGGGTCTGTTGACATCTGTTGTTGGTCGTACGCAGATTTTGGAATACCCATCGGTGAGCCCATCGACTGTGAGAGCGCAGCGGGGTGGTAAGGACTGAAGTGCATCGATTCGAAGCCGCGAAGATCTTCGTGGTCATTGGCGATGATGTTCTTGATGGCGAATGGATGGTTAAATGATTTGTTGACTGCCATACCCATACCACTCATGCCCATACCACCCATGCCTCCTGCATAACCCATACTCATTGCGGTCCCGTACGGTGATGGTGGTAGGTAACTTGGAGTACCTAGTGATCGAGGTTGTGCTACTTTAGACATACTTTGTACACTGATTGGATTATGAACCATACTGCTAACTTTAGTAAGATGGCTAAGGTCGGGTTTCTTCTCTGCTTTGAAGCGTTTTTGTCTTCGTAAATAACAGCCATTCTCGAACATATTGCCGCAATCTGGATGGAGTGTCCAATAGCTGCCTTTGCCGGGTCGATCCGGTGAGCGCGGTACTTTGACGAAGCAATCATTGAACGACAAACTATGTCGAATAGAATTCTGCCATCGTTGTTGATTTTGTCTGTAGTAAGGAAATAAGTCCATAATAAACTGGTAGATTTCACTTAACGTCAACATCTTATTGGGGCTCTGTTGTATGGCCATCGTGATGAGCGATATATAGGAATATGGCGGTTTAGCGTGAGTGTAGCTACGTCTGTAAGCCTTGTCCTTTTCTTTCGCTTTCTTCATATCATGAGGATTTTGCGATGGATCTTGCATTCCTTGTTGTACTCCTCGTTCCATCATCTCCATTTCTAGCAGCTCCAGCTCGTTGGCTACTTTCGTATTTTTAAACATGGTTGACTTGGTTCAGGTACTGTTTCCTCGAGCGTGAGTAGTGCAGATTACCTCCTAGCAATGAAGAAGTTTTATTTTTAGTGACAATGCGTCAACAAGGTTTGCCGTGACATAAATATAAGCTCCGCCTCCCCCATTGTTCTAGTCGCGGGAAGGATTTCAGGGGAGTCTAACTTTTGTTTGCATACATCCCTTTGTAGCGACCACTAGGGAAACCATTTTATTAAAATTTACCGGGGCCATTATCACATGTCCATCATAGTGGCTTACAAACAAATTGCCGTTTCATAATTCATGAACAAACACAATTATTACGATAGGGCTCTTTATGGATGGGGCCTATCTACTGTTCTTTATGTCAACAGAGTACTAGCATTGAACTCGGTCAACGGAATTTATCCATGAAAGATTTAAGAGTGCTGATAAGTTGGTCTTTCAGGAAGGACACAGATTAGTCTCAATTCACCTTGCACACTTAACTAGAGCACCTTAAAAGCAAACTCATTTATGATTAGAGTTATCGATTCTTGGCGTCAAAGATTGCCCGCTTCAGTCTACTTTGAAGCACTTTAAGCATTCTTTAGCAACTGTCGTGTAACCCGGGTCCTGTCACTAGGTATGGGATACCGATTTGCATCACAAACAAAACCAATTACGTTCAAAAACTCATTTATTTTTGGCATCTAAAGATTTTTCGCAACATTTGAATATTGAAGTTTAAAATAAAAATGAGCACAAATTGTGGGAAATCTAACGTTATTCACCTGTCTTGTTTGTTAGGCGGTGTAACGTCCATGACTGTAATTATTTGTGCATTGTATGTTTTGACTGAGGTTTGCCCCTCATTAAATACATCGAGTACATATGCAACAGAGAAGTAAAATTTATTTAATATAAGTTGGCAAATTGCTGTCACTTTTAGCTATCAAAATGTATAATTGTTTGTTTCGAATATCGTTATTAGTCCGTCATCATGCCAAACTTAGTTGAGGCTACTCAACACATCACTCTTCCACTTGTAATGGATTTGCGTTTGTTATTATCGTTAGGTATAAAAGGAGACCGGTCCGAGATACCTATCTATTATAGCCGTATCTAGGTAAGGCAGTTATGCGCGCGCGTGGGCAGAGAGAACTTTGGTACAGAAATTTTTCAAATCCTTCATTCTCATTTCCGGAACGGACTGCAATTAATTAACAAATTTGGTTCACGTCAATCACATCGACAAAGGCTATTTCCAGGTGTTTTCTTAGGCAGCTGTGTTACTACATTGTCCCTTTACAATAGCAAAGACCTCCGAATCACCCTTGCACATTTCAGAATTGAGAAGTTTTGAGAAACCGCAATTTTTGCCGGGTTTTTGCATGTGTAGCCTTAGAAACCAAAAACAAGCCAAATATTTCAACAAAACCAATAAAATCACTCTTTAAATACATTAGAACAAAACTGACGAAAGTCAAAGAAACGTATTAAGCTATTTTCATCATTTTAAGCTGATCTTTAAAACAAAATGAGCAATCATCAGCGTTGTTGACATTCAAACTTATCAACAAGGGACTCGTAAATAGGAATTGTTATGCTGTTTGCAAGTTGCAGTGTTTAAGTTATTTTTCTACTTCTAAATTGTTTGCGCTGGTGATCTTAAAACAAATGCGAAAACTGCTAAAACAATCTCTATATTGATCAAAGAAACATTTCAAAATGATAGAAAACGCGGAGGGCTAACTCTTCTCTATTATCTCTAATTTAAAATATTGACACACAACGGACTAGTGAATATAAGTGATGAAAGGGAGTTGATTGCAAACTATTGGCGGCAATTTTATTTTTATTGCCCTTCTAGATTTCCAAGGGAAATAGTTTTGTTAAAGTCCAGTTAATTAGCACTAAAGTCATTGTACTCCCTTACATTGTACAAAGGAACTCATACAAGTACACTAGGTATCAACAACACCGCCGGATCTTATGGGCTGAACGTCTAGTTATTACCCTATTCATTGTACATTGCCGTGCCTGCGGGACCGTATCCCTAATTGTGTATTATCGCTTAGGCGTTTAGTTTTTTATATATCTATTAGTACGCGTACGTCCATTTTATTCAAGTCCGCCTATTATCTTTTCTCTTTATGTATTGTCTCTATTGTCTTTTTAGAAATAAACTATTATATGGTTAATCTCAGATATCCAAAGAGAAAAGTTTCAAACCGCAAAACTCTTGAAATTATATAAACTCTTATAAAGCAATAAAAAAAAACTATAAGAAACCAGAAACTTAAAAACTAGAAAGTAATTTAATCTGAGAATTTATTTTAAAATGAAAAAACATTCTTTTAAATGGGAAGAGACTTGGAAGCAAATATATTGGTGTTTTTTTTGGAAAGTCTTCTTCATCTTTTTCTTCTCTGCTTGTTAGCCTTCAAACACAAATTATCTTGCAGTACATACTAGGCTCAGGCCGATAAAATAAGGAAGGTAGGTTTTAAATACAAGTAAAATACATGATTAGTAGGTTTTATTCATCCCAATAGGAAATCGTTTCCTGAAGACATGTCGAATTGGCTGTTTTTTTCGTGTTGTAAAATTTCGTTCAAAAATTCAACGAGTTTGAAAGCGTGTTGACTGTGTAGGTAGCAAGTGAGTGAAAATACAACATCAACGAACAATGTGTGTATATAATATTATAACTTTTGCAATCATAACATCAAGCGAATACAAACGGCAAATACATATCCTAATCAGCTATCACCGACTTTCGAAAAAAAAACCTATCAATGATACTTGTTTTATTTGAGAACAAAAACTATTTTTATGAGTTGGAAATAGCCGCAGAATCGTGTTCTATAGTCAGGTGCAACATATAAAAGCATTAAAAATAAGACAAAAGCAAACGTTTTGGTTGCGAATGGGACTTAAAATTGACCTTGTATTCACAAATTGTGTTGCTAAATGAAAACCTATCCTTAGTGACGTTCATGATCCATTATGACCATGCCTTAAAACTGCTATTAAAAAAGTCAAAAACTTCAAAAATTCATATTACTTTATTTTGAAAAAATACAATCATCTTGAGCGTTGACAGTTTTCGTTCATGCATGGGATAAATAAATGTGCAGTTTTCTTTGTTTTTAGATTGTATCTTAACCACAAGAGATGAGGATGAAGGCAAAAAAAGGCAAACCCAACCCAGTTTAAAGTGTTAGTTAGTGTATAGTAAAAATCTACGGCCGAAAAGCGAGTTGGTTTAAGACTTCTTGTTCAGTTTACTCTTCGGATAACCATCAAAGTGAATTTGCTCAAGGTCATTCTCAATTAGATGTATTTAAACTAGGTTATGCAAGTATTTCACGCTCCTTTTACCAGTGAAACCCTTGCTAAATTTACCACAAGGAATAGTGTACAAGTATAATGACTAATGTGCAACTTTGGGTCGTAAAAAAATGAAAACTCTTGATAAAAAATATTCAACCTTGAAATAGTTTACTTTACCGATGTCATTCTTCGTTTTATTTTGTTTAACTTCACTATCAGCTCGTTTGGTTTTCAAGAAAATTTCAAAATAAAGAAACATATAAGAATGCCGATATTTTAAAATAGGTACACTAACTAAGGTTTTGCAGAAAGATATGCTGATGTCAGTACGGCAGTACCATTGCTTGTGAGAAATACAGCAGTTTGTTATCATACAAGACGCAAGCAGGGAAGCATATCCCTATGCGATCCTTTTATCACTTAGATAAGTCCCAAAATGTTTTATACGTCTAAAGACACTGCAAAAAAACAAACTCGGGCTATATCCACTTGAATACGATTTAGAAGCAAATAGTTTTGTTAGAAAATTAGCACACAACAACTAGTCGTGTTTACTGTGGTAGGACCGTCCTATTTTAAAATGCTTGCCTTATATATATATACACACTAGCTTAGGCAAATGTTTTATAAGATATATATGTATAACAAACCCATGGTCTTACTAGTAACGTGTGTTGACAGACATACCTTCGATACACGATGATAAATAACTGGGATATACTGTTCAGTATATGGTAGTGGTTAACCTCGAGGTCTTGTGAATTGTGACTTTTATACGTTGAACTAGCTCATCAATACTTCCCAGCTAATTGAAATGCGTCATCGTACATTCTTTTGTGCCATGTTGTGTTCCTGGTGCGAAACTAAGCAGCCAATCACAAGTCACACGACTGTTTGCCTACTCCATTTTGCGCTAATTTGATTGGCGCAGAGCGAGTCTGATTAGAATGCAAAGGCTCGCTAGTATAGTATAGCCGGGAATATGACTGTTTAGTAAATGTTTAGTTTCTAAGATTTACTTATCTAATATGAATATTATCTGGGAAAAAAAAACTTTTTTTAACGGGCTTTTTTCGTTTGGTTAATATTTGAAGATGTGACTTTGCATTACACTTAGCACAAAACCATTTCAAGTCGCTTTTTTCTTAAATAACTCTGATGTCAAACTATGTTGAGTTAGAGACCATTAGTTTGAATTTTCTGTGGTTTCCTCGTGGTTGAATTATACGTCAAACTTCTTTTTTGTTGAAACCTAAAGATATAAGCTTGTCAGGCCGCCCTTACTAGGTCATTTATTTCCTATTTAGTAGGTCTCACTTTCCTGTCACCGATTATATTTGTTGTAACTAGGTTAAAAAACGAACGTTTGTACGTCGAGCCCTGTTTAAATGTTGAGACCATTATAACCCTGGATTATAGCTTATTGTGATTGTCTTTGATCAACATCGAATTTTGTTAACTAAATAAAACAACGACAGTGGTTACTCATTTGCACTGGTAGTTTAGGAAACACACTGGGTTTGATACTATTTCATTAATCCTTTTCATAATTCTGAAGTACGCTCGTCTATCCAATGGTAAGAAAAATAATGAGAATCATAATAACTTCGATAAACACAATTTACTTTCTTTTTGTCAGCCGCGGAACCACATTGTTCGTGATTTCCTTTAAGATTTACACACAAAAAAACAACTGGAAAAACGCCGAAAGAATTTCTTAAAGGCATTTAGCAAAGACATTCGCGCCAAAATTGTTGGTATTTTTAGAAGCTTTTTGCAATTATGGCTTTTGAACAGGCTTAAGAATTGTGCGTTTGTTTGTTCTTATAAAACAACTTTGTCCCTTTTTGAGTGACAGTTTGTCAGCACACTCAGTTCTTACGTGTTCTAACTTGAGTTCGAAGCCGAGCTAGAAGCTAGAGCTTCCTGCCTTTTCTCTCCTAAAATTTATCAACAGCGGAATACTACCAACTTTAATATATATATAATTTTCCTTTATATTTCTCCGAGTGTTTTTCAGTTTTTTCGCTAGTTCAGTGAATAGGTCAACTCTTTGTAAAATAGGCCGACAAGTTTTGTCCCAAACGAGAAAAAATGATTGAATAGATTCTTTCCTTAATGGTCTTATTCGCAGGTTATTAATAGAGGATAAGAAATGTAATTCGCATGATTCATCAAAAAACGAATAAATTGTTTCATTACTACGAGAGAAGAACTACATTCTTCAAAAGAGGCCGACAGAATTTAGCAACTTTTAATTTACTTTATGTTAATCACAAGAAAACATCTTTGACTTTAAAAGCTTAATATGTCAAAACATGGCAACAAGCTCAGTGACTTTGAAATAAGATTTTGTATACGGACAGTCTAACGATCGATAATTGTGATGTAAGAAATTATGTTCACAACAAAAGAGTTTATTCAATAAAATTTGGACCGTAGCGAGATTTGGCATACGCAATGGGTCTCTAAAACAAGGGAATATTTTATCAAATACAAGTAGATTATCGCAGTCAAACCAATTCCTTTATAATTTAACTTGATATAAAACAATAGACAAATTTGGAAAAAATAAAATAAGTTTTTTTCGTTTGAAATCTTGATTTGTGTCCGTCAGGGATTATGATACGTTGTCTTACAACCGAGTCAGTCCAATGCTTTACAAATTAAACAATATTGTTTGCTCAGGCCATGGGAATATAGACAGCCTAGCAAGACAACTTCATCGAGCCACGTAGCGCACCTTCATACAACAATAAAAAGTACCCCACACCAAGATTGAAAACTACATCGACACTAAAATAACCTAAATTTCTAAACCCATTATTTCCTGTTGTTGTTTGCATGAGTTGTGGTAAGGCGAATGTATGTGGTTATTTGTTGAGTAAATCATTTAGAACTGATCCCGCCGAATGTTGACGTCCCAGCATAGTTTGTCTAGTAAATTGACTCAATTGTTCTTTTTCTTGTTGATCAATTGTTAACGGTTAGTATTTTTTTTACTCCTAACTGCAAATTGATTAATAAATAACGACTTTTAGATTGGTTTATCAATTTATTGGTGTTTAACTTGATGCGGAGTTTTATCTTCTATTTTAGAGTGATAGCCTTGTTTTTAAAATGATTATTATTGCTGTGTTATCTTTAATCCATCACAACTTCTTTGTCACTATAAATCCCCAGGGGGGTAATAGCTAGGCGGAGATCTTCAAATTTGTTTTTTTTAAATCGCTTTTCTTAATCTACAAGTCTATTGTTTTTGAAGCAAGTAAAACGGTGATGTTTTCATTGATACAATGCTTTTAATTAGCCCATTCAATAGAAGAATTAATTCCAAATAAAGAACTAGTTAAAACTAGGTGCCCCTTGACTGGTGTGCTGTGACCGCCGCGATTTTAATCTTTAATTATTGTTAGCTTTACTGTCGGCTAATTTAAAACCTTTTTTGTGCTTTTAAAGGTCCTTTTCGTTTAAAGTGAAGTTTTTCCAAGAGTTTCTGATGTTATTGACTCAGCTGACGGTGAAAACTGATCCTAAAAGCACTCTGTTGTATTATCTTAAAAAGCGATAACTACCGCGTGAAGACGGAGGTGGAATCTTACTTGATCAACCTTCCACTCATACTCATTATACAAAGGACAAATACAAGACAAATCGAGCACCTAGAGTATTTAGATAGTTCTTACAATCAACTTGTCATAGTTCCCCTTACCCTCCTAAAATAAATACTCTTTATTTCCTTGTTACTCGAAACTCTAACGCTAGACTAGAGCTAGCACAAGGATAAAAACACACCTATATTAAAAACTCACTGATCAAATCAAGTTAAAATCAACTTGGTCCACAAAGATTTTGATAATCCTGTAGAAATAGGACAGCCCGATGACCAAATAGTATATTTATTTTTGTGATAATCAAGATTTGAAAAACACAGAATAAGTAAACAGGACTGAAAACAATATATTTACGGCACAAAATCAGTTTGTTGGACTGTAGAATTAAATGCATAATTATTGCATTGATATTTTTCATTTCTCCTTTTTTTACGACTTCAAAAATGATTTCAAACTTTGTTACTCAGCTGTCCGGATGGCACACGCCAATAGGCATGCAGAAATAGCATACACCGCTGACCACAGGGTTTGACTTCGCCAGTACGTATTACAACTAACTACAACTTGCTATCTCTATCCACAAGAATAATAATATATAATGATAATTAATAATAATTAATAATTATTAATAATAATAATTAATTAATAAAAATAAACTATTAAAAAAAATAATGAAATAATAATGATAATAATAATAGTCAAATTTACAAGAAATGATAGTTGTTTAGAAGGCAATGATTAATAGCAACCTAACTCTGCATACTAAATAAATAATAGTGATAAACGGCAGAATTTGATTTTGATTTCATGTCAATAATATCACTTGCCAGAATGTATACAAAAGGAGAAAGAAGGAATGAATAAATAAGAAAAGGAGGGCAGGGGAGGTCAGAAAGGAACACTGAAGAAAAGGAAACTGTAAAATAAAGTAAGTAACAAAATGTGAATTCAAAGAAAGAAAAAGTCCGAAAAGTCGAAAAAGAAAAGTAACATGGGAAAGGAAAAGAAATAAACCGAAAGCAAATGATAGGAAAAGAAAGGAAGTAAAGAAACAAAAAAATATATAAAATGACTAATATTTAGGGTCGGTAGTTCGTTCATCTAAAATTAAAGCTGGTCTCCCATGAAGTCGACCATCAATGCGTTCAGTTTCTCCCCTCTCTCCATCAAAGCCACACAAAATCAGTGAAAAGACCAAGTGTGACTAGAACACTGAGGTTCGAACTCGGGACAAAAGCACTTTTATCAGTAATTATTTCAATCGTGTAAAATATTGAATGGAAAAACTCCAAGAAATTTCTCAGTAATGTTACGGTGAACGATCTCAATATTTCTGATCGCCACTCCCTGCTAGCCCTACCATCATCATATATTGTTACTATGACAACTGGTTCTATGATATTAGGTTTATTACATAAATATATAATTTGCGCGTATGTATACATTGAACTAAGAAATTAGAAATAGATTAAAAACGTCATAATAGATATTAAAATCAAATACAAGCCTAGAATGTTAAATGTCATTTCTAGTTTATTTAATTGTTTCCTATCTAATACATCGAGTTAATAAGGTTATAGTAAATCAAAGCTGTCTTCTTCGACCACGTGCAGCCACGCCTTGTTATCACCGCTTCGCTAGTGAGTTTTATATATAGATCATCAATTTATAAAAACTTGTGAAACAGTCTTTAAACTTTCTTTTCAATTACCTTAATTAACTTCCTTCTCCTAAATATAACAATAACATTGAGTATTTCAATTTGTACTCTTTGTTGAGAATACTTTCAATTTGAATTGGTAGTTAGGAGCACTCACTGGTCATTTCTAAAATGTATATCAGTTGAAGAATAGAGAAAACATACAAAGACACTAATAGTCATAGCCTGTTATATTAAAGCCAGAGGGCTAAATAAATTAACTGGTAAGTTTTCTAGTTAGCCCCTAGCTATTTATATCGTTAAATTTCAACTCCATTCAATCATATTCTAATAGATCAATACAATTAGTGGATACTAAGAGATTTAACTTGGCCTTTATAACAACCTACTAGATAACTTCTTTAATTAGTGAATGAGTATATTTTATATGTTTAATTTGCTAATGATACGTGCAGTGACACGTTTAGTATATTAATGTATCTTATTATATAAACTTCAGTGAAATATCAGGTGATTTCCCGCGCGAAAAAGTGATATCTTCACATTGCGAAATAACACGTTACCATCTATTTGTTAAGATTTTAAAATTTTTTTGATGCATATCTTGATAAAACGTTCACTATTCCATTTTAATGAGTTCATATAATAAGTTCGCTGCGCTCACACGCGAGATATCAATTGAACACTCGAAGATAAAACTCGTACCTCCGCGCGCCCATGTAACTGATCCTTTTTATCAACTATTTTTAAATACTATGAAAACCGCCGTCGTGCTGTTTTCTCAATGTTTCAGTATCAATCTTCTATAATGAAAAGCCCTTTTCCGGCGAATGCAATGTGACTGTATTCAAATTAATATCTCAATATTCATCAATAAGCCAATGCATATATCCCCCACTCAGATTTTTTCCCCTATTTTTGGAGTAATTGATTGATTTTGACTTTGTTCCGACTCAGTGTATTCAAGTAATTTCAAAAGTTAAGTACTAAAGTTATAAATTTCATGAAACATATCTAGTTTTTATTTTTGGACATGTAACTTGATTATATTTTTAATTGATTTTGATTAAACTGCTAACGCGACTACAGTACGAAACATTCAATATTACTCGTGGTAACATGTTTATAAACAGGATCCTAAACTATTGTCAATGAGTAAAGCTGGGTTAAGTTTCGCTTTGTTTTTAAGGGGAAACCTTAATAGGTCTCACAATAACCACTCCTTTAAAACATTTAACAGTTGATATATTTGTTTCTTTTTTTCGTTTTTTTAGTGTCAATGCACTCGATGAATCTCTGATGAAACATTTCTAGCACCAAAACCCTTGCATTACCGATATGAGTTATTGGTACAAAATAAATGAACGAATGCATGCATGAATGAATAGTCCTTCACACTAGGAACAGAACGCAAATAGTCCGCCGGTAAATTTGTTCGTCTTATAATGTGAATTCATCCCGTTTTCACACCAAACGACTTTTCCGTCATAAGATGATTTGTACGTCTTCAAATGTGAACACTGCTAATGGATGAATGAATGAATGAATAAAGGAAGGAAGGAAGGAAGGAATGTGAATGAATGTTTATCAATTACAAGTATTTCTAGTATTTAGCAATGATTATAATATAGCCACGTATTTCCAGTATTTAGCAATAATTATAATATACGTTTAGCTTTAGATATTAAAATTAAAATAAATACAAACGCTAAGTTGGTTGCACAACCTTTCGACATCGTCAGATGTCATTTGTCATCTGACGATGTCGAAACGTTGTGCAACCAACTTAGCGTTTGTGTTTATTTTAATTATAATATAGCCATGATAATAAAGGTAATTGTTGCACGGTGTTACTGTGGACTATAATCGAGCTGAGCTACAAAAATGGTATTCGTGTTATTACTTTTCTTCCTTTATATGGTCTCTTCTTGATAAACTTCATTGTTTTCATGTCAAAATAACTGTTAATTTTCTAATCACTCATTCTATGATGATAAGAATGTACATCAGATTATACCCTTTCTTTTCGAGTTAAGCTTTTCGGGGCGCACTTTTTGTGTGGTTCAGACGTTAAAATATCCAAGAATTTAACTCATTCAAAATATTTTTTTAGATATGTGGTTGAGTTAAATTCAGTATTGGATATTATATAACTATACTGAACCAAACGAAAGAGGTGCTATAAAACTAAACTCAAAAAGTAATTTGTTGTGGTAGAGATATTTTTTTTCTTCTGGTTGACTTTTAGAATTATCCACTAACCCGATGAAACAGTCGTTATAGCAACACCCACTGACCTAACACTCCAACAATGTTCTCACATCACCGGAAAAAATGATATGCGCTATTCGCGCGTTGTCAGAAAAAATATATTATATCTTATATATTTTCTCCTTTTTATTCATTATTGTTTACATCTTTTAAAAAGCATATATGAAGGTGAACCACGTGATAATTGTCAATTGGTAGGCGTAGTAGGGATAACCTATTACAATATCAACTTGCAAAAAAGCTATGAACCATGGCACTCTAAAAAATTATATATATTATCATGAAAATCATTTGTTTTTACTTCCTAATTAATATAATTTAACGCCTTAAGACATTTCTGAACCTACCATGCGATAATGTTGCTAATTTGTAGGCGTTCTTGAGTTAATTCAGACAATATTAGCGTTAAACTGTTTTGATTCAATTTTTTTCAAAGTCCGATAAAGCAATAAGGTATACAGGTGTTAGCGCTCGACCCCGCCCCAATGTCACAACTTACTATTGTCTACTCCTGTGTTGATATGTCTTAATTTTCTGGCCAAATGTTGATGTTTAGCAAATATTTTGTGGTAAATTAAGTCAAGAGAAAATATATTATTAAAAGATATCACATTTTGGGAATTTACAATAGAACACTTGATCGTAGTAGTTCTTATATTCCACCTGAAACTCCTTGTGCGAAATGACTGAAATACTGCGTGTTATTTTGTTGTGAGATTACACATTTTATATGTATAATTTCGTATATTGTTTTTTGTAGAAAAGAGGAATAATCATAATATTCTTGTATGATAAATAAGCAAAGTAAATATGTACCTTCTTTAGTTAGTTTGTGGACACACTGAACTAACCATAGATGGTTTAATATCCAACAATAATAAACAGTGTCTCTGTTATACAAACACATATGTTTTACCAAAACATTGCTTATTAAACTAGGCTCAATTTCATTAAACTCAATCAATAATTCGCTACTAGTTTCCATAGAGGAACACTGAAAGACAACACAAGGTGCTGTGTTCGATCAATTAAACACAGGGATGACAATTTTCACGAACTCAGTTTCATGTCTAAATACTTAAATTGAACTCATAGAGATATGGTCTTAAAAGAAAACGTTGTGTATAATCTTCTTTTTTTAACAATACTGGTTTTTATGGGCTACTTTTTACGTTACCTGTCGAAAATGTTTGTTTATAACAAGCCATTGGATGATAAAATATGTTTGAATCTAAAACCCAATTCGTTATGTAAACACTTCCAATTATTCAGCCCTAAATTACACAAATAATAACGACGACCCACGAATACAAATAGTCATTATTACCTTAATACTAGATCGTCAAATTAACCGTTTTCCCAATGAAAATGTTAACAGGCGCTGTGGAGAGGGAATCACTGATGTCAATAGGTGGGACAAAGCAAATAAAAGTGTTAGATGTAGGGTCACAAGGGCTGGTTGTTAATGTCCCCTTTTCATTAGTTCAGACTGGTGCCCAGTAACTTGACAAAGCTCATCTATTCAATATTCTCCTCTTCAAGTTCTTTTTTACAATGTCAAACGACTTGTTGTTTTATTAGTGTGACAACCTATTCGTTTTAATTGTGAAGGTGTCTTTTCAACCAATCAGCAACCAGAACGATGACACGGGCCATCGTGGCTTTTAAGATGAGATTTTAATATTTCAGGCAGCTACCAGTTCGGTAAAACGTTTTTTCTTTTTTTTAATTTCGGTTCTTGCATCCGATAACAATGGCATTTTAAGTTTGACATTCTGGCCACATTCAACACTTGATAGTGATCGACAGAAGTAATATTAATCAACAGTTTTCATTGTCAAGCCCATTGGTAATAAAAAAATGCCAACACGCGGCTTACTATTGAATCTAGGTCGGCTTTAATGTTTTGTGGTCAGTACGAACATCATTTTAATCAAGATATAATTTGTTCGTATCGATGTTATCTCTGTTTGTTTTGTATTTTGTGTAAATATTGTGGGAAAAAAAACCCCAACTTTGGACACCATTTAAAGCAACATTAACTCAAGCGATTCATTTGTAAATAATAATATAACAAGTTATTTACTAAACAAACCGTTAGCAAGAACCAAGCCGTTAAATTGCACAACAAACAAATATAAGAAAACAAAAATATTTCTAGCAAATGGTGTCGATTGACCGATATATAAAAGTAAATACTGACATTGCAATAAGGTTTGATACTATCAGTATTTACTGTCAACATAGCGAACAATAATATAAAATTCAATAAAAAAGATAAGATTCAAGTAAAAACTTTTATCGGTACATCAATAGCAAACGACATGCTGGTTTTCAATATTGTTATCGACTGGTTTAATAAAAACGACTGGTTTAAAAACATCAAACGCATCAAGTTTTACCCTAGAACTTTCCATTAAGCTAGTCAGTCTATATTGTCATGTTTGTATCAATTACTGTGTATTTATTTAAGCTTGGGTTTGTAGGTTTTTGTAAATCATTTTGTTGATATTGGTAAATGAAATGATTGGATTATACAAATCTCTAGCTGTGTGGCGCGCGATTCCTATTTATAGATGTTCCTTTTCTTTACCATCTTATTACAAAAGAGTACTATACATTTTCCTATTTTGATCTCCTTTAGAATGTAACAATTCATTTTTTTAATCTTCTTAAGAATGGATCAGTAACTATGAATCGATTTTTAAAGTATATTTAAGTGGAGAGAAAGAAGGGTTTAAAACTAACAAAAGTTTCAAATGGCCCAAGCAGGTTCAAAGACACTGACCACCTGTAAGAAGCATTTAACCGCTTTGTTCGACCTAGTTTTGATGGCAGCTAAATTTCTAGACGACTGAAATAGATCGACAGTAATAACGTCTTTGAGAAGCTAGTTAAAAACTTCTGACAGGTTGTTTAAAAACTTGACTGACATTTGAAAAGAGAAGTCGTTATGGGTTTAACTGAGCTAGGGGAATCAGTTTACTATTGAATAAAGTTACTGAAGGAAACAGCCTCATGACGGAAGCTCCTGCCCAGCAACAGTCCATGAACCGTCAACAATTTACCCAATATCTACTTTGTAATAGCATTATAAGTATTTCCTTAAAGTATTATAATTTAGTTATTAGTGCGGACCAATTGTTCTTGATATTGTGAAATATTTCAATTAATTACATGTATGTTATATGCACCCACAATACAATGAAACCTTTTTGTTTTCATCTAAGAGTTGTTTTTGAAAAGCAGTAGGAAACTTCTCTTTGTTTAACTATAATAAAGTCACTTGTGAAAACGACAGTTTCTTGGTAAATAATTAATGTACAAGTTCCCAAACGGCACGTGTTTCTGGGGCAACCTCCATGTTAGTCCTAGCAGCAAAACTTTGAAAGTGTCTCCATACAGTTTTATGGCAATTATATACCAAGCATTTTGAAGTCAACAATGCTGTTTTTGCTTCCATTAAATTCACCATTTTGTGTTCTTTTTGTTGCTTTCACTGCAACGAATAGCGTCTGATACATCAGTAAGTAAGACCCAATTTATCACTGTGTAAAATTTACCATTCTAACTCTAACAAACATATTTCTTTTTCCCTCGTTTAAACTCACTGATTCATTCTTTTCCTCTTTTAAAATTCGACAAAGTATTATCGTCTGAAACGTTAATAACTTAGTAACACACTTTAATATGGCGGAGTTTACCATTTTTGCTGTGACTATATCATTATATGTTGTCCCTATAATGATCCAATATTTTTCTATAACATTTGAACATGCCAGTGTTTGGACTATGATAATGTAGGTTTTATTGCATGGAAGTTTTAAAAGCATAGTTGTAGAAATAATTTTTGAAATCGAAAGGAAGAAAAAAAAATTGCGAATTATATACGCGACATCATCAAGATGCGACACTGTACAGTATTCAAACACATCATTTTCAGCCTATATTAAGAAAATTAATATCCACGAATATCCTTGATTACAATCCTTGAATATACTCTGATCGAGTTCTGATAGGACAAGTTTCCAGTCAAATGTCCAGTGCCCCGTAAATGATCTGCATGGATTCCCTTCAGCCTATATCAAGAATATCCTAAATTTAATACTTTTAATCCAAATATCTTTATAATTATTTTCAGTTTTTACTGATGAAGGTCATAGTTACAGTCGAAACGTCTAATCACTAACTTTAAAAATCCGTGACAAACATATTTCACATACTAATTGAATCTACTCTGAGATGAAGGCTTATATCCAGTCAAATGTAGTTTAAAATATAAGATATCAAATGAACAATTTTCAAATTTAAGTTGCATTGATATCATGTAAATCTTGCTTTTATTGGCTTGATAGTTGCTGTCGTGTTTGATTTGTGTCAATATAGCCCATTCAAACAATACTACATGCACTGTATTGTATCCTCTCGTGGTAGGTGCGTGGCCTAGGATTATAGCGGTTATACTCCCTCTTTGTCTGTGAAACTTTCAGTCTGGATCAGTTTGCATCCATAGCATGGTGGGGCTGGCCTTTTATGCCCTTACGTGCCGTTCCATGCGACGATTTATTATTCAAGTGGATATATTTTAAACTTTAGTTTTTCAGAAAATCTTTATATGATCGTGAGTTTATGTCAATACAATTATCACGATCTTGATAAAGATAGCAATATAAACAATGAGATTGATAATTAACACTATAAACAAGCGAGTTGAACTGAAGTAACTAAGTATATAATAATAGCTGTAAGATTTCTGTCATCAAAAATTAGGAAAACATATCTTTCTTTATATGACAAATACATTTTGGAATTTTGGAAGTGTGTTCTTGTGCGCGCGATCGACAGCACAAACACCATTATACCTATAATTGGAAATGTTGCTACTACGAGTGGAAATGAACATGATTATTTTACAGAAAAAAAACACCGGCCCCAGAATTAGAATTGGATGTTAGTTGAGCGTTTCACACCCAATTCAAGTGAGATTGCCCATTGTTGAAAGGCGCTTTCATTCACCTGTGCGGTTTTGCATGGGATCTGGATCCCATTCGTTTATGTGTAATTAAGTAATCATAAAAAAGGCCTATTTGAAGTTTTGTGCAAAATCATACCATTTTTATGGATGCAATTTTGGAACAACACCCGGTTTATGGCGGCTCTTAAATGAAATTGAAAAAAAAGGGAACTTTCCATGTGGTACGCCACCATGTTTACCAAAGGAAGCCCATTTAGGGAAACTGTCTCTCGTTGCTTGTAAACACTGTGCGTAACATCTTTGTAGATGTAAAGTTCGCTTTACAGTGGTAAACAATATTATGGTAGGTCTTTTTACCATGGAATATTTTCATGCTTCCTTGTTACAATGTTATATTGCGCACATCTACTCTGCGTACAAACCCGACGTGCGAGAAGCACAAAAAATATAATTTCTCTTATTTGTACATTTTGTTGTATATATCTCAGTTATGTTTTGTACATCATTGATTTGCCCTACTTCTGATACTAAGGCGCGCATAAAATTCAGAACATCGACAACAATAATGATAAACCTTTTTGTGGAAAGCAGTTTTATGTTAAATATCGTGAAAGGCAGGTATAGGCAACAACGTTACCCAACTATTTATGGCGTTTGTACACTTTGGATCAAATTATTACACGTTATTTAATTCGGCTATAAACACAACGGAAATTATTGCGTCATGTTCACAATTCAGTTTGCTCCCCTCTCTCCTCTCTCCTCTCTCTTTAAGCAGTCCAAAATCAAAATACATTGTGAAGTACGAGCAGAAGCATTTTAGAAGAGTATAGGCAACATTCCTCTTCTCGCGGAAGAGTGTTTTTTAAGCAAGGCTAGTAAAAATTAACATTAATCTGGGGAAGAAGTTTATCAAACGAAAGTTTATATCCCAACAATTTTGGACTTGGTTGGTTGTAGCAAAATGTTTTGCAATAAAGAATGACAAAATGTATAACTGTAGCCATTTACAAGTCCTTACCGTTACTCGATGGACCTGGCTCACTCGATGTGTTAAAATTGTTTCCTGAATTATAACAATTTCATTCAGTTCCATTCATTATTCTGCACATTGATAGTAAGTAACGAAAGCCATTTTATTACCTTAGTAACTATGCTTCAATTATTTTACATAGTAAACAAAGTTTTATCAGCAACTGGTAAACGCAATTAGTGTATGAACACTTTTATGTATTCAGTAAATGAAGCAAGATTAGAACTAGACGTTTTGCTGAACTGAAACGTAATGTTTTAGAGTTAAGCAATGTTTTATTGTATACTTTCAAAACCTACTGTACTAATTAAGCTTACTAATTTATTACCATTTATTTTTCCAAAATAAAAACAAACGGCAAAAACGTCCCTGCTTTTGTTGCAGGGAAACCACTGGATCTAGAACCGGTCTACAAAACTTACATCACATACAAAAAGCACATTGAGAGTGACAAATAGTCACTAAGTAAAACATTATATATTACATCGTATCAATATCTTGTTATCGTATTCGACTTTTATTTCGTGGACACTTTTGACTCCTAGGTGGTTTGTAATCTGATATATTTTTTTAATAACTTAGTGTTTTAGCCACCTTCCTTTGTACACGAAGTAATTAAAATGGATGTTTTCAATTCAAATTCACGTAGCTTAGGATACCGATATATTTCTTCTCACCTTTCCTTTTATTGCTTGAAAATTTACACTTTTAGTATTTTTGGATTTACTCATAAATACGGTACACAAGACGTTAAAGATTATTTCTTTAAACGAGTGACTGTCTGAGTACTGATTCGCCAACTAAGTTACCCACCTCCAACACAGTAGGTTGAGATCCTAGCTCAGTTTGCCAGGATATGATTCCCAATTCTTTTGTCTCGACACTGGTGGAAGCAGAGTCAATATTATATCTCGGGTGGAAACTAACAGTTCTTATTTTGAAATCTGTTTGATTAATATAAGATTGACAAATTTCTGTATATGAAATATGATGTCAACATTACCATTTTATGTGATACATAGTGGCCAAAAATTACGTGTACTTCTCTCATTTCTAATTCTATTCTTTATTAGGATATACGATGTTTATTAATACTTCAATAGTTATATATACGGATTCGTGTTCTCTAACATTTATTTATATTTTTATAGTCGATATCAGTTTTAATCAAATCAAAATGAAAATAAAACAGTAAGTGCAACTTGTGTCAATCTATCACTGACACAAATTTGACATCTAAAGACATTCATTTCAATATGTTTTTAATAGTTTTTAATATTCAGTTTGAATATATATCAATAATATGTTTAAAACTGTTGTAAAGAAATCTGAAAGGTACAGCTCATCGTGGTTATTTTTCGACATTTCAATAAGCTAATCATAATATGTTTGATTTTTAAATAGAGCAATTACAATGTATATTAGTATAATGTTTAAAACTGATGTAAAGAAATCTGAAAGTTACAGCTCATCCATCGTGGTTATTTTTCGACAGTTCAATAAGCTAATAATGATATTTTTGATATTTAAATAGAGCAATTACAATGTATCAGTTAGTTTTTGATAACACTGAGTCCTACGTACTTTCAAATATATCTCAAACAGTTCTTTCTTTAATCGTGAACTATAAGCAATCAATGGGTTCTTAATTTGTTGATAAGCATTTGAAGATAATGCTTTAAAAAATTGCACAACTATTATGTCCGTAGATATTTCTATAGCTGTTTTATTTAGATTATTTCGTTAGTTTTTCGATTCTATAACAAATATGATAAGTGATTTTTGAGTATACTGCTTTCAATTTTGTACTGTTATATATGATAAATGATGAGATAATTTATAATGAGAACACTTCCGTGAACAATTTGGGTTTTTTGCTCCTTCTTTAACCCACATCCCTTTAGCGAAAATAAATTACAATTTATTACCAACACTCACGAGTGCAATTTAGTTGAACTCAATGCTTTATTTTTAGATTTCAATCATACTTAATTGTAATATTGCATAAGAAACAATTGGGGAACGGGCTTAGAAAACTTTTAGTTCCTTCAGTTCCCCAGCGCTAAAACTGATCTTACATATTTTATTGTGTCACTAATTATTTACTCCCTCTTAATTTTTAACATGTAAATTATCCTTAACTCTGTAACTCACTTTAAATGTTATGTATTGAAGTGCAAATAAACAGATAATCATTAGATGTTTTAAAGCAAGAGAATTAATGTTAATAAAATAAAAATTTGAAAAAAGTCAAGTGTTCATGTTTCGAGTTTGCTCACTGTAACTGAAGGAAACAAGAATATTTTCAAGTTATTCAAAAACACATAAATTACGAATCTAGAAATGATATCTCTTTTTCAATTGAAGATAATGAATAGAACCATTTCCTTGTATATTAATAGTTTTCTATTCCATTTTTCTATTTATTTATTTATTTAATTCTTTTTGTTTTATGTATAAAATTGATATATGATTATATAAGTGTCTAAAATTGATTAAATGAAGAAACTGGCTTTTATAGTTCAGTGTTATATATATATCTATATATATCTATATTCTTTTTCATTGTTATTTTTTTTCATCGGTGTGTCATGTTGGTGCTTTGCGATATTGGAGTACTTCCTTCAGTTTTGTTATGTCAGACAAGTGGCGAGATAATTTAAATGTCTGAAATTATCAAATTAAAGAAACTGACTTGAATAATAGTTTTATATTTCTTTTCATTGTATTTTTTTCTAGTTTGCATCCATGGTGTGTCATGTTGATGATTTGTGATTATGTACTTCCATCAGTTTTGTTATGTCATACATAAGCGGCGAGATAATTTAAATGTCTGAAATTATCAAATTAAAGAGACTGACTTGAATAATTGTTGCTTATTGATTGTCTTTGTTGCGTTGCATTCATCTCCAAATTGATTCGTTACTGAAAGAAGCCTTTTAAAGTATCAAATTACATGGTATCTAGTTACCCCACCCATCAGACCGCGTCATCAGTGGTTAATAATCCGTAAGAGTACAATGAAACGTTAGGTGATAAAACAATAAAATGATTTCAAGATGATTTCAACCTAAGCACGCACTCATAGCCAACATGGAACTGTCGTTTTGCACTCTTAAGCGCACGTGAACTTATCAGTTGACCATATAATAATGATTCGATCGATAATACGCTTTCGAGAAGACAATATGTACAAACTCTGTTCCTGTTTCTATTTTATAACTCAGCCGGACTTCCAGGCTAACAACAAACTGTACATTAACAAAGTGATATTTCAAGAGGCCAAGACGGAGTAAAAGTTCATAGTGTACTGCAGCGAATAATATAATTATCCAAAACAGTTATCCAGCTTATAAACCTCTCGGTGTCCAACTAAGGATGTTAACCAGTAAGTTTCAAAGTAGGCACACGTACAAGAAACGTCCATTGACGTTCATGCAAAAGTATAACGCTATAAATGATATAGAAAAAAATAGATCAGTTTGAGTATCAACTGAGTCTTTTACCGATATCCAGATGCCTGAGTCTAATGCTAGCAAGGTTTCATTGAGACGAGACGGGAAGTAAATGCGTTTTTTGTAGGATATATAGACAAACAATCTCACAAGTGGTACGAGTTCAGTGGATGAAGATATACAAGTTGTACAAGTAAATGCGTTTTTTGTAGAATAGACAAACAATCTCACAGGTATAGAGGTACGAGTTCAGTGTATGGAGATATACAATTTGTACAAGCTGAAGACTTTATAACATATTTATAACATAGCCAGGAACTTGCTTTTAGTCTCGTACAGATATAATAAAAGCTTTCTTTAGTATCAGTATCTGATCGAATACTGACTGTCTGACGTATAGTGGAAGAGAGAGGAGCTTGGGAGGTGTCCGTCTTGATAACTTAAAAGTGCGCAACCTTGTAACTTCAGTAGTATAAGTTATCAACCCAGTCCCTATTCAGTCATCATACTTTAAATATGGAAACAGTGATTCTTCGATCAATAAAATACATTATAACATTACCATAAACACTTCGACGATCGATAAGGGAGGTTTATATTTGCCTTAATCTTGTTCAGCTTCCTTAGTTCTCAAATAAAATATCAATAAGCCAAACAAATATTTGGACAGTGTTAGAGAGTTCTAACGATACTGATTGAGGTAAACAAGTCACATTTATCTAACGTCCTTACCTCTTCTTGTTCTTCTTGGCGTGATTACTGGACAACAACTTGTCGAGGCAAACAGTTTCGTTATGTGGCAGTATTGATTGGCTCTTTTCTGATATTCAAATGACAACATGCAATATTGATTAAAGCAATTTATCTCCAATTAATTGGTAAACAAATGCAATCATGATGTGTCTATGTAAACACTAGGCTATTTGCAGTGATCAATGTTGCGCCGTGCGGTTTACTGATATCACTGTTAAGTGCCAACTCTACGTTAAGAGAACTACTTTATCAATCGGCTTCCCATTGGATGACACCTTCTAAGTAGCAGGGCTTTATCATCAGAGCGGCTTTTTTGATACATACTGAGTTAGATGGCGCCCATTTAAATTACGCGCTAGTGTAAGCTCAGTTCTGAGCTTCTAAAAAGTCGTACACGTTTAAGACGGCTTTTCTCTGTGAAACTACAGTGATACGATCTCAAATTCCTCTCCTGTTTCAACGAGTTTTAACGTGTAAAAAGCGGTTCACTTAAACGTTTTGAATGGAATATTAGTTTGCCCTATATCCGACACAAGTACAATATTAATTAGAGTATAATTTATCGATAAATATCGTCACTTGAAAACGGATTCAAGCGACGTGGGGTGGAATACTATTTTCAAACACTGACTTGTTTATACTTTTTGTAAGCCTAGCATACGTTTATAACCTAAACGTTTATCTTTACACTTACCCTATTTCCTCGGAAGGGCGATGCTTTTACATAATATTACATCGAAATGGTACTAATTCTATCAAAATGCTGGTCCAAACCACTACTTTAATTCTCCTTTCAATTTCGTTTGATCGAAGCAAATCGATCTTGTGAAAGGACTATCATATTACACTAAAACGAAACTACACTTATTAAATATTTAAACAAGAATATAATTCAGTGCGAAACTCAGCTAACAACTACCAGCAAAAACTACATATTGAAGACTCAAACTGAATGAGTGATGTACAAAACTAAAAAAGTTGTTCGTTTTAACTGAAAAGCTCGCACATTCAAGAAAAGTTTTAAAATTTCTAGCGCGTGGCTGACTAAAGTAACTCGATACAAGTGTAAGGTGGTTTCAGCTATATATTTGATGTGATAAAACCTGCGAAAACATGAATCACATTCTTGAAATGATGTTTTTGGAAAAGGGTTCCTTTTTCCACGGGAACATTTTAAAAGAATGAAAAGAAATCTGAAAAGTCCTCTCAATGCTGATTATTTGTGTATGGAATACTCAGCTAACGAGACAAGTAAATATATGCCAATATCATTCACCTATCACTACAAATGCGAAGTACCTGCAAAGTATCAGCTAGAGTTACCTTGTAAAGTTTAGAAAGACCAAATAAGAACGATTTCAGTTCAGAACTATACGAAGCAAAAACTGATACAATTTGAAACTGAACTTTTTTAAACTCTGGGTAAAAACTGAATTTCTGCCGGAATGGTTGTATATCCTCTTCAGGACGTAGTGGCATGCACGGTACAGATCGCGATCAGGACCGCAACTGACTACATTCACTGCAAGCACTGATTAAAATATTAAACTGAGTAAACAAATTAAACTGAAACAGAACCTCATGCAAAAAGAACTAAAGCAAAAATGAAATAACATTTTGGGTATTTTAAAGTAGAAGGACGAACCAGTCGATCAATAAATGTCAAAATAAGACTTCGAAACTATTATCGTACATTTCCGGCGGTATACATTTGTTCCACAATGACTTTGTTATTGCGATACTATACCAGGCTATAAAGCTCTTTTTTTCGCGTCTAAAAATGCACAGCACATTTGCGCATTCTGGGACGCCTGCACATGCTTGAGTAACCTTCTTAAAATATGAACAGTGTATAAAGCCATTATGTGTTTTACTATTTACAGGCTTAAAGCCCTTTTCAGTCAAGTATCCTTACGGCTCCAAGACAGTTGGCAGCTCAATGGAAAGCACCTTACACTGAAATAATCGAAAATAAATGTCTTAATTACAGATAAACGCGCATATATTTCTAACAATGAAGGTATCCGGCTTACAATGAAAGACATGATGCAGATTATAGAGGATACTAACTGACATACTTTCAGTTTCAATGACAAGACTATTAAAATGTTTAATCTAATCCTGTTTAGTTCTTCGTGTATTTAATTAGGTATTTATACTATTCTAACAAGCTAGCATGCGAGCATTTAACAGCTGCGGTGTTCTCCTTAAAGTATAAGCTGGTATCTTAAATATGTACAAGATTGTTGGTATCGCCGCACTCAAATTTTGGCAACTATGATCGAGACGGAAACAAATTTTTGTGTGAAGTTTACAAGTGTACAGTGAGACAGAATGTATAGTTTATATTCAGCTATAATCACGAAGATAGATAATGCTCTGTTTAAATACTTGACAATATTTGACGATATTTTTGTTTGAAAAAAGGTCTGTCTTCCTGTCAGCGCTCTTTTAAAAGAGAACAACTAAGATTCCAAGTCAACAGCGATATGTTAATATGGAGTGCACTACCTAATTCTATGAGATGACTGTCTAGTTAATGACTTGATGGCTTTCTATCTGTTATCAAACCAGACCGTTTTAGCTCTAAGTATAAGAAAAATAAGTGATAAGGTTTCTTTTGTCAATTTTGATTGTCTTGGAAGTCTGTTTAGAAACACTGATCGAACAAAAGATCAGTAACCTTAACTTTCTTAAACTCATTAATAATTCATGAGGACGAAAACAAAGGAAATCATTAACGTGAAGGAGGTTTGGATATGTGATGTAAGTATAAAAATCTGGCCAACTTTTGCTTTGAATTTCTCCAAGAATTATTAATGGTTTGAGAAGCCAGATCAAGCACTTGAAAGAGTGTGATGGTGGTGGTGGTGGCGCTTTTGGGTGGGGCGGGAAATGGCCCTGGCATCGGCTGGTCGGTTTGCTCATTGGTCCATTCATTTCCATAATGTATGTCAACTGTCATGGGAAATTTTGACGAGGAACAGACTAAAATTGATCAAAACTGTACAATGACATTTTCAGAGAGCTAAGGCTGCAAAATAAGAGTGAAAACAACTTGAATCAATATTACTAAGGTTCTTTGGTTACAAGAGTTATATAGTCCACAAAATAGTTTTATGTAGAAATAGGCCGTATGTGGGACCGACTTATAGAAACAGTCTAGGTGAGTGTAGTGTTAATGTCGATTGGTGTTGGTCGATTGTGATCCTAATTTTCCAACCATTTGCACAGTATAGATTTTGTAATTTTCTTTGTTCTAATAACAATGGTTGATTGGCAAAACCAAACTGCGTCACTGTACGTCCAGCTATACTCGAGTGATGGTGCTTGATTTATCAGCTAAGAGTTACCTTAGAAAAGTTTAGAAAGTCCAAAAAAGAGCGATTTCAGTTCAGAACTTCCATAAACAAAAAAAATCAATTTGAAAAGTTTTTTTTAACTATGAGTAAAAATGAATTTCTGAATGGTTGTATATCCTCTTCAGGGAGTAGTGGCATGCACGGTACAGATCGCGGTCAGGACACAACCTCATTACCTCAAAAAGAACAATAATAACTAAAGCAAAAATGAAATAACGGAGGAGGCCGGACGAACCAGTCGATCAATATATGTTACAGCTTCCTTTTCAGTTGTTTCACAAACAAAAATAGTTGGATTTTCGTATTGTGCATTAAAAGTTGAATATGTTGACGCATGAATTCTTTAGACAGTGTAAACACTAGGCCACAAGTCGCTGCAACACGCCCCGGCGACACGTCGCTTAGTGTACATTGCTTCGACACGTCGCAGCAACAAAAGTTTCACTCATTATATTGCTGCGACCTGGTGCATGAATTAAAATCAGTTTATATTTGTGCGACGTATCGCGGGGACAAAATTATGTTGCAGGGATAAAAGTTTCCACAAAAACTCTTATATACGCACACGAAAGGAATTCCGTGTCGCCGGTCGTGTTGCGACTTGTCGCCCAGTGTGTACCAGCCTCTATTCGATATTTTAAAGGCTGGTTGCGATATAATTGCTATACAACCTATGAGATGGCATGCAAGGAAGGCCAAAACTATATGAGCCGCGTTTGCAGCTCCCGATCATAAATTAGTGATCGCATGCAGCAAGTACAGCGAAAGAGTATATAACAATATTTTCCCTTGTTACCCGTGTTGACATCTTGTATGTGACAAGCAAACGAGTCTTACTTTTGGGGCATGGTGCGCAAGGAATAAAACCGTATTGTACAATGTTGTATACAAGTTGTTACACCTTACTGTATCATTTAACTGTTTGGCGACAAATAACATCATATGGGATGAAGTCATTGTCCACCAATAATGACATTTACATTATAAGAATAAACACATAACATAACACAAGCTCGTTCTCGATACTAGCATTAATCGTGAACACAGATTTCATAATTCTTATACCATGTTCACTGTTACTCATTATACAGTTAAAAAATATAATGTCAATAGAGCAAATAAACAAAGAATTACGTGTCACTTGTTGGTAGTGTTAATCTCTTTATTTCTACATTGTTTGTATGTACATAACCGTGGTTCTCTTATCATCTATCTGTATATATGAGTATTTTTTATTATACTCCTATTAAACGTGGACATGTATATCATGAAAGAACAGCCGACCAAAACACTACTGACAAGTCTGCGGCAGATGATTTCTACTTATAAGCCACCAAAAAGGAGTTTTAGATATTATGTAGCCTGCGTGGCGGCTCTTGGGGATTGGGGAGAGAGGGGGAGGGGTGGTGTTCTTTTCCCAAACCCTAGAGCCGCCACGCAGGCTAGATATTATGGTCCAATAATCTCCCCCGCAGCCGTTTTTAATGTCGTGACGCACATTTCCGGAATTCATGAGGGGACTGGGGCCGCGTGAAATATTAATCTAATTAAAAAATGCTCCCCACACACAAAACAAGTACACACATTAGTATTATTACCGAGTTTGAGTATGTTTTGATAAATACTTACTGAGTTACACGCTTCTAAATGTCGCAAAAATAAGAGAGAATGTATGGGGGTTTAATTAAGCGTCCCAAAAAACCATACATTCTTTCTTATGTTTACGTTTCGTTTAAAACCCATAAATCAGTTAGTATTTGGCCAATCATTCCAAAACTTGGTAAACTTAATGATTTTAATGTGGTCTTTCATGTGATGTTTCTTAATTAGATTAATATTTCTACACTCGTTCCTAGTCACTTCCTCAATTCTGGAAAGACCAATGGTCTTATGGACTGCTCAAAATCTTCTTATGCAGATAGAGTTAAGCTCACATTCATTTCTTGGCCGCATAGACAGTATACTATATACACACCGACGTTACTGACGGAGGAGTAATTTTAACGTTGAAACGCTCGAAATGTAGCTAAATGTCCGGAAACAACCTGGTAGTCTTTTTCAAGACGTGTAAAAGTGTTCAGTTGAATGTTAACTGTTTGGCAAAGGGTGGACAGGGTTTTGGTCATACTCAGGAACGTTTTGCACACGTACCGCAGAAGTTACTCCTTCTTGTAGTTGTAATGAAATAGATAATATAGAGTCAACGTTGAAAACGAAGTATGTAAGAATTGCTGGCTTGGTAAATGTTTTCTTATACAAATTGAAATTTAACGCAACCAACTATTTACTGTCAGTGTTGGCATAAAACCTTATTACCTTGCTTGGTCATCACTTGACATTGATATAAAGACTTAATATATAACATTGTAAAGTCCTGTCATTATTGCAATTATTTAATCAAACTGATTACGACAATGAGCTACAAGAATATTCTTTCTACCTTGAAACTATAATAAGACTAATAACAAGAAAACAAATGAATCAAATTAAGTACAACACGAAGTATAATGAATAAAGGGCGTTTATGAGTTGTATTTCCTGTGCCGTTTTTAAACTGCAACTATGAGAAAATAACAAACACTTGACTTTGATCTAGCTTGTCCGGTCGTTAAAAGGCCACATTAAATACCACATAAATTTGTCCATCAAAAACATTAGCCCCTTTACGGCCCATTGCTCAATCTGAAATTAATGACCAATAATTAAAGCGGAATAAGAGGATAGGAAAGCATTTGCACAAAACACGGCCTTCACAAAGCTTTTGTTATGGTTGCACAGAAATTGGAATTTGACCAAAGTCGTATACAGGTGTTAGTAAGAGTGGTGTAGCTGTAATCAGGGTGAGGTAAAATACTATAATAAACAAACTATAAAAATATGACAAGAGTTAATAACATATTGCATGTTATGAGTTAGCTATGCTTGTTTATTTCGGGGCATAACAGATCAATCATCTTTAATTTCCTCGTCTTTTAATACTATATTAAATTTCTTTATCATCATGGCGGCTTAGTATTATTACAATTTTACCGACAATGGGATGGCAAGGAAAAGATTATAATATTCTCATTATATATTGAGTAGAGTTTTAGTTGTATGTAAAAACTTGTTTTCAAATTTTTAAACTTGAGGAAACGTTTCTTTCGAAATCTGAAGGATTAGTCAAAGTGCTCTTTTTCTTTTATCTAAATTAGCATCTTTAGTAAAAGCCTAGAGGCGATTAAATCATCGAAGGTAAATACTTTTAACAATTAAAACTGGTCTTACGATGTCTGCTTCTTCAAATCACCTCGAAAACTAGACCTCAGTCAGGTCTCCTGTTAGCAAATATTAAGAAAAATAAATAAAAATGCATCATTTTCCAAAGCAGGAAATAAACGTAGTTATTTGGTGTTTCCTTCACAGAAAAAATAATAATAATCAATCCTAGCTCTTCTTCTAAGACCTCTAATGCTGTATATTTCATTACAGTTCAGCAATAATAGTTAAGTACTAAATATCGCAATCTAACAAAAGGTAAATTGTTTTCTTAAAACTCCTGACACTTTAACAATAGCCAAAAGCTGTGAAAATAGATCTTTAGCGAATGCAGCGTACAACAAAAAAGGCCAGAAAAATAAACGTAAACAAAGCAAGTCTCGAACAGTAAAAGTTGATTAACTGATGAATCAACACTTACCTTGCGAAAATGGTAATAAATGGACATTTTGAAAGAGCTGTACATTCCTAAGTAAGTATAGCTTCTACTGTCGAAATTATTCTTCTACAATCGAGTTTAAAATGGCTGTTGTTTAGTTTCTACAATGCATTCTATGCGCTGTGATGTCACACGAAGATAGCCAACGAGTAAATACAGGAGCAAATATTGACTTAGTGTAAAAACTAGACGATAAGAGGTATACAAACAATTGAACGAGTGAAATGAGGCTTCGGTACACACATAAATACAACTCGGCATTCAGCTTAAAAACAGTTTGACGGAACTATGCCTCTAAGAAGGAGTGCATTGATGGTAATATCAACAAATAGGCCAATCGTGTTTGCTATAAAACAAGAACAGTTAAATACCTTGAGTTGATTCCACACTACTTCAACGTGGGCTAAAAGTTCCTTTGCTGAAACGCGACAACACACTGAATGGTAAGAAAAATGCGGCAGGTGGAGTACATGTAGAAAAAGCTCAATCAAATTAACGCCACTGTGATTGGTTTAGTGTGGATTTGACGAACACCGAGAAAAACTGCTTCGTGGAACTGTTGGATGGGATATATAAACTAAATTATCTCAATAATGGAAACTTTGCAATGCACTACATCGGATATGGACCATTGCTGCCGATATGTCTTGGAATATCCTTGTAATTTTCAACACAGAAAACGACACATGGAAAACCTCACCTTTTTGACAACAGCTCAGTAAACTTTTCACTACACACCGAGTTTACTATAACATAGGAATAAACATAAGAATAAGAACAATATTAACTTGGGATCAAACACTTGCCTATATCATTCAATTTAATTCGAGTGTAATATTCTACGCCAAAGCATCGGTTAGCGTTTAATTGCGTAAAGGTACTTCACCGTCTTACTGCCGAACTCAGGGAGGTCAAAGCCTAATGCAGCGAATTCTTAAATCACACTGATAAAGAATTATTCAGTATAGCGAAAGGTAGAAAATGATCCAGAGAGAAGTAATAATTTCTGTAGTGCGCGCGCGGCTCGTTACTTTTGATGTTACGGTCCGTCACTTGTGAATCATTTCACTTTTGACACAAATGCGAAAAAATCATTTCGCCTGCCGACATAGGCCAAGCGAGTTATTAAATCGGGCATCTGACTTACAAGCGGAAAGATAAAAAAGAGAAAAAAGCCGTGATAAGAAGCGTCCATTTAAGGATTTACATCACGCTAGAAATGGTTTATACGGGTTGGTAAGGAAGTCAAATGTCGCTTTTGGAGGAAATGAGAAACATAAAACGTCTTTTGAGCAATGAGTTTAGAAATGAGATGTAGCACTTTTGTAATTATAAAATTCACTAACTCGGTAAACTAAGCGGTCAATATAGAATCAAAACGCTCTGTTTTCAGCCTTATTCGCAGCGCCCGAGGACCTATTATAGAGAACTCTATATATAGCATTGAAAGAATGATTCTGAAAACGATCGGCAAGTTAATTTCAGTCAGCGGTTCACACGATGATGATGAAGAACGATCGTCGAGCGAAACAAAGGCGGTCTCTCTCTGACCTAATTACGCACCAACAATAGCAATTTCCCCTGATATTACCGCTATAATACTTATTGTTGTAAAAGGCAACTAAATACAACACTCCACGGTACTCATGCCAAAGAAAAAGGCGTGTCGATGGATGATTCAACCTGAATATTTACTGTTTTGTTTAGAAAGAATACAACTATTAAACAAATTATTTCGTTATTAATGATATTACCGCTCGGCATTGCATAATAATGTAATTCGGGTTTGAGAGACCGTCATTCGTAAAACAATACTCAGTTAAGAACATTGTAAACCGTCTAAAAATCGTCGCGAAAAATATAACTTACAAAATGCGCATTTTTAGATATTCCACATCACTTTATAAATTGCAGATTATTATCATTAAATGAATATTCTTTTCTGGGCGATTTTTCTTTTCGTTTCAATTAACCTTTACGGTTTTCATAAGTGTGGATCTAAATCAGTAAAAATAATACTAGAGACACAAACAACATCATGAATAGACGCGTATAATTGCTGATCGAGTACTGCCGCTCCTTATCCCCTCTCATGTACCGTTATTAAACTAAAGCCATTATCACATCAACTTTGCCGATATTGATTTCCATAGACGCCGCTTCAGTGTTTTTTTACTCTATTCAAAACCGTTCTTTGTTTAGTAGGTAGTCGTTTGTTAAGAGCTAGATTCAGTGGAAATGGCTGATGAGACTGAACTATAAATGGTTAGTGCAGACGGGGTTTCATTGGGGTTTCAATTATACTTTATAATAGTTTTTGCATATCGGACATTGGAGAAGAAAGGAAAGGAAAAAACTTTTCAGATGTAAGAGATATCAGAAAAGCTTAACACCATGTTCAGCGGCCGAGATAAAATAAAATAAAGTTGAAATTAATAGTGTCTTCTACAATATTCGTAATTGCAACCTCGATCCCAGGACTTTTTTACCAACCCACAAGCGAAGGGGAAAAGCCTGGGAACGAGTAGTTAGAAAAACAATAGAATAACTAGTGTAGTATACATGTATCAAACATTGCGAATGCCGCCATTTTAACTTGAAAAAGCGAAAAGCGAGATTCATGATCTAGGTTATGTCAAACCACATCTTTTTCCATTGCAAAATCAAGGCTAGTAAAAATATCCTTGATAGATAAAGTGTTATTATCTTTTTTAAGATCACCTAAAGCATGGATAATAAAAACACGCCTAAAGTAACTTATATTAGGGACGGACCATTAGAAAAACCCGGAGGGTTACAGCTTTTTTCACCTGGTCTGGTACAAACATGTGCGGACCCGGTACTTGAAACATCACAAAAAATGGCCTTTAAATTAAAAAGAGTGGGTCTTATGATAATAAAAAAAACTTATTGACTGAGTTAGGTACGGGAAAATATTTGGCTCTTGGTCATTTGTACGGACCTCGAGTCGATAAGTACTTATTATATACTTGGAAGATCTTATTGTTCGTTTTCCAGACAGCTTAACCCCGCTATTGTCTTTGAATTCTGTCCATTTTACAGATACTGTTCTAATCTTTCTTGATGTAGAACGGAGCACATGAGCAATTAATGTTTTCCACGTTTTTCACTCTATTTCAGTATAGTTTGACAACGGGACCATCCTTTCACGTGTGTAGTTAAATATGAAGGATTTGTTGCCTCTAGTCACCAGTCTTCTTACACGTCAGACAAACAAACAAACAAACAGACGGACATATAAACAAACAAACAAACAAACATGCATCGAATGGAATTTACATCAACAAGTCATTAGTGTTATTATGCAAATTTTAAGGTGAAGTTTAAATTTATTTATCTATTTGAAAAATTGTCCTTTTTCTATATTTTTATATGAAATTGTTTTTATTTACTTTAGCCTCCTAGCAGACGTCATTTGTGTCGGTCTCATATTACGTCTGCTACGAGGCTATATTTACTTATTCTATAAATAAATTTACACAACGTGGGATCCCTGTATATTTTCTTGTATATGTCGTGGGTTTCCTGTGGTAGTGACGTCATCATTTTCCACTCGTAAAAATCCAAGATGGCGGAAGAAAAGAAAAGTGCTGTTTCTAAGCTTTTGAAAGGAATAGACAGGTAAAACCTTCAAAAAACACATTATATTTGTATTGATATTCAAGAGTACATATTCAATTTAAAATCTATTAAACATTATTTCATATAGCTGTTTTAAGTAAAAAGATTTATGCGAGAAACCTTTAGGTTCTAGTTGCTTGAAAGTACACGTGGGTGTTTCTTATGGTAGTTTTGAGTTTAAAAAATTGCCTAGCTTATGTTAGCTGAACCATTTTGCGTTAGAGGAGTAATAGAAGGCAATCGTCGGATAATTGTGATATTTGTACGGATCATTAGTACACACTGGCAACAGTAATGAAGCTCAGTCGATCATGAAACGTCAGCTACCAAACCTAATAATAAACCATATGGTCGCATATTATTTAGATAACTAGTTTTGATGATTTATTGATTTAATTAACTATTTTACATCATTCATACTATAATTACTACTTCTATAATTTCCAATGTAAGAGTAGGTTTTACTAGCTACATAGACTAAGGTTTTATTTAACTCCCGGAGTAATTAATCAACGCAGTGTCTATATGTACGGCAGCCCGTCGCGGTCTTAAAAAAACTAAATGACAGGCAGTCCAAAATTTTGTACAAAATTCGAGAGAATGGCTGAAGTTTATCAAATCAAACTAGTTTTATTTCATATAGAAATATCAAGCGCTTATTTCGAGCTAAGCGGAATTGGATAAGGACGTAGTGCCTTCCCTCATACATACTATATAGCCGGCTTGACACTTAGAAATTTTCGCCTTGACCTCAATGTAATCAACGACGTGACTGAGTGTTGGGCGGTCGTAAGTTTTCTCAAAATCGAAAGGAAACTCTTTCAAACGGTAAATTGAACTAGTCTTAGTTCAAATAGAAAAGAAAGAGCTAAAAGAACTCTATTTATTGCAGTCCAAACTTTTCAGTCATAAAAGCTAAAAAAAATGCTTTCAAATGTCTTCAAATCAAAGTAGTTTTATTTCACAATATCAAGTCCTTATTGAGAGCTAAAAGAACTCTATTTATTGGTCATGTACAATTCAACTAACAACGACGGGCTGCCGTACATATAGACACTGCGATTAATCAATGAAACCGATAATCAATGAAATCAATATTAATCGATATTAATCGATGCTAATTAATCGATTAATATTGGAAATCGATGACTAATCGATGAGCAACAAATCTGTGACCTTTTATCGACTAGTAATCGATAAAAATTACTGAAATAGGTGACCGATGATAATCGATACTAATCGATATTAATTAGGGAACATTTTTTCGTGTGACTATCGATTAATCATCGATTATCGATATCAATCAATATTAATCAGCTAATTTCATTGATTAATATTGATTGATCAATTAATAATAATAATAATAATAATAAATTTTATTTCTATAGCGTCTATATCACTACTTGTTCTAGGCGCTTTACAAAGCTAAGATATATATATATTATAAAATACAAAATTATCAATAATTTACAATGCTAATAATATATAATGAAATGAAATAGTCTAAATAATTATAAAAGAAGGCAAATATACTTATGAGAGCTAAAAATTTAGATAATTTATAAACATGAATATATGATAAAAAATATAAACTTAAAAATATGATTTCTTAAATAAATATGTTTTCAAGTTCTTCTTAAATGAAATTAAAGATACAGTATTTTTCAAGGATTGTGGTAGATTGTTCCATAGAGTTGGTCCCGCTACAGAGAACCGTCGGTCCCCATATGTTTTCAGTTTCGATCTCGGGACCTGTAGTAACTTATTTGTACACGAACGCAAAGAATAGGAACTGTTCCGAAAGTTTAACATATTGCATATATAACTTGGCGAAAGTCCATTAATAGCCTTATATACTAGTAATAAAATTTTATAAATAATACGGTATTCAACAGGTAACCAGTGTAAGTCAAGTAAGCTAGATGTTATGTGATCATATTTCTTAGTGAATGTTACAATACGTGCTGCTCTGTTCTGAACTAGCTGTAAACGGTTTAAAAGAACTTTAGGCAGTCCGTAAAGGATAGCGTTACAATAATCCAAGTTAGTAGTAACAAAGGCGTGGATAATAGCTTCAGTGGATTCACGGTCCAGGTACGTTCTGATCTTACTAATGTTGTTTAGATGGAAATGACAAGTCTTGCAGATTTTTCTTACATGATCTTCCATGGTAACGCCTGGATCAAATATAACTCCGAGATTGCGGACTGAAAATGACGGTGGAATTGTCTCGCCGCCAACCTGGACAAAGTCCAAAGTGGGACTAGGACGATACCGTGAGCTTAGGAGTAGGAGTTCGGTTTTTTCTTCGTTCAGTTTGAGTCCATTGTGAATCATCCAATAGTTAATTTCTTTGACACATGCTTCAATGGTAGACTTTGCAGACGTGAGAAGATCATCGCATCCCAGATCAAATGACACATAAAGCTGAGTGTCGTCAGCATAAAGGTGGTATGTAAGCTTGTGTCTTTTAATGATTTCAGCTACTGGTGACGTGTATAAAACATACAAAATGGGCCCAAGAACAGATCCCTGTGGTACACCACATGTAAGTTGACGCAGGGACGATTTTGAACCTTCAATTTGAACAAATTGAGTACGTGATGAAAGGTAGGATAAAAACCATTTCCTCACAGACCCAGTGAGACCATAACGTTGAGACAGTCGATTTAAAAGTATTTCATGGGACACGGTGTCAAACGCAGCAGACAAGTCCAACATCAGTAGAATAACAGCCTTGTTATTATCAATAGATTGAAGTATGTCATCGTGGACCTTGACCATAGCAGTTTCGGTGGAATGAAGCGCTTTGTATGCAGACTGAAGGGGCTCATGTAGACTATGCTTCGTCAAATAGTTGTTCAACTGGAGAGCAACACACTTCTCGATGATTTTAGACACTACTTTTAAGTTAGAGATTGGTCTGAAGTTATTAAACTGCGTAAAATCTGCGTCAGGTTTCTTGAGTAAAGGTGACAACACTGCGGATTTCAAACCCGCAGGAATATAGCCTTCTCGCAGAGACATGTTAACGATGTTAGTAATAGTTGGTAACAACACGTCGATACACGGTTTAACAATGGAAGATGGCAACGGATCCAAAACACAGGACTTAGAAAAAGATGATGTAGTCAGTTCCTTAACATCCTCTTGTGTCATCTCAGTAAAAGTAGATAGTACAGTCGAACACACAACAGGTGTATCATTAGAAACACAGTCATCAGAATCAATAGCAGTATCCTTTTTAGCTTTTTAGGTAGTCGATGATCGATTTTGATCGATTAATTACTCTAGGTTTAACTACAGTCTCCTCGATTATTCATACTTTTCTCTTACAGCTAGATCAATAAAATATGTCAAAGATAGTTGATTTTGAAGTTGTAGTCAACATGTGCTCAATTAATTCTTGTTTATTTTTGTATAGATTAACTTCCAACTGGTTTAAAACCTGTTAAATGTTTGCTGCATCTCATAATGATAAATAACTGCTGTCTATAACTTGATGATAATCACTGGCCCTCTGTTACCATTCTAATGGTAGTCAGCAGAATTGACATTGAAATGATGCTATCAGAAAAATCTAAGCAAACTGTTATTACACTGACAATCAACAATTAGTTTTACTGTTGTTTTCAACTTACAACATGGCTTGAAATAATGGTCAATGTCTGGCCAACTTTGGTTAAAAACCCTCAAATATAATGATAAGAATCTTAATGAGTGGATTCTCCTAGATGATAATTTTATACTGACAGTGTGTTATTTTGACAGATATAACCCTGAAAACCTTGGTGCATTGGAAGATTATGTACATGTTCAGGTAAATTCCTCTTAGTCTTATCACTACTATCATTACTATACTGTAAAAGTTAGGGAACTTGTCAATATGCTTCCTCTCTTTAGATTTACTTGTCATTAGCTTAACTTAAATAATGTTCTTTGTAGGTTGATGAAAACTCCTATGATCTCGATGCTAATCTAGCAGTTCTAAAACTGTAAGTATTCTATGGGTTAATCTAAAACATACATACATGTATTTCTAATTGGAATACAATAAATAACATCACTTTGTATGGTTGTATTCTATTGTATTCTATTTATTTATTTCAGATATCAGTTCAATCCAGCTTATTCTCAGACAACAATAACATCACAGATTCTTTTGAAAGCACTAATGAACCTTCCCAATTCCGACTTTATCATGTGCCGATGTGTTATTGATGACAGCATTGTATCCTTTGTATGCACATTCTTATATTGTATTAAATATTTCTATTAGTAGGTAATAGATGATATGATAACATAGCAGTGGTGTTATGTGATGTATTAGTGTGTCGCGATCGCTGCTGGGTGGTTAAACTAGAAATAATCATAATAGTTGTCGACAGATCATCATTGGTTAAAAATGAAACGAAAACACTGACGCCATCTTGTCCTATGTCATGCATACATTGAAATTATTTCCCACAAGTGACCATTGCTATTAGTGACCCCTCTAAACTAATCATATTCCTTGGTCCCAACAGTATCTACTGTATTGTTTCTTAACTTTAAACAGCAACAGGATCCAACAATCCAAAAAGTTGTCAATTTAGCAGACTTGCTGGAAACATGTTCATTTGTTGAAGCTTGGGTAAGAATTGACATTATTATAGTGGATAGTATTACAGTTGCTTAGGAATATTTTTTTACATTTGTTTGTTTGGTCACTCAGGTTATTTATCTGGTTAGGTTATTTATCTGGTTAGGTTATATTTATCTGGTTGGTTGGTTCATTGGTTTTGTTTTTTCAAAAAATTTGAGCTGGTATTCTTAAATTTTTTTTTGAATTTTTTGAATCAAAGATTGCCAAAAACATTACAAAGTAAATAAAAAACTGTTTATAGTAAATATAAATATAATATTCTGCATACTGATAAAGTTTGTTGCCCACCTCTGACTATGATCATTGATCATTGACAATAAATCTCAGTCAGCATGGTTTTGTTTGGTGGTACTCAAGACAATGTTTTGTTGATGATAATGTTATTGACATCAATGGTAGTTTATAAAAAATGTGGATCTTACCATTTACAAACAGTCTCAGATTAAAAATGTGAGTCCATATAGTCTAGGTTCGGTATATTATGGCCATTGGTTTGTCATGGTAAAGAAACATCACACAGTCTTTTTGTGTAATGCAGTGTTTATGCAGTCCAGTCTATGCTTTCTTATTATGGACTTTTTTTTGTACAGAAATTTATTGCTGAAGACCCAAGTTTAACAGATGCAGTGAAAGGATTTAATGAAGCCATAAGAAAATGTAAGTATCTTGGTTTGATTATTTGAGATTGTCTTTGGATGCCTCTAAATGAGCATCCTTTCTTAGGTAGCCAATCAGAAACTGTATGTTAACTTTCTGCAGTCTTTCCTTGTCTCTTAAGGCACTTAACAAGGACCGCGGAGACACAGAAAAAGAAAATGAAAATAATATATGTTTTATAGCTATTTTTCAGTCTGGTTAATTTTCAAATACCAGCACTCCCTACTTTTTAATGTGTTCCTAAACCTTTATTTTGACCTGTGTTTACAACTTATCATAATTATGTACAGAACTCTATTTATGGTGCCTTATGCAGCAGGCCTGGGGGGCAACTCCCTTAGAAAATGGATAGGGGTGCTCGACGGACCTTTAAGGGTCGACAATAAGACCCTCGCGCGCGTACCTTTTAGGGTCTCGAACTGGCACCGTACCTTTAAGGGTCAGTTTTCAAACTTAAGATTATACATATTGAAAAAATTTTAAATGTGGTTGTACCTTTAGGGTCTGAAATCAGTATATGAGTTAATTTATGCGTACCTTTAAGGGTCATTTTCAAAACTGTCCGTCAAGAGTGCCCCCCCCCCCCCCCCCGGGGCAGCAGACAGCTTACAGTAATACAAATCTGATGATCTACCAAATTAAGCCAATAAACAGTATTCATCAGTATTCTATACTTTATTCATTCATTCATTTGTCTGTTTCAATTTCAGACGTGTCCTATGTTATTGAAATTACATATCAAACCATAGATATGAGCCTTGTATCAGAACTACTTGGTGGCCTTCAAGGTAGCTACTCACTTTATACACTTATTTTAACCCTTTGACTACTGGGCTTTTTTGACATTTTTGAGCGATTTTCTGGATATAAACGATCCCTAGGATTTCTTGACTCCATATTTGACGTTACCATGGAAAGTGCTGCTGTTTTGTAATCTCAGGGGCTCAAGTTCTCAGGCCACATGACTTTTAGATGGTTTCGAAGCATCGTTGGATATTTACACTGGCTCAAAGTTGGCTTAAATCGGAATTTCGTTAATTTTAGGGTCAAATTTTGCCTTTAGTCACTACTGGAAGAGCATCATTAAGCTTCAAGGTAGCAAAGAGCTCACTTTCTGGAAGAAAGCAGCGAGGAATCTCACTTTGTCAGCAAAAAACGATCGATGTTTGGTTCATTCGGTTTTGGCGGGCTTAGAACAAAGTTAGGTTTGGAGTTCGACTAAAGGCAAATTCTCGGACTTGCCGCGGCTATTTATCGAAGTTGTGATGATAGAGGAACACAACAAGCGCGAAATTTTGGCAGAAAACCGAGGTGACCCTAGACTTATAAAAAATGTATAAAAGGACGGTGGGGGGTACTCCATGTGCCAAATTGTCATGGTTACCCACAATGCTTTGCTGTCGTAAATACTTGAAAACACGTGCGTATCAAAATGGCCGTAATCAAACGACCGCAGCTCAGTTCGTGAAGTGAAAAAAAATGAAAAAACTTGCCAAAGCTATAGCACAAGGACTGAATGTTGTTGTGAAAACGGTCTTTTCTTCTAAAAACGATTTTTTGGATAAAAAATCCAAGGTCAAAAACGTGTGATTTTCACTATTGAAAAATAAGGCAAAAACGGTCATTTTTGACTTTCCTAAAGTTCATATGGAATTTTTGTGCTAAAATTGCTTGTTTCTTGTGACTGACATGCTATGAAAATTTGAAAAACTTCCTAGTGCTTACTAACATTGAAACGGCTGGGAAAATTTGGCTTGTTTAAAAAAGTTAGAATTTTTCAAAGCAAGGTCGTTTTTTACGGGCGGTTTCGGGCGCCGTAGGAGTCAAAGGGTTAAAATTGTTGTCTTGAACTACAAGCATCAAGCAAATACTGAAATTATGCTGGTAATATCAGTGGCGGATCTAGGAATATTTTAGGGGGGGGGGGGGGGTGAATGTGAATTGTATATTTTGGTATTTGTGCATTGTTCATATGTTACTAATCAAATAAAACACAATAAAAAGCAGAAAACGGAGCAAAAATGGGGTTGGCTAACCACCCAGGCTATTCACCATCTCCTAAATCTGCCACTGAATTTTTTGAAATTACACATGTTATCAACAAAATTGATTGTATGAATATGCATCAAAATCTTTGTAAACATCAACTGAAATACATCTACAAACATGAAAGCACATATGTCAATTCACTTCCCTATATTTTATAGGTAACATTCTACAGGAATGGATAAAGAGCAGAGGTTGGACATTAGAAAGTAATGGTTCAATTTTTGTAGCCAATCAAGAAGCTCATATCAAATCTCGGAACATTGCTGAAAAGATTGATTTTGACTGTAAGTATATATTGGCTGAATACATAATAAGATTTCATGTTTGTATTTTTGTTTGCAATTATCATTGAAGTGTGACCTTTGAAGTTTGATAGAGTTAAGTAAAGTAACGTTATTTAAGGACGACGTTCATGGGCAAATGAATTAACCATAGATTTCTCTTCAAACTTGGCATGTTGAAGTACGATCATCATACAAGTTTAATGAGCAAATACAAAATGGGGGTCACCATACTCGTTCCTAGTATTGATTGACAGCCAACAAAATGCTAGTTTACTAAAGCCTGGTTTTCACTAGCAACGCAACACAAGCACAAGCGCAAGGGTTAATTTCATAGTGAAAACAAGATGTGAATAAGCGCAAGCACAAACACACTATTTACTAGTGCCATGCGCAAGCACAAGTGCAAACGCAAGAAAAAAGGAAATTTTTTTATATCTTGCACTTGCGCTTGCATTATCACAACGAAATAAGGTCGCTTGCGTTTGCATTGCTAATGGAAACTAGGTTTAAGGAGACATCAAACTTTAGGGGTCACACTTCAACGATAATGGTAATAAATACCTTTTCAACAACTGTTTGTTCCTTGTTATAGTAGGGTTGTGACAAGAGACGTTTTTGCATGGTTAACTTGATCCAAATATTTTTCACAATATTTCAATCACAGATCACAAAAACTCACATATTTTGATTCCTGATTGAAATTTTTATTTCACACCGAGGGTACCCCCAGAGTATTTGATTTTGACCCCAGCATCGATGTTCCCAATTCCTATGATGTGATTCCTGATCCCACATCTTTTGTCACGACACTGTTGTAGCTAAAATTGTAGAATCATGACCTACAACTTGATTTACATTTTTTCTGATCTGTACTTTATCCTTGGGATGGAATTTTTGCAAACATGTCCAGTCATTGGTTGATTTGAAATAAGTGATTGGTGAATAAAAACAAACCAAAATCGATTTGCTTTTCATGATTTGGTAAGAATTGCACTATTTAATTGTTTTTTTGTTTTGTTTTCATCTTATTGTAGGCGTCGCAAGTATAGTAGCTGCTGCAAGATGAACATTAACGATTGTATAAACCATTGCATTGATGCATTAAAAACAAGTATAGCCTCAGTTGTTTTACTGTTTTCATATACTATGATTATTTGAAAAGGAAAGACTGAACTCTTGTCTTTTTATACAGTCAATGTCATTAATATTGTCCACCAAAAGAGATAGACCTATGTCACGTGACACCACATGTTCGCTCTAAATGCTAAATACTAGTATTGGTTGTGAACAGAGATTTCACAACTTTCATTCCATGTTCAATGCTACTTAAGTTTTGCTGAAAACAACTAAACAAAGAATCACGTGTCATTTGCTGTAGTGTTTATCTCTACTTTATGTGGACAGTGTTAAAGACACATGGTCACGTACAAGCTTGTATGTGGACCATGAAAATATCACATTCAGACATTTTGGTATCTTTGACGATGAAAACGATTTTGAAATAGATGGATGGTTTTTTTTTTTTTTTTATTTCCGAGCACAATAAAACCGATGCCATGAAATGTAACTTTTCCCTTTTCCAAAATGAGTAAAGGACTGGGTACTAGTTTTCCTAATTAATGTAATTAAGAAATATACCTCATAATATAAAAGAGCAGATCAAGATATGTAAGATTCCTGAGATTTGGTGCTTTTGGTTGGGTATTGAGTGAGTTACAGCCGATCCAAAATTGCCCAAAATTACAAAGGAATGAATGGATTGGAAGGACAGGCGTCCTTCCAAACCATACATTTCCTTCTATTTTTAGGCATTTTCACGAGGCTGTATCTTGGTCAGAATACAACCAAATGCAACCAAACACAGGAATCTCACATATCTTGATGTCCTCTATTTAATTATGAGGTTCATTTCTTAATTACATTAATTAGGGAAACTAGTACCCAGTCCTTTACTCGTTTTGGAAAAGGCCTATTGTTTCAACCGCCACGTGATGAGAGAGCTTTGAGAAACGAGGCTAAACAAGGCTGCGGGAGAGACCATTATCTTCGCTAGGTAAATACTTCAGAGGGAAATAGCCAATCAGCGCGAAGTGAACATGCACAACTTGTTAGCGTAACCCCGAGGGGAAAATATTAGTGCGTTAATGCTCGCCTGACCGGGATAGATAGGGAGCTTTCTATAATTTTGTAATCCATCGAAAACCGCATACAATGTGGAAAAACTATAAATACTTTCCACCTAAACGAAATTAGGCTGATTTATAAGTTTTAACAGTTTGAAGCATAATGATCTTAAAAGTTGACGCTCAAAAGGACGTAACCAAATCTCTGGCCGTGACCACCCTCAGTGACTGCCTCACTCTCATACGTACACTGGAATTTGGGAACCCGTTACTGGCGATATTCTCTGTGGGTCTATCCCTGCCTAGTGGCGAATCTTGTAAATAAATAAATAAATAAATAAATAAATAAATAAATAAATAAATAAATAAATAAATAAAATAAATAAATAAATAAATAAATAAATAAATAAATAAATAAATAAATAAATAAATAAATAAATAAATAAATAAATAAATAAATAAATAAATAAATAAAGCGGATTTGGTAAAATATACAAGGTACCCCTCCCTTTAATAATTTTTGTACAATGCGGGCTTAATTTGCAAAATCTTTTTATTAGTCGTTCCTTGGAAGGACGTTAATTGTTGAAGCGAACGTTTTCATCACAACATCGTGACATTATTCCCTTCATGTCCTGGCCATGCAGGCTGGGCTTGTGCTTCATCCATGAATAGGCGTTAAAAAAACTAGTGAAATAACTCGATGCCGAACTTGAAATTATAATTTCGGGTTAAAACAAATACAAGATTCTTGAATGAATTAGACGATATTTGCATAAAGTCCTAATTATTATTGTTTGAAAGCTGAAGCTCGCTAAAATCTCTATTTTAAAAATCTGTCGGTTCTAAAATTATTGCCTTTTTATCGCTTGCGGATTCTGAAGTTTAATTCCACAAACTTCAAAAACTACTCTGATTTTAGGGCAAACGTAATTTCGCCACATGCATGGAGCTTTGGATTGAAGTTTGTTTACTTTTTGCGCGTCACCGCATTGGAGATATGCACGGGCTCAATGCGCTAACAAGTTTTGTGGTTTGACGTGCAGGCTCGGTTACAAAATATTTACCTGGCGTGCTTGATATGATTGGAATAACAGATCAGTGACATCATACCATCGATACATTAAGCTACGCTCAAGTATGTTAAGGCCTGGTTTTAGCCAGTGTTTCACGAAAAAACGGTTTTATTCGGCCTCCGACTGTCCGTATTTGTCAGGCGAGGGTACCAAAGTCTATTAACCCTCCCATTGGTAACTACGACTTAACAGGGGTGGGGAAATCAATATATTTTCTGACTTGTCTATTGTCCCCGTATAGTAGACAGTCATCATGGCGCCCGTCAAATTGATGCACTTGTCACTCCATAAAACGTTTTTTACCATAATTTCATAACCCAAATCAACCAAAATAAAATTGGACAATCTCTCATTTAATAGTAGGCTGATGTGAAAGGTTTTTTATTATTAAACATCGGCATTTTTCATTTCTTGTTCGTGGTCGACTTCTTGTTTATTTCGTACAAAAATACATTTAATATTTTTTTCCAGCAGACGACTTGTTATAAAACCTGAAGGGAAAGCCGTTCGCATTTTGAATGCGTTAGTTAGTAAGAAGTCAAGAAAAGAACACAATCTTGAATCACAAAGTATGAATGATGAATGGCTTGTCGTGAGGCATGTTCCACTACAAAAACGTATAGCAATTTTATCAAATTGTCGAAACATACAAAAGGTAATTACCCATTAGTCTTGTCGGTCTAAGCGTTCTAGTTTTTACGTTCATAGCCACTAGCTAGGGAGACTCGTCAACCACTCCCCATACCAGGACGTAAAACAGCCATTATTTAGGAGACAAACAATGTATAATAAAAGTTCAGGTTTTTATTTACAGCAACCAGCACAATCACACTATTAAATAGTTTGAGTAATTCATAGATATTTACACTTGTTGGGTTATTTTAAAGACACACAGAAATGAAATGAAAATTGAATACAAGAAAACACCATTCATATATATTAATCATCCAATTGACACAGCAAAGCTACACCACGCATAATCCAATGTTCCTGTGGCTGGTCGGTTGGAAGACGGATTTCCATTACAAAGTTAGTCGAGTGACCTGTGGTTGAGAGGGTACCCCTTCTTTCGCTTGTTTTATACATGGGGGCTACATAGTGTGTGCGGAATTTGATGTCTTCTTTCTTGCAAGGACGAAGCCACATCACTGGCAGGGTGTCAAACAACACCTTAGGACAAGATTCGCCTATAAAATTGGTCTGTCTGTCCCATCTTGCTCCTTCAATAAATACCCCATCGACGAAGACTCCATCTTCTGGTGGCGTGTCATATTTCTTGTCTTCAAGTACATCAAAGTCAAATGTCAGTAAATCAATAGGGATGGTGTATTTACGGGCAAAGTTCTGCTTAGAACCAGTTAGGAAAGCCTGGGTGAAGAAAAACCCAGATAACCAGAAGACAGCAGGGATACCATTGTCGTACCAGTCTTGCAGGAACTTTAATCTGGCAATTAAATCATTGACGTAGCTACCCAACGGTTTGAGGGAGGGGTAGGACTTCTTCATCCATAGTCCTGGAATCTTGCCTTTTAGGATACTACTGAATACCTCTTCTAGCTCAGACGACATGACTACCAAACCCTGAATACAAAAAATAAAACTGTTGTCAGAATGGACCAACAGACAAACAAGCAAAAAGTAAAACAACAAGCAAGTAAACAAACAATAGACAAACAGAGAGAGATACTGACAGAAAGACATGCCGACAGACAGACAGATAAACAAGCAAAAATTAAAACAACAAGCAAGTAAACAAACAATAGACAAACACAGAGATACTGATAGAAAGACATGCCGACAGACAGACAGATAAACAAGCAAAAAGTAAAACAACAAGCAAGTAAACAAACAATAGACAAACACAGAGAGATACTGACAGAAAGACATGCCGACAGACAGACAGATAAACAAGCAAACAAGAAAAACAACAAGCAAGTAAACAAACAATAGACAAACACAGAGATACTGACAGAAAGACATGCCGACAGACAGACAGACAGACAGATAAACAAGCAAAAAGTAAAACAACAAGCAAGTAAACAAACAATAGACAAACACAGAGAGATACTGACAGAAAGACATGCCGACAGACAGACAGATAAACAAGCAAAAATTAAAACAACAAGCAAGTAAACAAACAATAGACAAACACAGAGATACTGATAGAAAGACATGCCGACAGACAGACAGATAAACAAGCAAAAAGTAAAACAACAAGCAAGTAAACAAACAATAGACAAACACAGAGAGATACTGACAGAAAGACATGCCGACAGACAGACAGATAAACAAGCAAACAAGAAAAACAACAAGCAAGTAAACAAACAATAGACAAACACAGAGATACTGACAGAAAGACATGCCGACAGACAGACAGACAGACAGATAAACAAGCAAAAAGTAAAACAACAAGCAAGTAAACAAACAATAGACAAACACAGAGAGATACTGACAGAAAGACATGCCGACAGACAGACAGATAAACAAGCAAAAAGTAAAACAACAAGCAAGTAAACAAACAATAGACAAACACAGAGATATTGACAGAAAGACATGCCGACAGACAGACAAATAAACAAGCAAACAAGAAAAAGATGACTCATGCAGTAACAAGACATCATTTTAGCACTAAAATTTATATTTAATAACAAACCATTAACAAAGGGTGTACATTTTAATACGGCCTTTTTATTAGTTTGCTAGTTGATAAACGCACCTTGATCGCTTTCTGGATATTGAAAAGACTTGATCTAACAACTTCGACCAAGCGATTAAAACGGACCATCTCCTGGACCAGTACAGTGTTCATACTTTGGGTGTAAGTAGTGGGGAACTTTCTCAACGCCGCCTCGGTATCAAACATATTAGGCATCTTACCCAAAATATCCTCCGCGACACCACCCACCGTCTCGTCGTCTGACTTGCCACCACCAGACGCGGCTCGTGACAGTGTCAGCAGAATATTGTTGAACAATAAGATTGTTTCTTGTTGGTCCTTAGTAATATCTGCATTAGCATGCATACCAAATATCTCTGGGTGGTCGTTAATAGGTAGTTTCTTGGCATACTCAAGATAAGACTCGTATTCTCCTGTTGGTGCAGACACGTAGTCACCACTAGGGGAGAACTTATGGTCAGGCTCAGAGATGAGCAGTGATGAATAGAACCTGTTAAGAATTGTTAGAAGAGTACGTCTGTCACGGTCGTCGGTTACACGACCACCGTAGTTACATTCTCCTGTTAGGTACTTCAAGGCATCGTACTGTACTTCCTAAACAAACATGACAAGATAGGACGGTTAGCCTACAAAATAATATCATGTTCTTTGAAGAACAAATTAAGCAGTGCTTTTATTTATTTTATTTATTTACCGATAAATAGTTTGTAAATATTTTAGATTTTATATATTAGCTTTAGATGATTTATTGCAAATAATTTGTTAATTCAGTTTTCTTATTGTAAATAGTTCGTTAATTCAGTTTTTATACAGAACCTTAATAAACTATTATTATTATTATTATGCTTGTAGCAGTGAAAAAAAAAACAGCAACAACAATTATGATAGAGCAGATAGATGACTATGAAATGCTCACGGCATGTACGCGGACAAGGCACGGCAAGGCATGCCAAAAAAAGGTTTAGAAACATCACGGTCGCGGCAAGGCACGTACACGGCACCGCACGTTTCACAGTCATACGAAATCTACTCTAATGTTATATAGGATGTTTTTCCTTACATATGATGATAGTAATAAAGATGATGATAATGATATCAAGTCGATCATAATACGACATAATAATAAGACTTATTATAATGATAACGATGATCATGACGACGATGATAACGATATTGATACTGATGATGACAATGACGATTATGATGACGATGATAATAACGATATACTACAGCTATAACAAGCAAACAAAGAAACCATATCGTTTACTTACATCGTACTTGTTCATGAACATATGTAACTGTTGTACGCTAATACGTAAGTCAGTCTCGTTGAACTCATAAGGAATGTTCCATCCAAGAGGACCAAACTTACGTCTCTCTTGCACCAATGCGTGGAAAAAACATAGACCTTGTAACAACTTCTTGAATTCCATCTAAGACAAAACCGCATGGAATATTACTGGGCAGTTATGGATAAAGATTAATAGCCATATACTAGGTTTAATGTGTGGTGCGCATGCAATATTACTGGACAGTTATGGATAAAGATTAATAGCCATATACTAGGATTAATGTGTGGTGCGCATGCAATATTACTGGACAGTTATGGATAAAGATTAATAGCCATATACTAGGATTAATGTGTGGTGCGCATGCAATATTACTGGGCAGTTATGGATAAAGATTAATAGCCATATACTAGGTTTAATGTGTGGTGCGCATGCAATATTACTGGGCAGTTATGGATAAAGATTAATAGCCAATATACTAGGATTAATGTGTGAGGAGTAGCAAGGACAATAGGACAAATAAAATGTGTGAGAAGAGACAGCATGAAAAAATCTATTCAGGGCTATTGTGACGAAGGAAAAGCACAATGGAAAATATCAGCCGTTTGGGACACTCAGTCAAGTGTGCGAGGACTCAACCGTGTCGTCATTGCGAACTACTGTTTGAAGAGCCACATTTGTATTTTCGTATATTAACTTTTGGACATTTTTGGGTTTGGACACATGTAAATAAATTTAAAAAGATCGCTGTCAAAAAAAAAAAATCTTCCCAAATACAGAGAAATGACTAAGAGCGGCATAATGTATTGATTTTGGTCTGCGCCTCTTCAATATTGAAAAAAAAAAAAGATTCTAAAAGATTCCCATCTACTATTTGGACTTGCATGGCCGAGTGTTGGAATCATACTTCTACATGTACAGATTTCCTTGATGCTTACCGGCTTTTTACTGCTTGTAAAGAACTCGGGATCAGAGATGGGATCACTGAGGTATGATCTTAATAAATTAGCTTTGATTCCCTTGGGTGGTTCATTGGTCATTTTAACGCCATTCTGGAGGACTGTGACTGGGAAGTTTGGTGATGGATAGCTTGTTAACCATAGACGAAAGTCAGGATGGGTCGTATCAGGGTTTAATTCCTAACAAAGACGAATATTTGAAAAAGACAAGGTTAATAAATGTAACTTACATGCATTTGAAAGGTAACTTACATACACTGAAAAATAAATGGAAATTAGCGAGTAAACTAGTATACGCTGCGTCGGTGTTTAGAATGAAATTAGTAATAGAATGACATTTGTAACACCGTAAATGTTGACTTAGCTTTACTGACGTTTCGAGCTTTAGCCCGTCGGAGTAAAAAAGTGAAAAGCACTGAAAAGCACTGATCTGACTGAATAATATTCATATTTCTTGTCCAGGATAATCAATGATTATAATTATATATTGCAGAGTCTAGAAATACCTCGCATATTTTCTCTAGTGTTGTCATCCACGAAGTAGCGAGATGGCAGTTCTGCAGTACAACCCATGTACCGTCTTTGACTGCTTTTTCGATCATGCGCAATGCAATGGGACCTTGACCTTGACCAAGTGATAAGGAACTTAGTTTTGGCCCACCAAAACCCTGAAAACATTGTTAGCAATTAGATATTAAAACAGAGCAAACATTAGGATGTATACCAATAACGACCAGCCAATCAGTATGGTCACAATCTTATAATTTCTAATATCATCAACATATACGTTACCATGATAACGATCATTTTCACAAGACATAAACCAACCAACAACATCACTATCACATTTTCAAAAATTATCAATATCCATACAATCATAAGAATATATTACTACAATCACTATCAACGTTAACTATACATCATTACCTTAGCAACAAACATCACATCACATCATCGTGGCCATCATTGGTGTCATCATCATTCGCATGATCTTAATCATTATCATCAACATAAATTATGACCATCATTGTATACATCATCAACATCATCATCATCATTATCATCATCGTCACTAAAGTCATTATCACCACCAACGTCATCATCATCAGCATCATCATGAACATATAATACATTATTATCATGATCATTATGACCATCATTGTATCCATCATCAACATCATCATCGTCATTTTCATCATCGCCATCGTTATTATCATCATCGTCACTATAGTCATTACCACCACCATCGTCATCATCATCAACATCATCATCAACATATAAAACATTATCATCATGATCATTATAACCATCATGCATTGTATACATCATCAACGTCATTATCATCATTGTCACTATAGTCATTATCACCACCATCGTCATCATCAATATCAGCATCATCGTCATCATCAACATATAATACATTATCATCATGACCATTATGACCATCATTGTATACATCATCAATATCACCACCATCGTCATCAATCATAATCGACTTCATCATCATTATCACCCATTTTAACGGGTCATTATCAACCACTTCACCTTCATCCTCATCACTAGTATCACAAATACATGATTATCACCAGCTGTAGCAACTATAACATCACTATGAGATCATTATTAACCATGCTCTCACCTGATCATCTGCGAACTTGAGCAGTGCAGCAGTTGGATCAGATCCAGGTGACAATACAAAGATAAGTGGAGCACAAGAATTAGAGTCACCAAAGGCTTTAGCAAGATCGAATGGTGGTGGTTCGACGTACTTCTTGCCCAGTTTTAACGTGACAAAGTCTTGCACACAAGGACTGATCTAGAAATTTATAGAGAAGGCTTATCAGATAGGGCATACCAGTATATTTGTCAAAATAATGCTTACATTTATTATAAAATACAGTGAATTTCAAATCTGTCAATGAAGAAATACTGACAAGAACGGCTGATATAACTAGCCATGGATGCTGAGCTAGTACAGTTTTCTTACACCCAAATCAGGCTATGTTTACTTAGTCTTGTTTACCATTACAAGTGATTTTTCTTACCTTATCAGGTCGTAAACATCGAATCAACAACATTTTCTGGAACTCGTGGAATTTTTCTTCCCATTCCCCAGGCAGTGGTTCATGATGCGGGTCCTAAAGACAACATATTAACATTACACTAATGCATACTTGTCAAAGCCATGGAATTGATGATTCACTTACATTACTGTCGTATATCTTCTTCCAGCCATCGATGCTTCTAGGAAACTTTTGACGAAAGCCTTTGAATCTGTGAAAAAGAGACCGCAGATCAGTATAATATGTAAGACATGCCAAACGTACGCATGTGTAAATACGTGTGTGGCCTAGCGGTGAGAGCGCTGGCCTTTCACCGGTGTGGTCCAGGTTCGAGTCCCGGCTCGTGCATGGATTATATGTAAGTTGAGTTTGTTTGATGTGTTCTTCTCTCCTATGCCACGAGGTTTTTTCTCCGGATTATCCGGTTTTCCTTTCTCAGCAAAAATGAACATGTGAGCCGAGTTATTAAACGTAATATTAAACGTAGAGGTAGGGAGTGTGAGTCTCCCCAGCTAGTAGGGCGCACTGTGTCCTGTTTGAAGATTGAGACGTTAAAAAAGTTATTGTTATTAGTATTACGTACTTTGACAGGTCATCCAATCTACAGATCTCATCCCAGGATCTGCTTGGTAACCAGGTTGCAGGATTAGCATGTGGGTTGTCCAGTCCTACACCACCAGTCAACAGGAAACGCCATTCATCGCTGCATATCTCATGGTCATGCATCAAGATATTCACACAAAGAATAAAAGAGAACAGAAGCTACAACATGATCAAAGCATTCTGTTAATGATGGGCACTATTGAGAACTATAAATTAGCCGCATGCTGTGTGAAGTACGCGGGGATTGAAGGGACACTGGAGAAGTGTTAAGAGAAGCACGACGCGAAGCAGAGTGTTCTGACAATCTCCGAGTGATATATAATTCAAAAAAAAAGGAAGCAAGTTTATATCTTTTATAAATACAAATTGATATATTTGATCAACAAGCAAACGCAAATACTGTGTACTAATCTCGTAAAGCAGGAGATGTGTGATTTTAAATAGTAACATAAAAAACGTACCTTATCCTTTTCAAACAGTGATCTGCACACGTTGCAATACAGTGAGTAGGTAAAGTGGCCCCTTAGGTTGGTCAATCTAGGAAATCGAACATGTAATCCGATGTTAGATTATCTATCACAATGGTTCATGTGGGATTTTATTTGAAGATGTAGTAAATGTACAAGGAGAACTCAAGTAAACTTTGCATATATAATTTACAGAAGTATTCTCTGCAATAGCCTTTCGTTCTGTCAACCCGGCGAACATTTAATCCGATGTTAGATTATCTATCACAATCGTTCATGTGGGATTTTATTTGAAGATGTAGTAAATGTACAAGGAGAACTCAAGTAAACTTTGCATATATAATTTAGAGAAGTATTCTCTGCAATAGCCTTTCGTTCTGTCAACCCGGCACAAGTGAAAAGTGTTTATATCACTGATAATAAATTCGACATAGTCACAATTGGCATAAAAAAACACCGTCAACAACAACAAGTGCCATTCAGTGTCCTAAACTCAGTTTTTAAAACACGCACCTTGTATCGAGATCTTCTGATTTCTCTGAGTTATCAATAGACATGATAAAGAGATTGATAAACCATGTAAGGGAATACTGGTACATAGGCTCAATGTTCGCTAGATCAGCAATAGAGAAGAACAGGATAGATGAATGGACAGCAATCGGTTTGTAGCCCATACGAGTTGTATCGATCAACTTCTCTGTTACCTCAGCAACTGCCTACATAGGAACAACAACAAGGAGATTTCAAGAGTCAGTTATGTAATTTACGAAATCATTAACATTCGTCATGCATACATCATTAGAACCATACTTCATTAGAACCAACATTATTACATTGTTATTATTATAATCATCATCATCGCAATCACCATCACCATCACCACCACCACAATAATCATAATCACCTTCACCAATATGGACATTTACATGATGATTATAACTCTGCACCAAATTCCTCATCAATGTCATCATTATCATTATAACACGACCATCAACGAGATCTTCTATATTTGTTCATTGTCATTATAACACGACCATCAACAAGATCTTCTATATTTGTTCATTGTCATTATTACACGACCATCAACAAGATCTTCTATATTTGTTCATTGTCATTATAACACGACCATCAACAAGATCTTCTATATTTGTTCATTGTCATTATTACACGACCATCAACAAGATCTTCTATATTTGTTCATTATCATTATTACACGACCATCAACAAGATCTTCTATATTTGTTCATTGTCATTATTACACGACCATCAACAAGATCTTCTATATTTGTTCATTGTCATTATTACACGACCATCAACAAGATCTTCTATATTTGTTCATTGTCGTTATTACACGACCATCAACAAGATCTTCTATATTTGTTCATTGTCATTATTACACGACCATCAACAAGATCTTCTATATTTGTTCATTGTCGTTATTACACGACCATCAACAAGATCTTCTATATTTGTTCATTGTCATTATTACACGACCATCAACGAGATCTTCTATATTTGTTCATTGTCATTATTACACGATCATCAACAAGATCTTCTATATTTGTTCATTGTCATTCTCACCAATTTCTAATCAATATTATCACCAACGCCATCAACGACATTTTCACTCTCCCTCTCATCACCACTTTCACCAATTTCTCAAAACTGAGTATAGTCATCATGTAAAATATTTTATCATCAAAATCATTATCATCATCACCACTATCATCACATGTACTATATCAACATAACCATCATCATAATTCCTTGATGTACATACATAATACGTAGCTCACTTTATATATCACTGATTTTATTATCATCAATATCATTATCATCACCACCACTATCATCACATGTACTATATCAACATAACCATCATCATAATTCCTTGATGTACATACATAATACGTAGCTCACTTTATATATCACTGATTTTATTATCATCAATATCATTATCATCACCACCACTATCATCACATGTTCTATATCAACATAACCATCATCATAATTCCTTGATGTACATACATAATACGTAGTTCACTTTATATATCACTGATTTTATTATCATCAATATCATTATCACCACCACTATCACCACATGTACTATATCAACATCACCATCATCATAATTCCTTGATGTACATACATAATACGTAGCTCACTTTATATATCACTGATTTTATTATCATCAATATCATTATCATCACCACCACTATCATCACATGTTCTATATCAACATCACCATCATCATAATTCCTGGATGTACATACATAATACGTAGTTCACTTTATATATCACTGATTTTATTATCATCAATATCATTATCACCACCACCACTATCATCACGTTCTATATCAGCATCACCATCATCATAATTCCCTGATGTACATGCATAATAGATCACTTTAGGGTCTATAAAATACCTGTTTCTCTGATATCTCATTAGCGAGTACTTTAGAAGACGAAAGGACATTAATGGCTGTCTCATCCTCAAGAATATTTCCTTCTGAAGATGACAACACTTCAAGGATTTTGTCTTCAATTTCTTTCAGTAGCCTGGGAAAATATTAAGTAGAGATTTATATAGTTGACTATCATCTGAGATAATAAAAAAAAAACACTGACGTATCAAACCCTGCCCTTATCAACACTCAGTGACGCGACTGGCTTATACTAACACATGCCAAACCCTGGCCGTATCAACCCTTAGTGACTGGCTTAGCAGACTAACATTCTTACTATTACTAACCTCTTATTCTCAGCACTTTGTATAATAAGAGCGTTTTTCTCCTCTTCTAGTTCGGGTCTTTCACGCGCTACAACTATACCTAATAACTGATCTTGTAATCCCTCAGGGGTGATCATGAAGTTGAGAAGAGTAACCTAAAAGATTATATCCAAGATTTATGAATACTATCAACATTATCCTACGCGTAGCAACCTTTGGGGAGGGGGCTCGGAAGGGAGAGTCCAGGCTGGACCTCTCAATTTTCCCAGCCCTCCTCCCCTTAGGGCCGCTACGCAGGTAAACAACAATGAAATTGATAATTTATTGCTTTTGAAACGACACATGCAAAATCGGTTTTATGAACTGCTTATCTTATATATAAGAAGCTTTTTGGTTATTATTTTGGTTATTTGGTAGGTTGTTTGGTTGTTTGGTTGGTTAGTTGGTTTGTTGTCTGGCTGTCTGCTTGGTTGATTAAATGTTTATTCTGTAGCTTGGCTGGTTGATCGGTCGTTCGGTTCGGCGGTTGATTGATCAATTCTTACCTTGACAGCTGTTTCAGGGAGATAGTGTGGGTTCCTTAGTTTAGTGGTGATATAAAACCTAAACAGCACACCATACAGGTTAGTACAATTCAGCATCAAAAAGTAGTTGTATACACATTACCTGAAATCTTTGGAGTATTCAATGACGCTATCACCGACTTTAATACAGATACTACCACCCTGTTTAAAGGTCTGCTTCAGCAGCAACGGTTCTAGCAAAGGATCCAATTCCTCGCCAACATTCTCTAAGAGAACCTAAACAAGATGAATGGGAACGCTTAGCTCGATAGCAACATATTCACCGTTTATACTTTGATTGATAGAATGATTATTAAACAATTGAATGGTTGATAAATTGATGGATGGATTCATTGACTGAACGCGATTGGTTAATCCATTAGCTGATTGAGTGATAAATAGATTGATCGATTAATTAATCAATCGATTGAGTCTTATAGACTGATACAATAAAACAGAAATCAAGGTATTGATGAAAAAGAAAAGGCGTTAAGATATACCGGTGTTCCAAACTGGATGCAGTTTTCTAAGGTCCTGACGTAATCAGAATCAGTTAATTTGATCACGTGAAGATTGGACTTCTTTTCCATGTTTTTAATCCATTTGTTTGCTTGTCCTTGTGGATCAATCATTAATGGCCACCGGTTTGCATTGCTGCAACATAGCAAACATTGCAATATATTTTACAGTGTCGTCAATTACAGTAGCATTAATGGGCAAATGACAGTTACTACATCAATAGGGCAAGGTGATAATGGTGGTGATTATGATAATGGTGATGATGATAATAATGAAAACATGACAATAGATGTAGTAATGATGATGATAAAATTACATTGTTAATAATAAACATGTTGTCATAAAATGGTGTTACAGTGCGAATCCTAAAACCGTGGGCACCTAGAAATATTTTAGAAATCGTTTATTATTCGTTATTACAACTATATCACCACAAGAAGTTTGACCAATGTGTATTATGATAAACTTTTTGTTAGAGTTGTTTGTGAGTTGTTCAACGAACAATAAACGATTTCTAAAATATTTCTGGGTGCCCACGGTTTTTTGATTCGCACTGTAACATTAGAACGATGATGATGGTGGTGGTGATTATTAGTATGTAATAGAAACAATATGAGCGGCCGATACATACAGATGATTTGCTTCTTCACGTCTATGATATATTTTTTCAATTTCTCATGAATTATTAAATGTGTTTTATAAGATAACAATAATAATTATGATGATGTTGATAATAATGATAATGATGACGGTAGTGCAGGTGGTGGTGGTGATGATGATGATGATGATGATACGATAATGATGATGATGGTGGTGATGCTGAAGATGATAACGATGACGTTGATGATGATGATGTACCTGATAATAATTCCATTCTCAATAGAAAAGCTGTCAGTAGGCAAGCCACTGATGTTCCATTCTCGTATCTTTACAAGGTCTCCCAGTGTAGACGTCACTGAGAAATCCTCCGAGCAAGGTATTTTGGTTTCTTTACACTCTTTCAACCATTGTTCAGATTGTTCCTAAAGTACGTAACACATTACAGTGAGGAACTCGAACCGTGACTTTTTTCATATTATTATTTTCTGAATTTTCTACTGCTTCAAAACCTCTTAAAATGAAACTGTGAATTCAAAATAGATCTTATTTCTTATCTTTTCGCTCATGGGATGTGGGTTGAAAAAAAGTAACAAACAAACTAAAAATGTTCACGATTCGAGTGTCCTCACTGTAACAAACCATCCCAACAACACGTAGTCCCAGACATCACTATTATACCCCGTTCCCTGTTCAACTGTGTTGGGTCCCAGGCTTATTTTTGGGAGAGCAGGTGGGTGCATGGTCCATGTGTATACTATCATTTCTCCGTAAGAGAGAGTGAGCTAGTTTTTTTAGAGCTGTACAAACTGTCGATCAACTTTGTTTCGTAACTATTCCTTAGGATGTATGCTTTACCTGTCTAAAAGCAGCAGTAAAAGCACCAAGGTAAGCTACCACACCAGCTGACACCAGAACGTCGCCAATCAGGTTATGGAACTTGATACTGAGAGCGTTAGATACTTCGGTCCATCTAAAACATGGTAATCACAAAACTGGTTAGAGTGTGAGAAAAATGGAAGCTATAAGACCAGCTATGCTCGAAACTAGTTAGTATGACTTTATACGATTTACAAATCTAAACGTATTATAATCTTTAAAGAGTTGAAGAACATAGCGATGAGTAATGTAAGAACCTTGTTTTCTCTCCACCTAGACCACCAATGAGCTTCTCTGCCCGGTCTAACTTCTTTGTGCACAGATCGACCTGAAATGAACGATGACCAAACGCATGAGTGAATAGTTTCCAAGTTGGATAACCAAGTGCAACAAGATTCATAACACACCTGTTTTTCAAGGTCGGCCTTCTTCTTAACGTTTGCCTCGTACTTTTCTTGTAACCTTGCTAATTTGTCTTGTACTTCTTTAAGTGCAGCACGCTTCTTGTTAAGACTCTAGGAATTTAAGAGAGCACATTTAGCATTTATTCACAGACTTGTAATATGCAGTGGTAACATACCTCCATAGCAACAGCTAAGTCACTTTCTGCACCTTTGAGGGCAATCTTTTTGGGTGCTACAACTCTCGCCACCCTATAACAATACAATGTTAGATTATCCACAACAAATATAACAAACAAACGGAGATCATACAAACAACAAAACATTTAAATAAAAAACATTTTGGTTGAAGAAACGTTATCACTATGAACAAAACATTTGTTAAAATTGAGCTTTATGAGTAAAAATATTAAGCACGAAAACGGACAGGCAAATAAAAAAAACAGGCAAACGGGAAACAGACATGCAGGCAAACCAATAAATCAACAAAATAAGGGACAAACCTTTCATAAGAATCCATAGCAATCACCCATCGACATAGACCTTCAGCTGCAGTAGATGCAGTTTTAATCTTGTCTGGATCGAACTCAGGGTTTGAAGTGTACTTGGCACGGATTTGTTTGATATAAGCAGCAGGAATATTGTCCTACAATGATAGAATTGATACCTTACTACTTGCTACAGAGGTGTTTAACGCTATGTTTTAAAATGATGTTATTGATACTGTAGATGTTGTCAATCATGATGATAATAAAATAATTTGGACGACACTGTTGATAATGATGATATTGATGATGATCATCATATTGTTATTCATAATGTTGTTGGTTGTGATAACAATGTTGTTTTTCAGGATGATTAAAGGATGATTTTAATTTTAATGCTGTTGATGCAGATACTAGTATTGATACTATCATTGTGGTGATAATGTTTTTATGATGTTGATGCTGTTGATGATAATGATGACAATCACCACAATGTTGTTAACAATGTTGTTGATTGTGAGAACAATGCTGCTTTGAGGACGATGTAAGAATGACTTATAACTTTAATGCTGTTGATGCAGATACTAGTATTAATACTATCATTATTGTGATAATGTTTTTATGATAAAGCTACTGTTGATGATGATGATGTTGTAATTGCCTATAGCATGCATTAAATGCACAACAAGTGTAATATTAGCGTGACAATAATAATAATAATGATGATGATGATGATGATGATGATGATGATGATGATGATAATAATAATATAATATGGTTTTTATAGCACTTATACAAGTCTGTTCTAAGCGCTTAAAATAAAAATGGATATGATTACAATGAAAAAGCTAATTTAAATACAATAGTACAATAGTACTAGTAGACTGCAAAACAGTCCCTACTTTTACGCGAAACGAGTGATGATTTGGCCGGGAGAGAATGAGGAGAGACATGACGTATGAGAGGGGAGTGAGGCGAGATACACCTCGTCCGTTATTCCTCCACTGTCTAGTCTGGCAAAACTGCATTTGATTGAACTTCAACTCGTTCCATCATTACCTTATCAAATGTCTGTAAGGATTGCAGGAACTTCATGTCACCAAGGACACGTTTTGATGGCGCCCAGAAATCTTCGATCTTTTTACCTGTTGATCAATAAGCACGTGACAATCACTGACAATTTGAGAATGTGAGAACGTGAGAATCATTTGACAAAGTAAAATGTCACCTACCAGAGCCAGAAGGATCAGGGATTCTCTCTGGTTTGATTCCCTTTAGGATACAGATAGCTTCCATGACAAGTTTGACGCCACCAGGAGGGCTCTTCATGGTCTTGACTACAGTAACATCCTAGAGTAATTACATATAATACATCATTATCAGAATACACTATCATCGTCTTATATTTGGATGGAGCATCAGAAGACATGGCTCATTCATTATGTCTTTCCACTAAATAATATATTCCAGCATACTAGTATCCAGTTTCTAATGCAAATTGACCAATTTTATCAATCCATGCAGTGTTACCGTATGTCATACAAAAGTGCATAAAGCCATGCCGCCGAATACTGCCTACTATTGCCAATGTCGGCCAATAGTTTGTCCCCTTTTCCATGTTTTTCCACAAAATTAGCCAGGCCATTGCCCCAAATGCCACCTAATGCCGCGAAAAGGAGTTTCCTGCAGAGGAGGCAGGTTTGTCTGCTTATTTATTTTGAGTCTAGTTTTTGTGTATTATTTGTGTGGATATTTTGTTCGTTTAATTGTTTGTAAGTATGTGTTGGCATGGTAAATACTTGCCTGTTAGAATTGATACAAACATTTTTCTGTTTGTGATAATCTAGTGGTTATTATAGTAATCTGCTTACCGCTGGTGTCAGGGTATTTAGCGCAGAAAGTGCACTCTCCAGAATAGGAATAGCCTCAGCTAAATCTTTATCACATTCGTCTTTAATAGCCTTTGCTGCCATGGCTTGTTCATTGGCTATTGCTTCATCAGCTTTTACAATCTATAGCAAGTCATTTATGTTCAGTTAGATTATATGGGTATTTAAGTCAGCACGAGAGTCGTGAGATAAAATGAGCAGAAGTGTGATAAAATTTAAAAAAAATTTCTACTTTTAAAAAAACTTAATTTTTACTTAATACTTATTTTTTATAATAATATAATACTTACTTTAAAAAAAACTTCCTACCACATGTATCTTTAAAATGATCAGTTAGATTAGTTAGAAAACCTAATTTTTTTCCTTCACTTCTTTAAATTCTTTGTGATATGTTATATTTTGATATCCAGACATTTTGATTCATGGGCTCATCTGGTATACATTCGGAAGCTACGCTTATAAACAATATAACACCCACGACTATATACACCGGTAATATTATTAACAGGGCTATCCATAGAAATATGTAAGACCTGTTATATAAAGTACCTTCTCAGTTTTAGCTACTTCTATGGAATCTCTTTCAATGATCACCATGATATCATCAACTTCTTTGCCTGCTTGGATCAGTTGTGGTTGAAGTGCTTCTAGTTCAGCCTGCATACCTGCAACCTGGAATCAAAATACGGCATGTTTTCATCTACTCTTGTTTAATGCATATATAGAGTAACGTGGTTTGCAGTCACAACAGGAAAGAATTGCAACCAGAACAGACAAGGACTTACCTGGGACTGGGCTGAATCAAGCTTCTCAAGACCTACTTCGTATCGACGCTTAGCTTTAACAACTTCACTATAAAATCAAAATCATAATCACTATCGTCATCGTCATCGTCATCGTCATGGTTGTAATCGTAATCCTAACCATTATAGTAGTTGTAATTTTAATCGCAACCATTATCGTAGTTGTAATTTTAATCGCAACCATTCTCGTAGTTGTAATTTTAATCGCAACCATTCTCGTAGTTGTAATTTTAATCGCAACCATAACCGTAATTGTAATCGTTATCGCAACCATAATTGTAATTGTAATCGCTATCTTAATCGTTATGGTAATCGTAATCGCAACCATAATAGTAGCCAATCATAAGCATAATCATAATAGTAATCAAAAGTAATCGTAATTGCAATCGCCATTACAATAGTAATCATGTGTTTGATCGTAATCAATCCTAATCCATCGTATCATATTCGTATATCAACTTACACTTGTTTCTTGTTCAGCAAGTCTTTGAAGGTGCTGATAAGCTCTAAGTATGACGTAGGTGTGACATAGTTATGACGCTTGAGTTCATTGAGATATTTAAGAGAAAGATCCCTTGTTCCAGTGTGGAAACGCTGACACATCTCGACACACCCTGTCTTGAGTTCCGGTGCAATGTCAACATCTTCAAGGAATCGCTGGGCTACGACCTGAAGAGCATCCGCTGGCCAAGACTAAAACAATCAACAATGATTTGATTATGTTTTACATAGGGTTTCGATGCATCCCATGACTATTTGATAGCATAAGACAACAGAAACAAATAACAAGAAAAGATGATAGAAGAGAAGGGAAGGAAAGAGAAACAAGCAGACAGACAGACAGATAGACAGACTCGAAAGTTTATACTACTTCGACAGCCACACACACTTTACTATAAATTAAATACATAATTTTCAGTTACTTATCCTGCTCTCAAATTTGTAAATGTTATGTATAAATATTCATATTGTAAATATATGTGTGTGAATAAAAAAAAAAGTTCAACAAAAAAAAAAAAAAAAGTTCACAGACAAACAGGCAAACCCATAAACAAATGAAAGAAAAAGAAAGGGAGCACAACAAGTGTGAAGAAAAAGATCAATGAAATTTACTGAGTAAATACCTGGAACCAGTCAATAGTACAACAGTTGACAAGAGAAGGGAATTTCCTGAGTCTGTTTCTAAACGCATCTCCAATAGGACTCATTGCCAGAACAATATGAAGTTGGTTACGAACACGCTCGATGAAGAAGTTGAAGAGTGCAACAGGAGAACCGTCTGTTTGCTTGGATTTCTCACGTTGTCTACGAAAAGAAGAAAGAATATTAACAAAGTTCTGCAAATAACAGGACAGCCAATAAAACAAGCCGACAAAAGATCAAAATCAATCATCAATCAATCAATCATTAATTATAAAATATTTGAGATAGTAGGTGCGCTCTGATTGGCTGGCAACCGTGTTCATATCAGAAGATAGAGGCTCAGTATAAAAGTTCAAAAAATATTTTACCTTATAAAATTTTAATATACACAATATACAACGTACGCTTGTGTCTATATATTGTGATATAAACACTCTGGGAGCTGTAGAGCACTCGAGAAGTTAAAGAAACACTGGGCTACACCTTGTGTTTCTTTACGACTTCTCTTTTGCTCTATACAGCTCCCAGGGTGTGATATTATAGACATGCGCGCCGTTTTATAATCCTTAATTAAGAAAATGCTAATATATGAATAAAGAATTACCTGTCCCAGATTCTCATTTTCTCACAGATTTCTTGTTTTTCATCCAGTGCAAACAAATTCGGAACCTCGCCAGCATTAAGCAAGTTATTGACGTCCTCCAAGAATGACTCTTCTTTAATTTGACTGTCCGTAAACAAGAAGACACCGTTGACTTCTCCCTCGGCAGTCTTTCGTAGGATTGCTTTTAGATCTTCACGCCATTCAGTAGACGTGTATCCTTTTCCTATCTCAACCTAGTAGGTTACAAAGATCATATGTAAGCATTATTCCACGAGCTGTGAGTGATTTTTGTAGTTCACACCCAAGTACAGCAATCAGTGGACTTTCAATTTTAAAGAACATCTTACAATACATGGAAACAAAGTATACCTTCAAAATTTCAGTGTTAAATATATATATTTACTTGGGCATACAGCTTAATATTAATGAATAGGAAGGATTGCGAGAAGGTAATGATATATATTTATTTTTATATTTCTTATTCAAAATTTATATGTTTTCTGTAACAAAGGGGTTCCTGTGTCGATAGGTACACAGAAAGCCTGTCGAGTTAACATACCTGACAAAGGTCATAATCAGACATATGTGCAGCCAATCTCGTAAGACTCTGTCGTCCACTTCCACCAACACCAACCAATAGACAATGACCACGTGGCTGTTTGATAACACGTGATATACGTGACACGTGCTCAATAGCAAACCTATCAAAATAAGGTATTGTTATTCAGTGTCACACCCTACCCAAACGTGCTAAACATCATCATCATCATCACCATCACTGTTATCATATTCGTGGCCAAAATTATATCGCTATCATTATCACTGCCGTTAACGTTACAATCAGCAACATCAGTATCCTCATCATTATCATTAAAAGTAGACTTATCATACCGTTATTATCCAGTACCGTTAAAGCTTTTACATGCATTTATTGTTATTCTATAATCAATCTTACCTAAACAGCACCAAATTCATTGGTTTTTTGCTCATCAAGTTAAACTCATCCAAGTAGGACTCAACGACACCACGGAGTTTGTCCATGTCTTCTACCTCGACATATTGTCTTGGATCAGCTTTAGGATCAGTAAAGTCACAGTACATTAGACTACGTAGGTCATCTTCTTCGACCTTGCCATCGTTGTTGGAATCGAGTCTAGCAAACAGAGTATCAAACTCAATGGACATATGACTTTTGCATAGTTCGCGAGTGGTTTTGAAGAGCCAGCTGCGGTCATCATCATCCACTAAGCGATCATAGAAAACACGGAATACCTACGAGAACAAAGAAATTAAGCTCGCAATCAATCAACCTTACTTTTCTATAGCTATCAATTCCTTTAGAGACCCCTTTCGTAAGGCTCGCTACATGCACACACACTCCTCCTTAGTATTCAGAGCACACAAGATTCGACTCGCATGTATATTTTGCAGAGGGAGAAAAAACGGAGAACCATAAATTAACCTTTGTGACAAGGTAGAGAATAACACATCATCCAGTCAAACAAACCGCTCAACCCACAATCATATAATTCATGTCCAAACCTGGAACCTCTAATTCATGTCATCCGTTCAGTCGATCTTAACATACAAACGGATTGGAAATTGTGAAAAATGCAAAGAGAAAATGGAGAACATTAAATATAGACCTAATACCTCGTGGACCCAGAGACGCTTCATCTGGTTGTGCTCTACAATACTGTCTGGAGAGGACAGCAGAGTACCCTGTTAAAAAACAAATACATTATTATCACTTGTGAATAAGATGATTATCGCTCTACCATATGCAGCAACAGACAACTGTATTAAATTTTGTACTGGATGAAAGCCTCAAACATGCAATCACGATAATGTAATAACGAGGTATTGATGCACAAAACACTGCTTACACGTTACACTATTGCACAACAATTATTTCTCCTAGCTAATTTCATTAATATCATTTTTAACTTTTTTATACCTGGATAACTCTAGCAAAGTCCCTGAGATTGAACAAGTAGTGTGATTTAGCAGGTGTAGGCAGTAGACTCTCCATTGCTTGTCTGTATATTTCAAGTGTCCCGTTCACCACCATGTCTCCGATAGGACTAAAATCTTTAGAAAATCCTCTGTAGAAGAGAATCACAGTTATATATATGGCAGGGTAAGACTGAAGGAAGTATAAACATCATCACCGTTGCTGTCAATATCATCATCATCATCACCATCACCAACACCATGACTATCATCATAACCATCATCCTAGAGCACATTTTAATCACCACCATCATCCTAATCATCATCATAAACACCGCCACCATCATCATTATCATCATCCTAGGGCACATTCTAATCACCACCATCATCCTAATCATCATCATAAACACCGCCACCATCATCATTATCATCATCCTAGGGCACATTCTAATCACCACCATCATCCTAATCATCATCATAAACACCGTTATCATCATCATTATCATCACCAACATCATCATGTTCTCCAACACCATGACTATCATCATAACCATCATCCTAGGGCACATTTTAATCACCACCATCATCGTAATCATCATCATAAACAACGCCATCATCATCATTAGCATCATCGATAATCATCGCGATCATTTCTATTTGTCATAAGGTACAATAACAAAGATATTACTCTTCGTAATCTAGATAATATTTACTTTGTGGTAAGATGCCAATCCATAATTCTACTGAATATCTTGATCATAGTACTGTCATCAAATTTGGTTACGCTTATGTTATTAAAGTGTCGTAAGAATCGTGGTGTAACTGGGTTACGCCCACCACCAGGTGGACCCATTGCAGCAATGATCTGTATGTCTATTAGATGGATGGGTGAGGTATCTTTTAGATCATACCTACAAATAAACAAACATACAATGTCGATAAACAACAACATTCAAGACCTTGAGGGTCATGTAATAATCATTGGATCATTAAGGCTAAAAATAGATCGTTTGGATAAAGAAGCTCACACAAGCACTTCAACAACAAAATATGGAATTTCATTCAAGCAAATGTCAAACAAACCACACTGGCAAAAAGGCAAACAAACCACACTGTAGTTTACATCGTGTCCAGTCTTTCCAAGTAGATGTGAATGTTAGAGCACCAAATACTAGCGCACTTGCAATCAGAACATTTTACATTGTTGAAATAAGTGCTCGAGAATGTGTTAACCTAGAAGATTAAAGGAATAAAGCAACATTATAGGTGATATTACCATTGCCAGTGATCCATCCATTGTCGTAGTAACTCAATAGGTGGCTGGGCACCATATATTTCACGTGCAGGCATGTTAAGATCATCCACAAATACAACCTGAAATGAAAACGTTCAAGTTAACACCACAAGCAAGCATTGCATGTTACCAATACAACGTCGACTATTACAGAACCGACATGAAGAAAAGAAATAGAGATAACAAGAGTTCCAACATGGACAGCAAGAACAAAAACCACCAAAGCAACAACGATAACAACAAAACGATCAAATCAATGTCATCACCAGGAGCAACATTGCCATAATTATTATCATGTGTACCACCAGCATCATCATTATCATCGTTATTATCACCATCATCATCGTCACCACCGCCACCATTATTGTTATCACCATTATCACCACAACCAAGTGCACCATCATTATCATTATTACAATCTGAATCATTGTTATCATCATCACTACCACCATCATAATCATTATCATTATTACAATTATTGTCATCATCATCACTACCACCATCATCACTACCACCATCATCATCATTATTACAATCATTGTCATCATCATCACTACCACCATCATAATCATTATCATTATTACAATCATCATCAACATCAAAAGCAACACAAGACCGACACCAATAAAACCACTTACAGTCTTTTTGCCCAATGGTGGACCAAAGACACCCTTTCTTCGTTTGTCCAGCTTGGACATGATGATATCCTGGGTTTGTTTAGCTGTTGTCTGTGCCGAGAAGTTGATCAGAAGGGGCTTGTACTTATCTGGAAGCATCTTCAGCAAAAAATTCTAAAACAAGACATTGTTGATTTTGTAAAATGGTCTAATTATAAACAAATAGGATAGTAATGGGTTCACAAACACCGGGGTTTAAACTATTACTTTCAGTAATCAATATGCCGTAAAAGAAACATCCAAAACATCAGATAATATGCATAATATGCAAAAATAACTGAGTAAAGTAAGATATACAAATGATGATTACTCCTTATATTATATTTTTTCTTATCTGGAATTAAAAAAACAACAACAGAATAAACCGCATTCCTTTCTCAGATAAGTGAGTAACCACTATTCGGTCGTCTTGCATTGTGTATATTATTATTAGAAACAGCAACTTACTGTAATATAGACAGATTTTCCCGTTCCTGTTGGTCCAATAAATAAACAAGGTTTGGAGTGTGTTACAAGCTGTTCCATAAGGTACGTGTAACGAACAGTATCGACTGTAGGAATGATAATCTCGTTGAAGGCCATGTCCTGCAAACCGACAAACAATAGATGAACTACAACACTAGAATATATCTCATCTAACACCAAATAAACGTCTGTTAAAAAATTCCCAATTTTCAAATCAATTCAAGAAAAAAGTTAACATTTTTATAAGGTGAAGATTCATCTAATATAAGTTATAAAACGTTTGATACTCCGATGCATATACAAAATCAGTAACAAGAATAAAAAGAAGATATTTCTCCTTCGAACGATCCTGTATTTATAAAAAAAATGAACATGTGAGCAGAGTTGTGTGCTAGAATAGTCAACGTAGAGGTAGTGTGTGTGAGTCTGAGTCTCCCCAATAAGCTGGGGAGAATAAGCTGGCTAAATACATTTAGACGTTAAAAAAGTGATTTTTTTATTTTATTTTTTAATGTTTAAGTGACTTTACCTTGGGGATGGGTGGGGCGTCTTTGATCTCTTCTATCCATAGTTCCCATTTGCCCATACCCTGTGAAGATGTACAGTTTGTCAACAATGACCAGCCAACAATAAATATAAAATGCAATGCAATACTGTAAACTACAATCAATAGCCAACATCAATAGTTTATAAATTGTAATGTTTTGTAGAGGATTAAATAAAGTACAAGCGAAACGAAACAAAGAGCAATTGAGTGCCTAACCTCTTTGATAAATCTGTAGTCATAGACGGTCCCTTTACTAGGGAAAGGACATAGAAATGGTCTTGGTGGTGGATCGACTATCTCTAGAATATGATATTTACTCTTGGTCTCCAGTGACAGAGGACCCTGCAATGAAAATATCATGTTGACGATGATGGCAATAATGATTACTGGGAATGTCGATGATAACAACAATGTACTAAAGTAAAGGGAATATTATCATCAGCGTTGATAATAAGATGATAATAAGAAAATGATATTGATATAATGATGTTACTACCGATCATTATGATGATGTTAGCAAGAATGATAATGAAACCTTGTAATGAACATGGTCATAATGAAAACATTTACAGTTTTGCTTGATTACCTCGACAATCTCACGTAAGACTTTATCAAAGCACCTTCTGCCAGAGAGATCAATTGTAGCACCAATCGACCAAACACACGAGAACAAAAATATGCACTGAAAAGGAAAAAGAATAACAGTTTTATATTGTAAGTGACAAAACATAGTTTGGCTTGTACGACAAATTTATAACAATCATGACCACTGCGTATTGCATAGACGCAACACTTGGACGATGGTATTTTTGACAAGGAATACAAGAGAAAGGAGATAGAAGAAAGTGCCACATCAAGTATAGTCGTTTCACATTATGAAACCTCGCGCAATATAAGTAATAAATTATTTTACATTTTTTTTAAGTTATGATTCTAAGAATCAACCTCTAGCCAAGGCACTGAACAGCTAGTAATATTTGTTGATACTACCATTCCAGAAGGGCTGGGAATTACAGCGTATTTGACAAATATGACAAACAAATATGTAAACTTATTTCAAATAAACCTTATTATTATTATTATTATTATTATTATTATTATTATTATTATTATTATTATTATTATTATTATTATTATTATTATTATTATTATTATTATTATTATTATTATTATTATTATTATTATTATTATTATTATTATTATTATTATTATTATTATTATTATTATTATTATTATTATTATTATTATTACAGCTCCTTGAAAAGCCTTTTCAGATTTTCGTTTCCAACCGCAGAGTTGTGTAACGCTATTGCTATTAGTCTCTGTGTGTCTTACCTCAAGCCAAGCTGCAACTTCTCGTTCATTCAGTTCTTTGAATTTCTGTTCATCGTGAAACTCATCCATGAGGGTGTCCATTAGGTTCATGTGTGAATTAACCAGGTTGGTATCATTAGTTGGTGAGAATTCCTATGACAAAAAGACATGCTTGAATATTACAAACAGGAATAATTGTTTAATATTTTAAACACTAGTGTATTGACGTCGAAATAAATAGAAACATGTTTGCCAATGTGTTAAACATGCTTGAATATTACAAACAGGAATAATTGTACAATGTTTTAAACACTAGTGTATTGAAGTCGAAAAGAATAGAAACATGTTTGCCAATGTGTTATGTACCTTGTACCCTCCTTTACGTATAAACTGCAGTAAAGCCTCTTCCATACGATCAAAGAGATCTTTTATTAGTTCCTTGTTTTCGTCATTTAGTGTCTTGGGCAAAGTGTTTAGCCATGAAGTTAACACAGGTTTCCATCCAAGCATATGTGGCTCCATGTAAATCATGCCACAGCGGCTTACCTATTGTACAACAGTATATTATTTTTGTTATGTTATATTTGTTTTGTTATGTTTATACCACTACTATCATATGACTATACAGTTAACTACAAGTCAATAGGGTAGATACAAGAGAAAGCATAAGCGTTGCAAGAATGTTTATATTACATATTCATTTAAATCGTAAAATAACTTTCATAAGTTTAATTTAGTAAAATTTAGTTAGACTTAGTAAAACTAAGTTTAATTGTTGGTGTGAAACACTAGAAAAGTTTAACTCAATTAAGCATTCTTTTTCATTTATTTAACAGTGCACTATATACTTACAGTAGCAGGAGAGGCTACTTCCAAGTCCATAGGCTCAAAGATTAAATTTGTGGTGTTGGCCAGCTGAATGATTTCACCACTGTTAAGACAAAGCTACAACAGGAAAGAATGACATGAGTAAGAAGCATCAACATATACCAACAGAAGAACTTCTACTTAAGAGATAACCACCATACCTTTTTGTTATCATCCAGTACAGTATTCATGTTCTCGATCCAAACAGCATCAACAGGACCATCAAAGATTAACCACTTACGATCAAGTGTCTAAAGAACAAGATAACACTCTATGATCAAAAACTATCATTTTATATAATCATGATGAGTGTGACATGAGTGTGACAAAGATGATGATGAATAATAAAAGCGATGATGACAATAATGACGACAGCGATGGTGATGTTAATGATTGTAATTATGTCACTTGATAATGGCTAAGATTCAGATTCTGACAGTAAAAAATATAGATGATGATGATTACAATGAAGTTAATGGTCATAGTTATGTAATGCCTACAATCCAGATTCTGATTCTGATAGTAATAAGTCAGTGATGATGATGATGATGATGATGATGATGATGATGATGATGATGATGATGATGATGATGATGATGATGATGATGATGATGATGATGATGATGATGATGATGATGATGATGATGATGATGATGATGATGATGATGATGGATAGAAGGGAAGATAATAATAATAACAATGGCAATGGCAATGAAGATGATAATGAAAAGGAGGAACAAGAGGTTTGGTGATGGTGTGATGATGACATATTGTTTGAGTTTTAAATCTAATTTACGCAGTGGTTGTAAACTGAACTAATACACATATCTATACTACAAAACCCCTTACTGTAGCTGATGCAAAACCCCTGTAGTTAACGGCCAAGACACCATCAGACCATTCATGAGATACTGGATCAAACTGACCATACAATTGACCCATGGTAATAGACTTGGGGTTAATAACCACGATCTGCACTTTGTTTTCTTCCATCAAACCCTGACATATCAAACAATCACAAGGACATAAATACAGTAAAAATGGTTATAACCAGGACAGTTTGCATTCTTTGATCTAAATATTATAAATCTGTTTTACACAATCAATCAGTTTTACAATAGAAAACTGGTAAAGAATATTTGGCTGAATTAAGCCATCAAAGAAGTAAGCCATCAAAAAAGAGGTTTCTATTTGTCACAGTTCAAATTCAAGGTATCTGATAGAAGCCTGACAATGGTTTAATAAAGTGTAACCTTTTCTGCCACATCAGTAAGAGCTCTTGCCAGGACCCGGTAACCACATGTCTTGCCACCAAATGGTTCACCAACAATCATAAATCCGTGACGGACAATCATCATCTCGTAAATCTAAAAAAACAGGACAGGTTTTATTTACTAAAAGGGAGGCGTAAGGGGGTGCTGGAAACCGCAAAACTGCACAAAAAAATCGACAAAAACCGCACAATTGCACCAAAATTTGCTAAAAACCGCAACCGCAAGATTTGCGAAACCGCAAAACCGCAGTTATGAATGAAAAAAAAAAACACAAAACCGCACCAAAAATAACGCAAAACCGCATCACCGCAAACCCTTACGCCCCCCTCTACTAGCATAAATATGCAATATATACACCGTGAAGTTCCAAAGAAAGGAATAAATCAGATAAAAGGAATTTTGATAGTTATCCAGTATAGAATTTGTATTAGGTTTTATCAATTGGATAGGGATTTATCCAGTGGATAGTGCTATTCAGGCATCGTACAACCGGCCCCAGTAAAATTAAATAAGGGGCTAAGGATTCCACAACTACATTATTGAATTATTTTAATATAAACATACCTGAAGAATCTTAGTAAGGAACTGCTCATTCATTTGTAGGTTCATGGACTTACAGTTCTCTTCAATAGCTTCTGTAAGGATGGTGTAGTCTGGTTTAGGAAGTTTAACACCAGGGAACAAATCAGAAGTAATACCCTACAAAATAAGCACACATTATTTTAATTAAAATTCAATTATATTTCAACTAAAATTGAATAACTTCAATAAACAACATACAATTATTTCATAAAGGTTTGTTTACTGATCATCTACCATACCTCAAATAGTGGCAAGTCGTGAGCCAAGAACTTGGGTAAGTTGACATCGTTGATTGACCTTAACATAAGGATATCCTCATTTTCCTCAGGGTATTTCAACTATGCAGTAAAACAATTTCATATGATAAATAATAATGATAACGATAAAATTAACTAAATGTTAGAGATGGTGATGATGGTGCTAATGGTCATGATGATCATGATAAGGACGATGATGATGACGTTGTTGTTAATGATGATGATATTGATGGTATTAATAAGGATGATGATGATATAAATCATGAATGCTAAATCATAAATAATTGCCGAGAGAGTCCATACTCTTATAGGACATTCATTCAACAACGATACTAATAAAAACTAGGCAGAATTGTTTGAAAAGTTACAGAGCGGATGTGGTCAGTAAGGAATATCTAACCTTTAAGTTTCCAGCAGCAGTCAGTACTGACTTGACAGCTCTCATACCATAGTCATAATGAGCTTGTGAAGACAACTGTTCTGAACAGAGTGTATACGTAGTAACAATCTTTACAGCTAGAGGTCGTGCCTGGAATAACAAATTAACACATGTAGATAACAAATAAAAACATACTCCTTTAAAAGCAAACATTATTAATCTTTATTAAAATTATTATAATTATTATTATGAATCTTACATTGATGAATCCAAATGAGTAGAGTGAGATCTCTGCAATCAGAGCATAATCTGGAACCATCATAGCCACAGTTCGGAACAACGCCTAGAAAATGGAAACAAATGATCATGTGAATTAATTGTTTATATATATCAATTAACCTTTAAATTAATTAAAATTAAATAGTCAAAAGAATCGTCATTTGAGCAGAGCTCTGTTGTAAATATTAAATGTAGTTGTAGCTAGTGTGAGCAAACCTCATGGTAGAGCCCAATGCAGAGTGACTGTTGTAAAAATATACATTTTTTGTAGTGTTAGGTCAAGGGTTAGGTAGTACCTTAAGATTGTCTGGTAGTTCTGATCGGCCTGCATAACCAGGGTTCATGGTAATAAATACAGCACAACTGGGGTCAAGTTTAATTTCTGTTCCTTCAAAGAGAAGTGTATCACCACCACCTCTGATACCTTAACAGAGAACAATGGAAATATTATAAGCTATACTTAATAGTTTTTTTCACAGTTCTATTCAGTGACCACGAATAATAGTTCCAAGTCGAGTTTCAAGTTGTTGTGCATAGCAAAACTATAATTTATCATGCGCAACAACGCAAACCTCGAGTTGGAACTATCATTTGTGGTCACTGAACGAAACTGAGAAAGAACTATCTGAGAATGATACAAAAAGGAATAACAAATAATATTATCAATAAAAAGGGTGTGGTCAGTCTTACCCATTTGGATGGTAAGAATCTGTTGTGCCACTACAGACAACACTTCAAGATCTATACGGTTGAACTCATCAAAACAAGACCATGCACCACAGGATGCCAATCCCTGCACAAAACATAATGGCAATTAATAATAAGTAATTATTATAATAACAATATGTATATTTGTATAGAGAGAGAGATAGTTGGAAAATCAAGCATGTATATGTTGTAGTTCAGGTTCAATATGATTTTGAACTAGTTCAATTTATTTTGAACCAGTACCATATCTATTGTACTGGTAAAAGTTATTTTGTACTAGTACAAATCATGCAGTACTAGGTTTTGTATTTAATAGGATAGGGTTAGGTTTAGGGCGGTGTAAGTGAGATCAAAGGGAGGGAGTGGTAAGTAGGTTAAATCCCCTGTTTTATTTATGAGTCCCATAAATAAAATCCCTTTTAGAATGTCAGATTGTACCTGTTCAAGACTATTTGTACCAGTACAATAAATATTGTACTGGTTCAAAATAAATTGAACTGGTTTAAAATCATTTTGAACCTAAACTACAACATATATCACAAGTTACACCATCTCTCTTGGGTATGATTATTGTGCTGTTTTTTAATTTTTTTAATTTATACAACATCATTATATCATAATTGCTACAAAACTTTTGGTACTGATGAATGAAAAAATATATATGTTTCCATAGTACATGAGTAAATATTAATTTTGTCATTTCAAAATAGTCCTTGATTTTTCTGATAATTGCATATAATCTTTTTACCTTGAAAAATTTCCCCAGAGCAATGTAATCAAGACCATCAGAGCAGTTAAAGACAACACATTGTTTGGCAACAGCTTTGGCCAAATCTTTTGTAGTCTCTGTTTTACCAGTTCCTGCAGGTCCTTCAGGGGCACCCCCAAGATGGAGCTGTAGGGCTCCAAATAGTGTTCTAATACAAAGAAAGAAAAATATACAATAAATACAACCAGTAGATAGAGTGTGGTTTTAGGTGTTTAAGGTTATCAGAGTTGGAAGGGTATAGTATAAGGAAACTTTCTATTCTCTCTTTTAACAAAGTTGATTAGCCTTCGTCAATTGCAATTGAGCCGGCAGTCATGTGTGGTATGTGTAATAGACTTCACTAGAGAAAGTAACATCTATCAGTGTGGGGCAGTGCACTATGGTAAGTCTAAGTAAATAATTATAATCTAAGTTGGGTGAGAGTGTGGGTAAAGGCACAGCAAAACAATCTCTTACCTGTAACATCTATCGGTCAGGGGAGTGATAACTAATCTACCGGAGTTTCCAAGATACTCATAACCATAAGGCAACTGTGCACTAATCATTCTTGTGATGCAGTTGTCCTCCTAAAAAAGTACATCATTAAAGTCAAACATAAAGTGAAGAGGGAGGGCAGTAGCATGTGCAGTACTGTAATATGCTTATAACATAGCACATTTCACATTGTCTCAGTGTGTATTAAAGATCAATATACACCTACCTCCCAGTAGTATCTGAGTTGTGCCAGCCATTCAAAATCATCTTCAGATGTTATTCCTTTAATAAGATATTACAGTTAGAGTTTGCTCAGGTAATTCTTTTGCTAATTTATCACTTACAACAGGGATATCATTAACATCAAGAAAGGATATCAAAACTCACCTTGATCTTTTAAGCACAAAAAAGTAAACTTCTACAAGATCATATGTACAACGAAAATCATTGCATCAAGACTAGCAAATTGTGAATACCAATTTTAATTTTTTAATCCACCAATCAGTTTGCGGGTGGAGTTGACATCACATCAATCAGTGAGTTTATGAGTTTATGTTAGCTCAGCCTCCAAAATTGATTACAGTCAACAAACGTCATGTATGAACACTGACACACTGAATATTGCAATCGTTCATTGCTTTGCAATGGCTTCGATATTCAAAGTCAAGCTAGATGGGAAGTGTATCGGATTTGTTGAACTTGAAAGCACACAATATCACCAAGAAATACTATCAGAAGTGAGGACCCATGAAGTGAGGACAGAAATAGGAGAACAACTTCCTGAACATTTTCGTTTTCTACAACGTGAAATTCATAGATCCACTATCCATTGTGTTTTATCTTAGTTACTGTTGCTACGTCCGACAAGCCAAATACGTTTTTCTCAATATACAGCACGAATATACATATTCGTGGTATTGGTATTGGTATTCGTGGTATTGGTATTGGTAAATTGGATTCACAATTCCAATAAAATATTGCAAAAAATACTTACAAAAATATTTATTGATCAAAAAAATAGATATTCAATTCTTCAATTTGATATTTCAATATTTATTTCTAAGTCTGATTATTTATTTCAATAATCGAATATTGGAAATGAATATTCAAATTTTATTTGAATAATCGAAGATGCGTGTTCATGCGTGATGTTCATTGACTGTAACAAATCAGAAAAAAAACATAATCCAACCAAAGTATTGAAATAGTGGGTTGCGATGCAATGATTTTTTCTGTAAAAATTTATAGATAGGAGTACTTTTTCTATAAGCAGAAATAAGGTGTCCTTATTTTCTTACCCATTTCACATAGTTTTGTGAGCACATCTCTAGCATGTACATCAAGTACAACCAATGCACCAAGTGTAGCACGGTTTTGTTTCGATAGTTTGCCACGAACCAGTGCTACAATATCATCAATTTGACTATTATTCAATGTTAGGTATTCCTCGATCTTCTTTTGTCCTCCACGGATAGACTCATGTACTTCATTTGTCCAGTACAACTGTGTAACACACAGTACTGTCTGTCCAGGCCATGCACGGACCCATTTGACTCTCTCTTCTTTAGGATATGCTGCCTTGGCTTCAATGATGACCTGAAAGTTGTGATTGATGCTGATAAATGAAGGTCTTTAGAGTGGTATTCAGTATTGAAAACCAATTCTAATAAAAAGTGCGCACAGGGTATAACAGCTGCAATTCATTTATGCTAAAAATGTGTCTCACATTGCATGCCAATATATTAGATTATACATGTTGAGGTTGTCTTAATCATATCTGGAGCTTACAGTGCTGCTAATTCAACCGGGGCCACCCAGAGTTTATTAGCCAATCACGTTTGAGCTTAAGAACAAAAGAACCAGACATAGACGATCCGTCAAGTCAATTCGCGCCTATAATTTGATTGGCTGATAAGGAGACAAAGTAGATATCTTTTGTTCTTAAGCTCAAACGTGATTGGCTAATAAACTCAAGGTGGCCCCGGTTGAATTAGCAGCACTGTTATTGTGACTGTGACTTAATTGTTACTTATATTCTTATTGATAGGTCTGGAAAATAGTTTACGTGATTAAAAAAAAATAGGAACTCATGTAATATTGATGATGACATACCTTTCGTACACTAGCAACCATGTCCTCCTGCAGCTCCAAAAGCCATTTCTCAACCTGACCACGAGCTTTAGCTGTAGATATGACATCTTTGAGTTCAACCAATTCTCCTTCAGAACTATTTAAATGAGTGATCTCTAGTGTGTCAGTAAACTTCAACTTGGCAATACCTTCAAAACACTTCTTGAGATGAGGTTGAACCCTGGTAAATATATAATGCATGATAAGTTAATTCTAGTATATGGAAAGACAGACAGACAGACAGACAGACAGACAGACAAACAGACAGACAGACAGACAGACAGACAGACAGACAGACAGACAGACAAAATAAACCCTTATGATCACATCATTGTATGAGGTAAGCCAAGTGTAGATGGATGGAGAGATTGGCAAGGACAGACAGACAGATTGAATCCTTATGATCTCATGATAAGACTAGGTGAATGAAGAGATACATTTTTAGGCTTGGACAGACATACTTGGGCATGACAGACTAACATTCAAGTTAACCTTACACATACTGCTATCAAGGTGCAGGTGACACACACAAACAAGACATATAATATGCAAACAAGAAAGAAAGATAATACAGGCAGACACACACCATGGTAATTGACAAACAAAGTTAATAGTTTGACTGTTGTCAAATGAACACAGATGGTCCATACCAAATGCATTTGGCAGGGAGCTTACCTTGTAGGGTCTTTAGTTTCTGATAAAATCTCAAGCAGTTCATCATTGGACAAGAAGAAAAACCTTGGGAAATAAAGACGCTTCTTCTCCAGGTATTCATTCAGACCCTTTGTGTAATAACATTATAGAAATTATTGATAAAGTACAACATAGTAAATTAAAGTAGTTTAGTATTAGAGAGGTGTTATAATATATTGCATAAATGACACACACAAAAATATGACTAGTACCTTCAGGATAAGTTCCAGGAGTTCGTTGGATTTCTTTAATCGTTCAAGAAGCTGATCAATACCGATGACTGCCAATACATGTTTGTCCTAGCAGATAAATAGATTTATAAGAAATAATATAATATTAATAATATACATAGATATTGGTATTACATACGTGTAGGGGCGCCTAAATGATCTTCAACGAAGATCGAGGAATATTATTATTATTATTATTATTATTATTATAAATGTCATGTTGTTACTACATGTCACTTGTTGTCACTTTACAGGTGGCATGGGTGGCCTAGCAGTGAGAGCACTGGCCTCTCACCACTGTGGTCCAGGTTTTCCTCCCTCAGCAAAAATGAACATGTGAGTCGTATAGTGTGCAAAATATTAAATGTAGAGGTAGTGAGTGTGAGTGAGTCTCCCGATTAGTAGGACGCACTGTGTCCAGCTAGAAGATTGAGACGTTAAAAAAGTTATTTATTTATTTATTTTTATTTACATACCAGAATAGCAACTTTCATGATTTCTCGCCAGTATTTGTCCACAGTGCTGAAACGCCTGTTATTTAAATAAAGAAAATAGGAGTGAGAAAGAGTAAATTATATTATATAACAGACATGCCTTGGGTCACATGCGTAAGGAGCTATTTTGTTACATAGAGGGGTTCAACAGTTTCATGCCTTTTATAGTAAATTGTCTACAAGACACAAATTTGACCATATGGAACACAACAACTTTAGTGTTCTCTCATAGTGTATTTAAGTATCTAGTACATGGTATGTACTAGCTAGTAACTAGTAAATAATTATAGATTAACAATACTTTGAGCTTTCCTGTCTCAGAATATTTGAAAACTGCTTGGAAGTTAGTATAGGAACAACGAAGATACAAGTATTGCCTATTTAAACTTTGTTGCAAAAAAGTAAACAATTTATGATTGTGACAAACCTTCCTTCCTCAGGCATTTGAGCCATGATATCGGGACTGCTAAAGATTGGTTCTAGGTACAGCCATGTAGCCTGTACCTTTAGCCATTCATCAATAACTTCTTGAGTCAAAAGCAGCTTGCCTTCCCATTCTCTATAATCAACAAGAGTATGCACATTTAGAGATCAGAGGAGTAGCTAAATCATGAATTTTTCTCTTTATTTCTTTTCACTGATATAACAGATTGAAGCCTTTTTAAATGCAATAAAATCCCCCTTCAGCAACCAAACTTGTGATCACAAACAGCAACAAGAACACACCTAATTAACACCATCAGCAACTACTACCTAATATATATTGAAAATTCAGACACAGTATAGTAGACATATTAATTAAGAACAACGTCCTGATCATAATCACTTCTATCATCACCATTAACAACATCTATATATTGGTATCAACATCCAAACCTTTTTTTTGGTAATACATCCATCAGTGAAATGATGACACAAATTGTGTTCTGTAACCCCAGTGGACAAGCAAAGATATTATTATAAAGCCTTTTCTGACTGGTTTGGGTATGACAAAAACAACAAGCAATACACACCTGATTTCATTTTCAAAAGGCTTGATAAAAGGAGATCCTCTCATGGTCTGAGTCTTCACGATCTGATCATCAAGTAGTGTCTGTATGTCATCAATGGATGACAGAATGCAAGTACCTGTCTCACGGTATGGGATCATTACAAACTCAATCTGATAATAAAACACCTCAAATAAATAACAATATTTCAACAACACACATGACAAGGAGAAGATGGTAAGAGTGAAGAAAAGAAAGAAAGAGGAAATAACGGATGAAAAAAATGAAAAGGAGAAATGTGTGAAGAAATAAAGGAAAGACAGAACAAATGAACAAGTTAAAGGAAGGGAAGTGGAATGAGAGGCAAAAGAAAGAAGTAGAAGGATAAAAGGAATAAACAAAAAGTAAGGGATGTAATAACGAAAAAAGAAAGAATAAGATATAAAGGGGGAAAAATGCTGAAGCTAATAAAATAAGCAGAAAGTAAGACAGTGGGCCACATACTCCATCCCATTCAGCAACCATCTTTTCCATAGCCTTTTCAAGAGAGAATTCCTTGCTTGCTGCTTCACTGATTGATTCAAAGTTTTTCAGGTATGGTTCTAAATTCATCTCAGTCATCTTTGCAAGGTTCATATCTTCATCAGGCTGCAGAGGGAATCCAAGGATTTCTGACATTTGTTCCCAATGACGGTCACGTAGACCAGGATTAAACACTACTTGAACCAATGGCATGTTTTCTTTGAACTCTTCCACTTTGGATTTCATCTGTAAAAAAGAAACAGGTGTTGTTATGTTGGGATCCCTGTGTCAGAAAGCCAGGTGGCCGAGGGAGTAGGTGTGAGTGTAATGGCGGACATAGTAAAAGTGACAAGTTGTAATCCGGGTTAATCTGAGTCATCCTAAATAAAAGGACACTACAGGTGTATTACAACTAAGGGTATTAGACAGACAGACAACATGAGGGAACAGGAAGCATGACACTACAATCACCTAAAAGAGAGTTTGATTCAATGAGGTTTTTTATTAAAATATAGCAGATTTTATACAATATATTGTACCTTAATTGCAATCTTTTGTGACAGTGGTGAATCGCTCAATTGTTTCTCTAATTTGTACAGGCCTCTCCAGTAATTACCAACTTCAACTTCAACTTTATCAGGGTCAATAGTACCCCATGGACCTTCCATCCATTCTCTATAAACCAACAATTGTATGTTAAACATTTGTCATTAAATTATCTATGGAAAAAAAACAGTGAAAAGATATCACAGATAAAATAGTGACTCAAATAATAAATGATTAGGATGACTGCTTACTTGTATTTAGTCTGGAATTCAACTGTTGTATCGTAAAGTTTGTAGAACGGACTCAACGTATTGATAAGCTCTTGGCGTTGAGGGTATGAAGTCACATCCCAACCAAATGCTTCTTCTTCAATGTTAAATGTATTAATCTAAACAGGAAAAAAGTACATGGAAAAATGTACAACTAGAGAGTTGACACGATATTAGATGATCATAATGACCATCATCATTATCATCATCATGGTCATTATCATGATCCTCAACATCATCAGCCATCATTGTCATCATTTGGCATTATTGTCATTATTTACATCATCATCATTGTTGTCATCACCATCATATGCATCCATCACTGTCATCATCACAGTCATTATCATGATCAGCATATCAACAGTCACAACAACATAATGTAACCATTCATTGAATAAATCCAATATCATCAAAGCTAAAGCATCCCGTATCACTGAATGTGACTATGTTGCTTGTCTTGCAATGCCATTGCTTCTATTCTGTTCAAAAGACCCATTAACTGTACCTTTTCTGCAGCACTTTCAAGTCGTTGATGTAATGCCTGTGCCTTTTTAAGGTATCGTGGCACCTCAGGCATGTCACCAAATGTTTGGAATTCCTCCAGTTGTTTGGAATAACTCTCAAGTTCCTCAACAAATCGTTCTCTGCGCATCTACAAAGCACCAAATAATGGTCATTTAGTACCATGCAAAAATCCATGATGAATGATCATATGCACATCAACAAAAACAACAACAATAACAGTTCATCAAAAAGACGTATGCTTATGACCAGTTACAAAATTAAATATGGGCTGGGCAAATAGTAGTATGCAAAATGAGGAAATAGAGTACCCATGAAACAAGTAGTACTAATTTAAGGAGGCTCGAAATGGTTTTTTGAGCGCGCGTGCAATATCGTCAATTTTACAAGACCCCTCTGACGCGTACAAAATGTATTTTTATTAATAACAACACAATGAAATGGTAGATTTTTTTTATTTTTTGGCAATTTGTTCCAATTAAGGTTTAGTTCCAATTTGTTCCAACCTTTAAAGGTTTCGCATTACAGATTTTTTTTATTTTTCCTCAGTTGCAAGAACAGGTAGGGAACTAGACATGTACAAGTTTAAAAAAACTTTCACCTAAAGGATTTGGAGATATCAGCTTTAATAAAGGAATTTCAGGTCCTTTTTGCAGCGGCCTGCTGTTGTCATGACAACGTCAAACGCAATAATTTAAAAAAAAAATGATATCCTAGATCCATAAGCTTTAAAATGATATATCGGTTAACTGTGTAGCTTCACAATAATGCTGCATAAAATGCAATATAAAGTAGGTATATAGATATATACAGAAACCAATTCAAGCCTCCTTAATAGTACTAAATAGTGCTAATTAAACAATAGTAAAAAAAAAGGTTTCTGTGTGTTTAGCACACATCAACACAATTTGCATAAGTACAGATTTAAATGGGAAAGTACAGATTTAAATGGGAACCTGTTAATTATGTTAAAATGGACATTCATATATTTGTTAGTGCATGCATATATTTTTACCTTAAGACTGTTTTCATATTGAATACGATTGGCATTGACAATTTTCTTGTGTTCTTCAAAGACCTCTGGCATACGGAAATGCCATTGAAAAACACTGTTGTTGAGGCGCATGTCAGCAGGTGCAAATGATGCATAGTCAACCTGTCATAGATACATACATATGAGTATGGCTTAACAAAAAAATAAAACATGATAGCTTTACGGAATAAAGAGCATGGCATATATCAAATGAGCATAAATGTTAGGTGTGAGTATTGATAGAAATTAAACTAAAATGCATGGGTATTCAAAATAAAAAAGAGAGATGAATACTGACCAACTGAATATTGACTAATAAACCTATATAAGCATAATTATAATAACAATATCATACCAGAAATCCAAGTCTGTTTTTGGTTTCCACAAGCCTCTTTTCCAGATCAAATATTGTCTCGTTTTCCACTTGTTCTACATAGTTCTGTGAAACATTGTGTTAAAAATTGTTAAAAATTTTATTAATTAAACAAATGTATCATATATATTATTTAAAATGTATAGCCATTATCATTCAAATATTCTGAAACAATTTTAATATGAATTCTCAACAAATCACAATATAATAACTATACTTTACCTTCAGTTCCATCAAGTGTTCTGTGTTTGCAGGTGATGTCAGCGCTTTTTCAGCTATCTTTTCATACTCTTCACAAAGTCTAAAAAGAACATGGCATTGCTTGTTATGAATATTTCCTGGTTCATTCCAACAACAAAACCAAAGTCCTCATGCACTAATTAAAGCGATCTAGAACTTACTTTTTGTTCAAGGTCTGGTGCTCAATGCTCATTCTTTGCAAAAGTTTTGTGCGCAAACCGTCAGCTCTCTTAGCAAGTGCTCTGATGAGTTCATCACAATGAAGCTCAAACATGCCAACACGGATGACCTGCAAAGTAACAAATAATCAATAACAAAACACCACTTATTTCAATCCATAGTATTAGCTCTAGATAATGTGTGCAGGTCTGATGACATGCCAATTTATTTTAATTTACAGTTTCACCAAGCATACCTTTCTTGAGTTATAGTTGATGTCATCTACAAGATTTGCAAACTTTTCAACTTCCTACAGAGAAAGTAATAATTTAGTTTTGAAGAGAACAACTTGATGAATTTACAATGTTTTTGGGTCATTCCACAGTATTTGGTTACCTCTCATGTGGTTTTGAAATTTCCCCAAAACTGTGTGTATTTGGTCTTAGAATAGTGTCAGGTAGTTGAAGTAAACGTTTTTGAAAAAAAAAATCATTTATGTGTCAGCATCTGAGAATAAATTGCAACTGATTATCGAAAATCATGAAAAAGCCGTTGCGGAGACTACAAATACTTTATCAGATTAAAATGAAACAAACAGCCAGACAATTCTGAAAGTTTCCTGGACTTGTCCTACTAGTTGGCCTCTTTCAAAAAATACATGATCTAAGTTGGGTGTGCCAACACTATAAAAAATATTTATGTTCCACTGGCGAGATGTAGTCTCCGCAACGTTTTTAGACCTTAAAGTTTCTCCTGTATATTCCCTGATGAGAATTTTTGTATAAGTTTTTGAGAAGTTCTAATTCTTAACCAGGGAAAACATATTCAGTACAAAGAATTCAGTTTTTTCTATTAGTTTCCTAATTATATCACTTTTAATTTTGTTGTGGAGACTACAATTTTGTTGCGGAGACTACATTTTTGAAAGAAATCTTCTAAAAAGTGCTTTAAAGTTCCCCATCTTTATTTAAAATTAAAATACTTATTTTGATTTATTATAGAATAAGATTATTATTACTTTATTTACTTTAATTTATATTATTTATATTTTTTTATTTATTTTTATTGTTATTTAAAAAAAAAAAAAAATGTGATTTTTTTTTTGTAAATTCTTTTTATAATCTTTTTTTTTTTTCAATCTTGTAAAGTGCTTCTGAACCTCATAATTATTGCTAATATATAGAAATAAAGTTATATTAATATTATATAAAAATAAAGTTATTATATCATTATATTACTTATTGTTATTATAAATATACCATTAGTAAACTTGGGCTTCCTGTGGTAAGGTTCTGGGCATGTGCAGTTTATACAGATCTCAACGCATGGGATTGTGGGTAATTATTTCTAAATTGCACATCTACAATGTCTTCAAGTAGTACTCAAAGGAGCAAACGTTTTAGAGAAAAACTTAAAGAAGATGAAGAGAAGTTGGAAGTCTACAAGAGAAAGGATAGGGAAAGGAAAAAGAGAGAATATTTGAAGAAGAAGCATACTTTAGCAGAAAGTGAAAAGCTCAGAATAAGGAAAAAGAAAACCCTCAGACAGAGGCAATGGAGAGCATCAAAGAAGAATAAAGATAAGGCTCATCACAATCAAGTAAAGAAAGATGCTACCACTGCAGGTTCATTCAAAAGTCCCCAGAGTCTAGGAAAGGCTGTGAGAAAAGTAAATAAAAGTTTGCCAAAAAGTCCATCAAAAGCCCACCATGTGATTGCCAATGTAGTTCAGCAAATGTCTCCAAGAAAGCGGAAGTCAGTTCTTGAGATTTGTGACCAACTTGTAAAGAAAAGAAAATCAGAAGTTGAGAAAAGAAAGAAGCGATCTGATGCAATATCTGATAAAGATACAAGATCAATTGAGGAGTTTTACATGAGGGATGACATAAGTAGAATGTGTCCTGGACGTAAAGACTTTGTTACAGTCAGATCAAAAGAAGGGAAAGAGCACAAGCAAAAGAGGCTGCTTATCTACAACATCTCTGAAGTATACGAAATCTTCAAAGCAGAAATACCAAGTATCCAAGTCAGCTTATCAAAATTTGCATCCCTTAGACCACCAAATGTCCTTCCTATTACTCCTCGTGACCAAGAAGTGTGTGTATGTAAATACCACGAAAATATCAAGTTGCTGCTTGATGGCCTGAAAGCTGTAATTCCCGAAGTCCCAAAAACGCCAGAGGACATGCTACTTACTACTGTATGTAATATGGAGGATGTAGAATGTATAGATAGAGAGTGTTCAAAATGCCAAGTCCATCAACCGATTGAAAAGCTTTTTCAGTGCGATGACAACACTCCGATGTTTTACTTCCAGTGGAACATAGGTGATGATGGTAAAGCAAGGAAGGAGAGAGTAGAGTGCACTGCTGCTGATGCCAAAGATGATCTCAAAGCTCAGCTACAACCTTTTGCCAGGCATGTGTACAATGTAAAGCGACAATTCAATGAGTTGAAATACCTGAAAGAGAACCTGCCTGAGGGGGAAATTATAATCCAAGAAGATTTTTCTGAAAACTTCCAAATAAAGTACCAACAGGAAATCATGGCAGCACACTGGTCAAATGATTCAGTAACCATATTCCCAGCTGTTGTCTACTATAAAGACAAAAGAGGGGACTTACAGCATAATTCATATGCTGTTGTGAGTGATGAAATGGCCCATGACAAAGGCAGTGTGTATGCATTCAACAAAGCCATTCTTAAAGATATTAAAAAGGTGACAAAAGTAAGGAAAGTCAACTACTGGAGTGATGGTCCCTCCTCTCAATTTAAGAACCGCTACAACCTTTCTTGTATCCTATACCATCAAGAAGATTTTGGCTGTGAGGCAACATGGAGCTTCTTTGAGACAGCTCATGGCAAAGGTCCTTGCGATGGTGTTGGTGCTGAAGTGAAAAGAGCTGTGTGGCGCTCAATCCTTAGAGGTACAGAAGTCGTCAACACTCCACATGACTTCTTTCAGGCTGCACAGAATGTTAGCAAGAATATAAATATATTATATGTGTCACAAGAAGATGTGAAAGGTGAATCTGATAACCTGAAAGAACGATGGGATGAGTGCAAGCCCATTCCTAAAACCCATACTATCCACTATGCTGCAAAACTATCAGATTCAAGTTTTATCACAGCAAAGAATTCTCAGTTTCTCATCAAAGATGGCGAGCAGAACGACACTCTTGTTGCCAAAGCTACCACACATCCAAAGTCAGTGCCACAACAATCATCCAAACAAGGTAGAAAGAAATCCAACAGTGTCAATATTGAAATGGGTCTACCACCTCACCTCACCCTAAAGTTTGAGAATATCTCTCAATACTTTACATTACCTATGCACACAATGTACATGGTAAATGGCATACTTGATGGGAAAGTTAAATGGAAAGGGAAGGGAATTATCTCACCAAGCGACTTGGATTCTCTTAATGGTGGTTATGCTAAGGCAGAATTTAACTACCTCACAAATTTTGTGGTTGATAGTTATCTTGAGCTTTTGAAAGCCAATAGAAACATGACTGATGTGACTGTATTTCCATGGGAAATATTTAAGACATTTATCACAAAGAAGCTCCTTTCTGAAAAGGCCTTGCTTCAACAGGATATAATCCTTGTACCATGCAACACTGCTGAAACCGAACATTGGTTTCTTCTTGCAGTATTTCCACAAGAAAAGTTGATGGCTGTGCTTGACAGCTTAGCTTGTGCTTTTGTGAAGTCCACTGCACAAGCAGCTATACAAAGAATGTGGAGGCTACTACAAATGATGGACAGCAGCCTTGATGTTAGTCAGTGGTCATTTGTTGCAAATAAAGCTTGTAACATTCCCCAGCAAAGTAATTCATTTGACTGTGGGGTATTTGTCAGCTTATATGCAAGGTGTCTTGTAGAGAATGATATCATGTTAGGTCAACCTGACATTCAAAAATTCAGAAAACACATGGTTGCTGAACTCCACAAGCAAACTCTGCTCACAACTACACCAAACATCGAAGTTGGCATGTATTATGCTGTGGACTATGTAAATGTGTTTTACATTGGTAGAGCCCTTGAAACCAGCGGCCAATTCACAAGTTTCAAATTTCTTCATAGCTCTGGTGCCAAGAAATTCAATTGGCCAAAAAGTGATGACTTAGAAGAGAAACACATCACCTGCATCTTCTATGGTCCAATAAAGTTAACAGGAAATGGCCCTTTTACAGTTGATGACCTAGAGGAAATTGAAGCCATTTTCAAGACCTACATTGTCAAAAAGGGTCGCTAACTTTATTACACTGAGCAGATGTTTGATAATCACTGTGACATAATCTCTTTTCTACAACTTCACATTCCCAAATGCTTTGTACATTTGTTCAGCTTTTTAATCCCTAAACAGAAGTTACAATTGTTAGCATCAAAGCATTCTGGTATTTATACTTTACTGATGGCATCATTTATGAACGAAATACATGTTTGAATGGTTGAGCTTTATTTGGGCTCATTTTTTCTATTTCATTGTGCAAATTGTTGCAAAATAATTCAATTTGATGTCAAAATGCAGGTGTGCATATCGTATTGAATCAAACCAGTACAAAACCCTGGTTTGACATTGTGACAATATTGTTCATATTCGGAATATGAGGTCTTTGGATTAGCATGTAATTATGGTCTTCTCATTGGTGTTTTATAGATTAAATTCATCAAATTTTGATGTTTCAATCATTATTAAGGATTAATTTGTCATTTTCTCCCTTGTTTTCAAGAAAGTACTTTTTGTAGTCTCCGCAACGTAGTCTCCGCAACGGTACCACCTTCTTATTTTCTATAATTTTCAGGCAATGTAATGGACTTAGGCCAAATATTTTGGCATATATTTAAACTAGATAGACTAGCATTCAATGTAAGCAAAAAAAGAATTTTGAAAAGATCATAGAGTCAGAGAGTTTTGAACCTGAACTTTGTTGATCAAAACAGAGGGTTTTTTTTGTAGTTTCCGCAACAGCTCATGTTTAACTCAATGTAGCTCCTCCCGCTTTTGATTTATAAATGTTGTGTAGATTTTTTGAAAGCCCTGGAGGAGACCTATTGTGTAATACCACAATAAGTTTGTATTATTTGTTGAATGGAAATATATCAATCACTTAATTGCTCTGAAGTGTAGTCTCCGCAACGGAGGAATACTGTGGAATGACCCTTTTAATTCACAACCTATTTATGATCAAAGCTGGTGATAGGAAGTCTATACAACATAAATGAGCTATGTAAAACTATGCAATAAAAGGACAATTAAATGCAATTATTATGCATGTACATGTGTTACAGACTTCTGGACTGCCCTATGACTATAAGTCAGAAGAGAATCATACTTGAAAAAGAATAGTATTTATATTGACATTGTCTTATAAACTTGTTGATAATACACTGTACCTTGGAAAATCTTTGAAATTTGTGCCCTTCAAGCAGAAACTGTTCAACATCAGCATCAGCCTGTTAAACAATGAAGTCAGTTTGGTTAATAAAAACTGCAGTAATATTCATCATGAACAGATTGATAATAATATAATATACCTTTCTAGAGATAAGGTCTTTGTATTTGTCATAAAACTTGAGGTGCTCTTTTGGCCCTGCCATCTCCCTTGTTACTACTTCACAGACCTGTAACAAAAAAAAACAATATATATAATCAATAACATTATCAGATAATCAAATGAATGTTAATTGAAATAGTCGTACAATCAAGCATATGAAAACATTGGATGGATCATTCCACAGTTGCTGAGAGTACTTTCACAACAATAATATTTTAAATATTTAATAAATAGTCAGATCAATAATTTTCAGATGATCAATCATATCAAAACAGTGGAGTGAATTTGTTGTGATAGCTGGATATCTCTAACTCTTGGACTTTTGACTGTTTTGTAAGAAGAGCAGTGGCCTATTAAAAGCACTCACTTTTTTTCACCATGTAGTTAGTAAAAAAGGCTGCATAATTATCAGAAATAATTATAAATCTGGAGTGAATAATTTGTTATAGGTAATGAAAATGAAGCACAATTTTCATTGCTACCTTGGCTTTGGCTTCATTAACTATATCTTCTGAGATAGCTGGTTTTAAGGTTTTCTTGGTACCAGACTGGAAAAAAAAGGGATGATCATAAATCAATTTACAACAATTCTATCAATTAAAATTCTTCTTACATGAGATGGTTGTACATACCCATTCTGAGTAGAGTTTGGTTTCAACTCTAGGCACAACCATGACAGCCTTGATCATGACATCATAGACATTTAGCAACACAACCTACAATAAATATCAGTTACCAGAACTTGTTTAGTATTTGAAAGTATGTAGTACTTAGCAAAATAAGTGTTGTTTGGTGTAATTTGGGATGATTTGTGCAAGGTTTGAAAACTAGCTAAAAATAGTCATTTACTATTAGTAGGTGGTTATTATTGTCAACCCTTCAATGATCCTACAGTATTACATTATGTACACATGTATCTATAGTCTAGCTGTCACAACAATTATATATAACATAATGTACATTTTAGTATAGTCAAGTACATTTTCAGGTCCAAGTATTTACAGTCTCAATAGAGGTGATACAAGATATAATACACATTGAAGTCATTAAGAAAGTGCACCACTTGCAATAATACTGTTGTTTATTTGTTTGAGCATGAATTGGCTTGTTTGTTTTTGTTTCATTAGTAAGAGCTTTATATCTCTTAGAAGTGAAATAATTTCAGGCTGCTTTAGTGGAGAGGAAGTTAAAAGAGAGATATTTGGATAATTGGAGAGATTTTTTCAATTGACTCTTTTCATGAATTAATAAAACCATGACCCGACTCAATCAAATTGGTAATATGTTAATACTAACCTCAAAGTCTTTGAAATCAGGCTCAAACTTGACAGTATCTCCTTCAAGAACAAGTCGCATAATGAAACCTGGATGCTCTAGTACCCTTACTGACGACTGCCAAAAGAGGAAAGACAAATAAACCAATTAAAATGATTGAACACATATCATATTCAAGTGTGTGTGGTTGAGGCAGGTTGGATTTAACTGACTTGTCACACCTCTTCAATTTTTTTAACATAATTTGTGTTATCTGTTTGTTGGAGCTGGAGGTGATAACAAAAAGCAAAAAAAACAGTCACTCCAAGCACATATTTGAATCCATGCCCAGAGCTTTAGTGTAAGTGTACCAAGTTGAACGTACAATTAGAACAAAAGCCTCCATTTTGTAATCTAATTAAGTTAGTGCCCATGAAAGTGGGTTTCTTGAAACTATAACTCTATATTTTAAATTATAATCAAAATATACACAAACAACCATGAGTCTATCTTAATTACCTCAGGAGGGCAAAATAGTTTTGTGTAATCATCAATAGAGCTCAGAGCTAGTGTTTGGAGTTGATTAGTCATCAATACAGCAGCAGCATTGAAAAATGCTTCAAGTCTCTTAGCATTCTGGTTGCTAGGGACTTGTTTACGTTTGTTGCCTTGGTAATATATGTTTTGAACCTCTGGAAACCACCTAGAAAATAGATAATTGGATTTAAAGTTGATGAAGTACACAATGTAAATATATAGTGGATAGTTGATGTCTATTAATTAGCTTAATAATTATTGGACACTGGGGCCTGAGGGAACAGTGGTTATGTTAAAATACACAGCATTAGTCTAAGCAAAATCTAATTTAATACCAAATTTAATATCAAACAGAGCCACTCAAGTTGGAAGAAAAAAACAGGAGTCTGGGTGAGTTTTTAAATAGTTCAAAATTAGACATTTAGGTAGAACAACTGTCAGTGATAAATTTTCACTGACTTTGTTGGTTTTATTTTAATTTATAGCTTGTAATTTATTTATATCTAGTATCTTTATGTGAACTTTAAACATAAAATATATTGTAAAATATATAAAAGCCCCAAAGAGCAACTTAGTCTAAAAGTATCTATTTAATAAACTGTAACACTTATGGCCTTGCAAATTACTTTTTAAGAAGTGCTTCTTTAGCAATCTCAATGTGTCTCATAACAACATTTTGAAACATAGCTAACTCCAAAGCTTCAGGTCTCATCTGGATATCCTTGACATCAACAAGCCTCAGTATTCTACAACATAAATATTATATATTAACATGTATTATTTTAGTCTTTATAAATAATCAAAATTGCCATAATTGTGCTTATGCAATAATATGCCAGCCCTATAGATGAATGCTTGATAAAATGGATTGAACAAAAAAGAAAACAAAAAAGAGGATCAATCAGAAACATGAAAACTTTTAAAGCTTTAAATTTATGACGGTTGAAATATATATTATATACAAAATATTAAATTAATCTAAAAAATCAAATCAATCAAACTTGAATATCAATTTCAAAAATTTACAAGCTCCTAGCAGTCACTTATAAATCACTGGGATCAAAAGTGAATCAAACTACTGATGTTCCTTTTTTGCAAAAGTTTAACCACAGTGCTACTTAGAACTTTGGACATTTATTAAGTTATTACGTCATTATTATAAAAAAAAACTAAAAAACGTCCAATAGTGTAATTGTTTACTTAAAGTTCTTGTGCCAAAGGTCCAGTACGCCAGCCATTGTTGGATTAGTGACAAACAAGTCTTGTTCCATTGCACCTCTTGAACTTAGATAAGATCTGAACCATGGTTTTGGTACTTGCATCAACCTACAGAAAATATCAGTGGGAACTAATTAGAACTGAGTCAAACCTTTATTAAAAATCAAGTAGTTGCAATGAATGGAAGTGAATGGGAAAACATACTCTAATCTATGTTCCAAAACCTCTTCTTTCTTGTCATCATCTTTCTCTCTAGGATCTTTCAGCACAAAGTCCACTGTAAAAGAATATTTATATTTCACAAAAAATGCAGATAAAAACAATGGCAATTATTTTAGTAAATAATGAAGACTTTGTAATCATAACATATTTGTAAATAAGAATCTGTATATATTAAGTCTATGTAATATTAATTTATGACAATTAGTTAGATGTTGTCAATAAAAGGTCTAGTTCATTATTAGTTATCTAGTTTACTATTTTTAAAATGTCTTTGTTGGTTGGTTTTTCATTCATAATATAACGTTTATTATTATAGTTCATTATTATTATATATAATAAAAAAGGTTATTACCAATAGCTTTTTTAACACTCAGTAAATAATCCTCCTTCATCTCATCTGATAGATTCTCAATACATATCTCAAAGCCATTCTAAAGAAAGGAAAAAGAATAATTGAATGGTGAATTAATTGTAATATTGCTTGATTTATTTATTTATCAGATTGACTGGTTGATTTAGATTGATTGATGTGGTTGTAAATGATTAGAATGTTGTCAGTGTTCTTTCACAAAGATTAGTGGATTGTCTTTGGGTACAATTAACAGTCAGTTGTCATGAGAGGCATTCACAAGAATTCACAAGACAGTACATTCATGATTGTAGAGTTCATTACAGTTATTTTGTATGTTAATTGTTTTGCTTTCTTGCGTGTTTATTCTATTTCACTTACTTAATTTACAGAGCAGATGTCGTATGATAATAAAAAGCCCACCACACAAATTTGGTCAATGCACAACAACTTTCATCAAAATTCTAAAAACATCACAGTCACGGCATTGTACTTTTTCACAGTCATGCAAAATCTGCTCTGACTATCTTTTATTCTATATCACTTACTTTGAGTGCAGTAGGCACAAGGCTGAGAACATGATCCAGCCAAGAATCTTCCATTGGCGCTACATGCTCAGTATCAATCCCATTATGAATGTAGTAGTAGTAACGCTAGATACAATCACAAAAAAATATTTTGAACAAAATCCTAAATAATGTACAGATTGGCTTAAACAATACCATTGATGTTATTGATTGTATATTTCAAGTATATAGTATATTTTACCAAAATATCTTTTTCTGCTGCAGTGGGAGAGCCCTTTCTTTCTATAGGAGGTAATTCTGCTCCTGCTGACGAAGGCCTGGGTGGAGCAGCTCCATCATCTTGCCTAGAATAAAAATATTAAAATATTAAAAATATTAAAAACAAGTTAGTATATCAGAGGTAATAAAATTTGGCATAAGAATCACTGTGAAATGCAAAATCCATTTGACATAAAATAAAGTCTTACATGATGATATTGACCAATGCACTGCGAAAGGCCTCTCTGTCTTTCTTTGGTGCATAAGTAGAAGCTGGTTTCTTAATTCCACCAGGAGAGGTAGGTGATGTTGGGGATCCATTAGATGCCTCCCAGGTTTTACTACGTGAATGCTGCTTTGGTTTCTTTCCTGAACAAAAAAAGAGAATCGTTTTGGATTATACTACAAACATAAAATTATCCACTGCAATAAATAAAATAAAAATATAACTTTATTGGCTTTAGTTAACAGATAAATTATACTATATAATTATACACTTTTTTCCAATCTGGCCCAGGAAACTTAACAGTAAAAGTTGTTACAGCCAAAATCATTGCAGCGCGACTAGCAAGTTTCGAAGTTCTGTTTGATTTTGATTTTTTCTGCGACTGGGGGCAGAGCTTATGTAAATTCCCAATATCCGTGATGCAACGATTTTGGCTGTAATAGTGTTAGTACAATTTGTACGATTTAAGTTCTTTGCACAGAGATTGCACATTGTGCAACCAAATGTTTTAACATTTTATTTAATAAACAATTCAGGCATTTTACATGATACATGGAGTCATTGCTGAGGCTCAGCTTCCGTTTAGTGGCTTATAGTACTATTGCATCATCAAATATTTTGAAAAAAAAATGTGACTGATATATATTACCACTTTTCTATGGTGCAAAATGTTAAATTTTCTATAATTTGTGTACCATGAATAATAAATTACCTGGAATAAAATCTGCATCCTCGCCATCAAGACCTTGTCTTTTAGTACTCAACTGAAATGAAGGAGGTGATTGCTGCCATGCTGGCTTACCCCGTCTTTCTGGTAACTGAGGCAGAAACCGTACAGGTAGATGAGGGTTTCTACCTTTTGATTTGCTACCATTCTATAGAATACAATATATACAAAGCAATGTTAATTTAATAACAATTTACTGAATTTTCAGTCCAACGCTTAGTTGTGAAATACATTTTTGGCTGCTGCTTATTAGTCGGCACCTTCTATGTCTTTGATTGATGGCAGCCAAAAACATATTGCACAACCAACCATTTGACTGTCTGAGTTCACAGAAAGTCGAAAACCGCAGTAAAACATTTGTTATATTTACTCGATGACACTTTTGTACAGTAAGTTATACCATGGATAATAAAAACACTGTTTTTATTATCCATGGTTATACCTAGATAAGAATTTCAGCTAGCTAAAGCCTGAGAAAGTACATTTTTCTGTGAATGATTTCGATTTTTCATGAGCAATTCACTTTGATATTGAAAAAAGAGGATAAGAAGTAATATACATATTTTACTCAAAACGTTTTTAATATGTTATTTGCCAAAAACAGCTTAGCAAAATAAGAGCATGACTGAAATCTTAATCCACGTACTTTTCAAGTTAGATTATTGTTCCTGGTCTAAACTCTTACATCAAATGTACATTTGACAGATAATTATAGTTCTAATGCATTTTTAAAAGTTTTTTTTTTCATTGAATAACTGTAGCATAGAATACCTTAAAACCTCGTCAAATGTTACCAACATGTATGGATTTTAGCAACTCTTTTAATATTTGTTTTGAAAAAAAAATATTATTCGCTTTGATATCGTCATGTCATAGTTTCCCTTGTAGCTGGTTTTAAATATGCAACAACAGCATCAATTGCAATTGTGACATGTATTTGTGCTAAAAGTATTGTCCTAAAATATAGCATTTAAAGAAGCAAAACTCGATGTGTGAAACTTTTGAAACACGATCCACATCGTCGACAACGACTATGCAACAGGGTAAAATTTGGGCGCCAAAATATATAAGATTATATATATTCAATCGAGAAAATGAACAGACAATGTACAGATGAAAATTCTACCTTGTTTTATATAACTACATAAGAATTTTCTTAATTCGCGGTGCGCAGTTAAGAATTATAACACAACGACATAACAACATGTTACCTGCTGAACATCCATATTTTGCTTTGCAGTTTTCAATACTTTCTAGTCAAAGACGTCAAACAATTATTCAGCTCTTGTCTACATGACAAGGCAAATAATGGAAGGACTTATTATTTTTGAAACGAAAGTATAAGAAGGCGAAATAGCTACGTATATTGTAAAACAAATCCCTGCCTTCTTCACTTGAATGCTTTGGCATTCGCCATCTTTGTTTCTTGGGTTTCCATAATCCTTGTTGCTATAGAAACTATGTAACCAAACTATTGCGCATGCGTATTTGACAGACCCATTTTATAAAATGAAATGAACAGTGAAAATAAAATGAAAAGAGCAAGAAAAAGAAAAGACAAAAAAGAAAGACACAAAATACAAAATTATCTTTTTAAGATGTGAATATATCTCGATTATTATAATAAGTAAAAGTGCTAATTTAGCTTTTCCATCTCTTTTATTTTTTCATATGCATAAATATTTTTTAATAATCCCAATAATATGTAGGGAAAAAACGCGTTCTGCAGGAATAAATTTTTGGAGTGAAATACGTGCTACGAGGTGGATTTGATCCAGACTACTAGCTGCTTGGGATTAAATGGGTCGACAGACCACGTACATTTACATAACAATAGACCCGGATAATTGATTATCAGTTTATGGTTGGGACATGCAGGTTTCATATCGGGATCCCATGTTATGTCTTGGGGAATCGTGCCATGATTAACATTTTTCATACTTTCGGTTATCGTTTTTCCTACTTTCGGATCGTGGATTGGTATAGTTTTTTAATATTTTTTTATTTTATATTTATTTTATTTTACAGTGCGTATCGAAAAACCTTGGCACCCAGAAATATTTTAGAAATCGTTTATAGTTCGTTGAACATCTCACAAACAGGGGCGTCCAGGGGGGTACGTCGCACGAATCACGAAAAATAAAATCGCACAATCACGAAACACGAAGAACAAAATCCCCATTTTCCGAATCACGAGAAAAAATAATTAATTAAAATTGATTAATTCACCCTCCGTACACATATGCCCCGCCATATTGACTTTAGATGACTCAGATGTATAATCTGAGTATAACGTTATGTTTAATCATTTACTTTTTTGATCATGTTTGACGCGCCGGCATGATAGTTGCCAGGCATTATCATAACTGGTCTGTCTGTTTGTTTTCCATTTAAAAAAATTCCGAAAATTCACGAATATCACCAATTGATTCCCGAATATCGAACAATTATTTTAGCTTTTCACGAGTCACGGGACAAGTGCCGTGCACGAATCACGAGAAATTATTTCTTGAATTCTCGGATCACGGAAAATTAAAATGCCCGATCACGGGTCACGAAAAAACCCCTGGACGCCCCTGCACAAACAACTCTAACTACAAAAAAGTTTATCATACTACACATCAGTCAAACTTTTTGCTGTGATATAGTTGTTTCTGAGTTGTTCAACGAATGATAAACGATTTCTAAAATATTTCTAGGTGCCCACGGTTTTTTTGATTCGCATTGTAATTGGTCTTTTTCAGGCAAGTTTTTTTATAGTGCTTATAAGTCGCTCGATATAGGGATAATACAAGGCAACTTTAATTTTCCAACCTGGTTCCAAGGGCGTTTTCTTTGCTTGTAGGTTGCTGGAGAATACTGACCTAATCGAAATATGGCGACCTTAAATGGTCTTGACTGGCTAGCCTGGTGTTGGAACATAATGGTTTTTCCACAAATATTAATTGGTCGCCATATTTCGATTCGGTGTATAGAAAGTCAAAAGTGGTGAAAAGTAAAAAGCATTGTATAACTTTTAAACAATTTATTAACTTTCTATGTACAAACAAGTAAAAATACATAATATATTAAAACTATGTAAAATACCAATCTAAAAACGTATGACGTACAACTGCTGTGCACCCAAGCTTCGTTTATAGAAATAACATAAGGGTCCAAGCTAACATAGAATATAATAGGTTTCTGTTACACGGAGAAGAACCCGCTGGTTTACGTCACATCCGGACTTTTCCTCATATTTTATGGATATATTTGTGAATGTTGTAGAGAGGCTCACTTGTTGGACAAGTGTAAAACCAAAGTTATTTCTTAAATACAAAATAACACTACCTCGAACTAAATGAATAAATCTAAGTTACCTAGACACTCCCGACATGCTATGCAGGTTTAGGGGTGTATCATTTAGGGGTGTTTGCTAATCTACAGATGTATGTAAATAATTGTATTAAATACAAGGTATGATCATAACGTAATCAGGCGTTAATGCGTCGATTGATTGTACAATAAATCGTATCCCTATTTCCTAGTTAAATAAAGAACTTGTAATAACAACACGCATGCATAGTTGAACGAGTTTGTCTAGTTTCCTTCGCAGTCGACTACTACATATATATATCTACGTTGGGATCCCTGTGTTGAATTATTGGCCGCGACACAAGAAACCCAACACTTTTCTGCGAAAGAGACAAGTAAGGTATACAGTCAAGATGTAGATGAACGGTACTATGCTAGACAGCAGTGACTTTCTGTAACTGTAAAGTATCCATCTGTTCCAAAATAAAAGTAACTGCATGTTGACGTAAGAGATCCAAGTGATCTTGTAAAAGACTGATTTTCTTATCTGCTTCATCAAGTTGTGAGGAAAGGTTGGCATTATCCATTAAAAGAGCATCTCGAGACTGAAAAAAAAAACACTTCAATTAAATTGTCATAAATGAGCAAAACAGCATTATCAATATAATAAATAATAGATCTCACTGGCTCCTGGTAGTGTGCAGTAAAAACGTTTTCTGCCGCAAAGAGACAATTAATCAATATCAACGACCCATAGTTCCTTTCGGTCGTGCAATCTACGTTCGCCACTCTGCGCTGTTCTTTCCGACAACCTTTTTTGAAATAGGTGTATAAGAAAAAAAGATCACATGTAATCAAGACTGTCAGTGCAATGAAAAAACTCGAAACTAGAGTACTACATCACCTTGGTTTCAAAACATTCAATCTATTATTCCCAAATCATCTAGTCTCCAAATTACTGTCATTTCTGCTTTTATTACCCTCTCTACTACATGTATTTCAACACCACCAACGCCAATAGAGCTGCTTCAGCCGACAATCTCTTTCAGAAAACAGCATAAGCCATGAGCAGGCGCACCAACAGAGAGAAGATTATGCGAGACCCATATACCAATTCATCATTCTATAGAGGCGCTTTTATCTAAACAATGTCTACCTATCGTTGTTTCTTACCTCTTCGGCTTTGAGTAAGCGTTCATAAAAGTCAGCGGGTACATTTACACTTTCGCCATTCTGTAATTTGATACTTTCCACTGTGGAACTCTTAACAAACCGCATTCTGCTTCTGATCTTTTTTAACGTGTCTGTCTTGTTTCCTAGAAAAGGTAAGGTCATTTTAGAGCTATTTTATTGAATTGCGCCTTAGCAAAAACGGGTATCGCCTCTTTGACATACGCAACATTGTGCTGTAACACTTACACAGATTACGAGTATTCCCCGTCAGACAGTAACCACAACGGAAATTGGACAATAAAACCGCACCTTGATTACAGTTAATGGAGTTTCACCTTTATAGGAGATTGAACAAGACGTTGAAAAAGATAGGCTTTTAATCTTTGGAATTGTTTCAAAATGAAACCGGCTGAACTAGATAATGCAAAGCATGATAGTGAAGATGGTAGAACCAGACGCGGTTTTAATAACGGGTGTTTAGAATGAAACCACACCTCATCTAGAACATTCAGTGTTATGGAATTCCATTCAATTCTAAAATTATAACTATGAAAAACAGGTATAAATAAAGCGACAGCTTTTTTGCGGTTCCTTAGGCTTTTACTGCAAATTCTAGACGACATATTCATTAACTGTAATGACAGACCGCACAGAATTTGGTCAATCTCCCCCGCAGAGGCTTGGAATGTTGTCGTTCAATAAGTTTTCTTTCTCCTCCGCAGCTGAGCGTCTCTCTATCTTATCCTGTGCTTACTATAATTACGCTTAGCATCGGTCAAAATGGACTAAAGCCGTAACGAAGTGTTTCACTCACCGATACCGCTTCGGAAAATGGAGCAAGAAGCGAGATAGCCTGCCTAGCAAGCGTTTCGTTTGGGAGAGAAAAGGGAAAAGTTGTTTTTGGATAGCTGTGGTACCGATGTGGTAGTACGAACCCTAAGACGAGTGCAAAAAAAAAAAGGAAGAGGAGCGAAGAGGGTGAAGATTCCTGCATTAAGATATTATTATTCATATTACAATAAAGGTAGTTAACATGTGACGGAGAAGTGCAAAGCAGCCATACTACAGGCATACATATACTACATACTACCGGCATAGTACTGAACCTGCGCAGAGGTAAAAAAACGTTCTATACAGGGCATGGTAAAATAAATCTTTATCAGTATCGAGGATGAACATCCTTACCAGTTAAAGGTGGAGACTTGCTACGGCACTCTGTAACTATCAGCTTTTTACAACTTTTGTGGCAGTTCACGTGACAAGCTATAGATCAAATCAAAAGTTTACCAGATTATTAGTTGCTTATATATTAATCAATATGCATTCCACAACTGAAACAACGTGATTTTACACTTGAATCTAAAATAAGAAAAACATGCCGCCCTTATCTCCGAGAAAATCCATATCCAATTCACATAAATCTTGATAAAACCTACCTTTACACCTATAACCTTGCTTTATAATGCCTCTTAACTGATAACAAACAAAACGAATTCATTAAACATCACATCGTTATTACTAGATTCAATCGTCTATACGATGATGTCATAGTCTCCTTCGCAGCCGTTTTTAGTGTCACAGGGAGCCCGACACCAAAAACGCTGCGAGGGAGACAAATGACGTCACAACAGCTGACTTACCACGCCTCCGCAGTGATGGCAAAACGTAGTGGAAAAATATGTTGTTTCTTGAAAGTGGTGCGAAAACTCGCGGCTTAGGTTCTGTGAGTTAACTTTGAGAAAGTAATTTTTCATTTCTTCTTTAGTTATCACTCCATCACTAGAGGAAAAACAACAACATGAAAAAAGAGTCTAAAGTACACAAAACAACACAAACAAAAAGCGAAACAAAAATCAACACTGATTAAAAAAAAAATCAACACTGATTAAACCAATCATTGAGAAGTCGTTGTCGTATCCCTCAATTCAACGCCATAATCTCTACCTATATCTTTTAAACACAACATTCAGTTTCGAATGAATATTTTCCAGAAAAAAAAACACAATATCATCAACTAAAATGAACACTAAAATTAACCTACCTGTTTACATCAATAGCACCAAACGTATCAATGAAAGGAAAGTTGGTCGCAATGGAATCAAATTCCTTATTGCTGATGTAGCCATCTTTGTCTATATCGTATATTCTAAACACGGCCTGAAAAAGGGACAATGTCATTTTATCAAAACACAATATTTCCAAATATAATATTAAATATAAAAGGCATGGTCAATATATATATCCCATGTTATTACTAAAGCGCATGTTCAGGCCATATCCCAAAACGACGTCATCACTAGAGTGCATGACATCCCACAAATGGCGTCATTGCTAGGACGATTGCTAACGCCGCGAAATTCCACGCTAAAATGACGTCACATTTAGACAAGGGCATTTCCTTTTGTTAGTGACGCGTTATGCCGGGAAGGAAACTAGATAATGATGCAGGTTTATACAGTCAATTTCAAAAGGTTGTTGCATTGAAACAAGTAAAGATCACCAGATCAATGGATCATTTACAATAGAGACAAAACCGTTTTGTCTACAAACAAAGTGGGTGACCGTCGTTACAATTATATATTAGTATGATATATAAATGGAAACTAGCGAATAAACTAGTATAGGTTGCGTCGGTGTTTGATATAAACGATAGGAAATAGAATGAAATTTGTAACACCGTAAAAATGTGAACTTAACTTTACTAGAAAAGTAAAGTTAAGTTAACATGTTTTACAAATTTCATTTTATTACACCTATCGTAAATATGATATAAATATGGCTTCGGTAGAATATGAATTGGCATAGTAGCGCTTTTCAGCAACAACGTCTATTGAATCCGCTGTATTTAAAAACAACATGCCTACCTCGACCATAGCTGTAACATGTCTTTCTAATACTCTAAAATCAGGTTCACCTTGCGTCCCAGACGCCCAGTCAGCAAACTCGATCACATCAGGGGTACGTCTTTCTTTAGACACTGAATCCAACTAGAAATAGAATAGATCAAACCACAATCATTGTAAGATGAAAAAGTGTTATATCAAATCGTCTAACTATCGAAAAGAAAAGAGAAATGCAAACAATTTGCAATATAAATCATTGTTTAGGACCAATCAAAACGTCATGTTTCCTATAGCAGTAGAACATAGTGCTGTTATATTTTAATGATAGTATTACATCCCAATGCTTTCAATGGTATTGCAAACTGCATTTTACTTAATGGTTTGGTAGCTTGCTTACCAATGAACTTGCTGACGAAACGCTTTGTAGATTGCGAGGTTCTCTTGCCAGTGACAATTCATAAAGTTCATCCTCTGATAGACGTGGTTGTAACGAAACCTGCCAGCCAATAAATAACAATAAATAAACACAAAGTACATGTTTTGCAAAAAGAAGCTCATCCAAACATTGTAAACTACCTGACTACAACCATTTGTAAAATTTGTTGGAAATTTATGGAATTTCAATCTAATTGTATTGGTTTGCTAGTGAGTGACTTTAGAGTTTAGACGAGTAAAAGTACAAATCCATTGTTTCAACAAAAGACTGTAACTGCCCCTCCCTCCTCGGGGACCACTATCGCGTACATCTGAGAAACCACTACAAAATACTGTGGTCTGAATTGTCCTACCGTAAAGGGATAACGCCTTCAGCTTTACAGAAGAAGGAAACACAAACACTCCAGACTGTTCTCCGATGTTTTAGCGGATATACGTGGGGTTTGTTTAATGATGGCAACGAAAAAGCTACACAACAGACGCAATTACAACATCAAAGACAACAATAACAACGACACGACAACAACAACAACAACAACAATAGAAAATACGCCATTAAATTCTATACTTTTAAAATAAAAAATTCAAATATCTGTCCTTTGGAGATATAGAAGTACAGTAGGTATAGAGCTTTTCCAAAGCTTTTCTTTACCATAATAAAGAAGTGTTCGTAATATAGAGCTAAATATATGATCAGAACCTAAACCCTGCTTTTCGTGAAACGGCCAATACAATAATCAAACAAATCGGTTTCATTTCTTACCCTCAGCATGTTTAGGAGTTCTGTATTTGGAGAAACTGGAGGCGGTTGTCTTTGAACCAGAAAGAACTTCGACAATATACCAGATAATGTAATCAGTTTATGTACGTTAATAAGATTGCCGTTTACCATATCTGGTAGTGCTGTATTAGTAGCTATAAGATCTTTGAGCTGAATTCCTGTTAAGAAAAGCGCCGTATACATGTATATAGTTAAATCAGTAACGACTTTGCGCGTACATGGTTATGCTTTTTCTGCAAGTTTGATTTACATGTAATTTTCTTTTTCTTTTCTCAGACATATTTCCCATCGTCAATGAGTTGGCACAAATGGTCTTTCAAAAGAAAAAAAACAAATTACAATTTAACTCACATTTAGTAACTAAGGCCTAGCTTAAACATCGCATATAATATGTGACGAATCGCATGCAACTGAGCAAAACTAACTTGTTTGGATTGCATTTGCATTAGATTCGGCACATGTGAGATGCGATGTTTGATCTAGGCCTGATAAAAAGCACCATTTAATTTTAATTTATTCATTTATATTGCGCATATTCAATCGTGAGATTTTCAAATGCGCACCTACATGTATTTTACAATTTTTAATACATCTTTGTTGTTAACGTAAGTTTATTTATATAAAGAGGAAAGGCTAATCGTTTGTTGCATGTCGTAGGTTGATGATTATCTTTCTTTCTATGTAGACAATCAATAATAAAAGAGAAGACGGTCAAACTTTTAAGTTAAAACTCACCTCTGTTTTGATTAAAGCAGGTTTTCATGAAAATAGAAAAAGAAGATTAAAAAAAAAAACATTTACAAAGAAGATTATTATTGAGGTAAGCTTAAATCAACAACTTGGCTTGTGGTGGATATGTTGGATATGTTGCAGCCTATATTTACTATAAACAGTTCAGTTGTTACTAAAGTTGTTTTCATGTATTGAATTGAGAGACAGGAACACACAATCAAATATTAGTTTTATTAATTTCTCTCTTTTTTAGCGTTTTTGCCCTTCTCCTTAATTGTTTTAGCCATTTTTCCATTCTCCTTATATTCACAATTATTTATCTCCCACTTTATTTCAATTATTGTTAATTCTCTATCCTCTCCCCTATTATAGGAACTCAAAGGCTCAAAGAAGAGCTGAACATCGAGCTATTTTCATGTATAAGTGCCATAAGAATTTATTAGAACATGATTTTGAATATAAATTAAATAGAGATTTCCATGAATATAATACTAGAACTAAGAATAATGTTCGTGCCTCTCAAGCGCACACAAGGTGGGGTCAATGGAAAACGACCAATTTTGCCGCCATTGTTTGGAATAAGATTTGTTCGACTACACGTAATGCTTTGAGTCTTACAATTTTTAAGAAGCAAATTTCTAAGCTTAACTTAATTACCTAATTTTTAAACACTAGGATAACTATAATTATATTTTATATTAATTAATCTTTGTAATTTTTAGATATAATATATGTGTAAATTATTTATGTAGATTTTTAGATTTTTATTATTTTACTTTATTTAGGACCCTTCTGTAAATCACCGTAAGGTGAAGTTGGTATCCTCATTAAAGATTATATTTATAATTGTAATTATAGTTATATTAAAGTGATATATTTACTTACAAGACAGGTATAAAGAATCCATTACAACATGACAATCTTTTTCTGTATGTACCGTAGTTACTCTCTGAAGACATGAACTCAGCTAGCAAATTTATATACTGCAAGAACAACAACAACCATTTCAATTTGCAGGATTTGGATGATAGACAAAGCAGGCCATTGTGATAACAAAAGACGTATAGATATTTTAAGCAAGAATGCAATGTCAAACAATACCTAAGGGACTGGTCATAAAGTATAGAGGGGGGGGGTGGGCCGGAAAATTCAGAATTCCCAAGGAATGACTTTTATTGGCCCACCCTTTAGTCTATGCATAGTTACACGTAGCCCACCCCTATACAATGCACCACAATTACCCCCAAATACCCCCAGAGTATTGCTTAATTTTTCATGGCCCACCCCTTTTTTCATGCTCAAACATTATGGCCCACCCCACCTTTTTTTCCGGCCCACCCCCCCACCCCCCCATACTTTATGACCAGTCCCTAATTAAAAAAAAAGTATATTATACTAACCCTATTTTTCTTAAATTAGAGAACATTTCAAATAAAGTCTGAAGTGATTTCCTACCTCCCTGCAATCTTGAGAAATACAATCTTGTGTAAGATGTAACCTTGAAAGTACTGAGGTTGTAAGTCCACCAGAAACAGCTAGCAGCCCATTGTAGTTCTGTAACTCCTTAAAATGCTGTGGATTATCAAGATTATATGTTTAAATTGGCATCCAAAAGATACAGGGTGTTTCAAGATAACGTTTCCTATAGAAAGAGTTTTTCTTTGTGGAACAGCTTTTGGAAATCACCATACAGGTTGCAATATTATTGGCATAATAGTGGTAGAGTGTCAAACCTCTCAACTCTCACCACTATGGTCCAGGTTTGAGTCCTACCATATGCATGGACTATAAGTGCTCAGTTGATTTTATTACATGTGCTGTTCTCCCGCTAGCAAAAGAGGTTAACAGTCCTTTATCTTCTGTCAAAATTCCACAGTTGAGTGTGGTAAGTTGATTGAGTGTTGCATGCTTGTATACACTCATTTGAAAAAACGTTGTAGCTGAATGGCTCCACGACTATGCTCAAGAATATGCATAAATATGTAGGGAGTACATGAATAAATATGTGCCTTTGCGTTCTATGCAAAGAAATAAACCGTTGTATAGAGCGTGGAGATATCGACAAGTATTAAATAGCTACTTCTTCAGTTTTCAAGCAGAGGATTTGTGTCATCCAAATCAATCGCCAAATCTAATAGAAACAAGGCAGCTTGAGAGCTGCTCAAGATGTTGATAATATATGCAGCTTACTGCTTCAGTGATTTCTACCCATACTCTTTTAGGTCTAGTCGCGTAGTCGCGATGCCAGTTGGTGACAAATGACTGTATGCAGAATCTAATGCAAAGTGTGTATATGGCGGAGGGGTACGCCAAATTTACAAGAGAATTCTTGTTCTATGCATCCCTGTGCAATACTGACATGCTATAAGACAGTAACTTATACACCACAAAAACAGGGTATGGTAAGTAAATTATAATGTTAAAAAAACAGTCTCCACTGGTAGTGTTTTACAAACTTTGGGATAGTACCTCATGTGAACACACTCAAATTTCTACAAACATATGGATTATATCATATGAAGTATTTACAAAAATAATCAACAACTGCGCTCAAATGAATTATAAATCTTAGGGCTAATATATCATTTTAAATCATTACAAGTTAAAAAACCTGATACCATTCAATCTGTACCTTAGCAACTTTTTGAAACTTTTCCATACATCTTGCTCTTTCTTCTGGTGTTGTGTGGTTTAGTACCATGGCTTGTATCCATTTAGACAAGCCATTAAGCATATATACATATCTTTCTAGATATGGAGTTTTTGCTAGTTTAGAGTTTAAAGCATAACTCTTCCATTCTGAAAACTAGACAAGAGCAGACAAATAAAATTAATTCAACATCATTTTCATTTTTTTTCATTCTTTTAGTGTGGAAGAGAACTTTACAACACATTATGATATATACCACTTTCAAGAAATTTAGTAATTCAATCCTCCATTCTAACAACAACAACAACAACAATTTTTATTTAAGTAAACAATATATACAATTTAGGAACTATTGCTATCTGCAGTTAGTTCTCAAAAACTATTCGAGGCGGTAGCAATACATATATAACATATATTTTATAGTTATTCATGAATCTGTTAACCCCAACCAAGCCCAGGTCATCTCAAGAATCCAAACAACAGTTTCAATTATAGCCAGTTAGGGTTTGAAAAATAATTTAAGATGAACCATTACAATTAGTTCTAAATAGCAGGATGCAAGGTTAAACATTAAAAAACTGAAGCAAGAAAATACACTTAATTAATGCTGTTTTGTTATTCTGTAATACTCCTATTTCAAAAAACGTTTTTGCAACAAGCATAAAGCCAAGACCCAAATGAATGCTGGTAATCTTGGCTTGATCGAAACTTGTAGCTTGAGCAGGGACAACATTTTTTTAAAAAGGTGTATACAGAATAACAAAACAGAATTAAAAAATAACAGGAAGGAAGTAGCATGGGTTGTTTTCATTCAGTTTAGTCAACTATGACCTCCTAAATGATATCTTGATCTCCTATTAACAAAGCCAACAGAGATGCAAAATTCTACAAAGATGTTTGGAGTACTTACAGGTATTCTTCGGAGATTCTTGTAGTCTAAATATGTAAGTTGTTCAGCTATTTCTACTGGAGACTGATCAGGAAAAGCTAGTGACACTTTACGTTCAAATGATGAACGGCCATGATTGATGTTCACACTGATTGCTCGTTGATGGAGATCATGAAAACCACTACAATATACCAATAAACATATATTTGAATATCAATCATTGTTTTGCAGGTACACAATTGTTTGTAGAGTTATTATTAATATTTTAGACATTTTTAGTACATAACTGGAAATCAATCTTTTGTTAAACAGCTTTATATTGAAAATAATTAACAAGTACATATATTAAATTAAGTAATGAAGAACTGAGATGTTTTGTCTGACAAAGGAAACCTTTTTAGAATTTAAGTTCAAATTATCAGTAACTTTTTTGTATTTTTTTTATATGTAAATGTTGCTCCAATTTTTTAAAACAAATGGGATATATGCTTCTTTACAGTCTGCTATCAGTATTTGGGTTTCCTGTGGTCTAACTAGTAACCCTCTGTTTATTGGGCAAAATATCCTGAATGATTTACACTAAGACTTAATTAGAGCAATGTATTAGGTACTTACATATTGGAGTAATCAATGATGTCTTTTAAAGACTGGTCTCCCTCAGCTTCGATAATAGACTCAAGCTGTCCGTGTACATCAATCAGTTTATCATTTCTCCTGAAATCCACTTCATGATGTGCCATCCAATAGCTGGAAAAATAAGAAACAATAAGTAAATAGACAAAATTACAATGATCATCGTTAGAAAAACAACAACAATAACCAATGCTTTGTGGTTATATTGTGTGTGAATTCATTATGTTTACCAGTATATTTAATTTCAAGTGAAAAATGAGGTTGTAATTGGTTCAAATCCAGTCTCAAACTCAATTTTAGGCTAATTACATTCAAATTATATGATCAGTCATGAAAAATATAAGCAATATTTTCCCAAAGGTCAATCCCTTAGTTGTAAACATTACTGTTATTTAAGAACAAAATAATACACTTGTAAGTTATTAGTAATATTTAAATTCAAAAAAGGAGTGGCCAAGAAGAAAAGGTCAATCTAGGCTTGGTTAGTACTTTAGTACTTAAAAAAAACAATGATGTTATCTTGAAAAGTTGGATTTCCTGACTTGTATTGATACTTGACATGGTCATTACATTGTCAGGAAAAACACTTATCATTTGATTCATTGAATTACAGCAGAACTACATCAACTGAGCTGCCACCTCACAAATTTCAAAATGAATATTTTTTTAGATCAAACAAAAAACTTATCATAATGAGAATTGTTCTCGCTCACATATAAATGGAAATTCTAAGCATTTTAAGCAAAAAAAAATCAACTATTTTTAGAAATTATATTGTTCATATTCTTGTCAATGATTTGATATTATTATTAATTCAAAATATTTCTCCATTTCCGATTGGTCGATTTTGCCCAGTTAGTTTTTCATAACCTGCTAAGAATTTCGAAGAAATGTGTCAATCCTCCAATAATTGAAAAAATCATTGGACGAAATCATTGGATGAAAAAAAATATGAAAACAATATGCCTTTGGATGGGCCGCGCATCAACCAATCAGAATTTGAGAAATATTTAAGCCATGCAATAATATGTTTTACTTATTGTAATTAAGTAATATTATTATTTGTTTATATATCTGTTGGTAATTCATTTGTTATTGATAGTTAAATTTAGTTAAATTTAGTTAAATTTCCAAAGATTAACAAAAATAAGTTTTCTAATGGAATTCTATTAACAAACAAAATTTTTGTTTTGTCTAGAAAAAAAAACCATTAGTATTAAATTATATTTATAAAATATAAATATGAAAATGGACATTGGAAAAAACATAGACATCAAAATATTATATTGGTTTTATACCTGATTGCCTGGCAAATAGCAAATCGTCTAGAGCTTTCTGTGGAGTTGACATCTTTTTCTTTACATTTCACATATCTGCATTATTATTGCAATTAAGGATATTTATATTTATCACAAAACTAAATGTGGGGATATTCTAATTTTTAATTTAATTAGATAATAATAATTTAATCAATTAATAAATAAATATAATTAAACAATGAGAAATAAACAAAATAAAAATAGAAACAAAATATATCAAACAAAAAAAATATCATAGTAACTATAATGGTCATTTTTCTTTATAAGACAATGAAAATTCCAACAATCGTCGTCTGTTGAGAGTGTTACGTGCCATTTTTTTTTTTCAATTCGAACTGAACAGGAAATTCAATGAGTAATATTATCGAATTAAAAAAAATATTTTATCAGCTCCATCACAAACCGCCTCGCTATAGAGCAAAATGATAATATCTAGTACGTAAAAACAAACCATGACGACAAAAAGACATATATTTTTTCAAAGGTCAGACCGATGAAATGACCTTGGTATGGATTTAGACACGGTTTTGCATGTTTAGTAGACGGGGGTAGAGGATACGCATTTAAAAATGTCCCCAACAGCTTCTCAGATTCAACAAACCATTGATGAGCAATAAATACAGCGTTGGATAGCATTGGCTCTTTCTTAATTGGGCCATTTTCATCTGTTGATAAAGAAGAGATTAATATTTGAGGTTTATAAGCCTATATGGTGCATGGTCACTTGATCGAACGAGAGGCGCGAAAATGGCGCAAGCGGTGGTGAAAAACATACTATGTAAACATTACAAAAATGTAATCAAAACCTCAAATCCTACATTAACGTTACAAGCCAGTTACAGCTGTAAACATGTTTATTATCAAAAACTATAAAACATATTTGAGATATCAAATAAATTAATCCGTTAATAAGTGAATATAAATAAGTAATAAGATCAATCTTGACTATGAAAAAGACTTCTTACTATATTAATATGATCATATCAATCACGTTGCTTTATCTGGCTGTGAAATGTTAAGTTATCTTTAGAATTTAATGTTATCTAGATTCAGAATTAAAAAGATAACCCAATTACATACAATAAGAACGAAATAAGGAAGTATACGCTAATATCTTACCAAATTCATCCACACAGAACTGGACTAGTTTTTCCAAAGTAGCAGCTCGAATATGACGGCCTGTTTCGTCTTCTTCAACGATATAATCCACGATATTCGACATAACAAGCGTTTATTCAACGGCTTTTAAGGCTGTGTGTAAGCAAACACAATGACAACAATGTAATGATCACAATGTAGAGCTGTAGCAGTATTAAACAGGGTAATAAGTACTGAAGGATTTTCACTTTGATGTCATGCACACCAGCCACGAGATAATCACTCCTACTGGCTCAAACTGATGCAAATTCAAAAACACAATGATATATGTTATGAAAACTTGTCTTGACGTTGTCAAACTAAGCCAAGAACGATTATTCCAAGCACTTCAGGGGAATAAAAATAAGTGATTATTATGACGAAAGATATCGTGACAAACACAACACTCAAATCATTTTGATAAATGTAGTGACCTCTTGAAAATCAACAACAAGTACGTTTGTAAACTATTACTAACCTTTATACTATAATTCATGAGAACTTCTTCATTACCGGATTATAAGAGGGGTCTTCAAATACATTTGGAGGAGTAGGCTATCCAAATATCGTCATTTCTAGGACAGGAAATTCCGAACTAACTCCAAACGAATAGAAAAGTCAGAACTGTCTTAGCACATCCGGTTTGTGGTCGCAAAGGAGACAGCGATCGTCAGCGATGCGTGTAATGTTCGGATTTAGCTCGGTGACCATTCGGCATTATGCGGGCTTGTATTTACGTAAAAGGTGGAAAGGTTCAGATAGTGCTCGAAAATAGCTATTTTTAGATATATGCCCACACATTGTATAACTTTGATTTATGTTTAAAGGTCAATGTTTATTTTTGTATGATTCATTGGTAAGGCGTACCCAAAATTTATATTAAAAACAATGTTTCTTATATAGGGGGTTGTTGCAGTTCATAGTTTGTCGGAATCATCCCGTAACCATATGTTCGTGCAGCTGATACAATGTAAATACAATTTTCCAAAAAGAAGGATATGGAACCTTACTACGCCCTCAAGAGACATACTGCTCCATTGAATAAGTTTTGAATAAAAAAACAGTTTTGCAATCTATCTAGATTGTGCATGCATGCATGTTGCCGGTTTCTTTTTGAGATTCTTTTAAAAAAATACCAAATCTTTGGATGATTAAATTGTATGTGATTTTCTTTTTCACGTACTGATAGTTTGTAAAACGTTTTCATCGCCAAGCTATCCCACTATGAGTGCATCTTCAGGGCAACGGGAAAAATAATTTCTCAAATGACTAATCCCACGTACAAGCACCACGCCGGTGGGAAAGTCTAAACTTTTTAGAAGAAACATCAGTTATAACTATAATCATGTATAAATTAATACCTTATCTGTTTGTTTGTTGTTTTTTTTACATGAAAAAGATTTCAATGACATTTTTCCGTTTCCCCTATCCCCTGAATCAATGTTGAGTCAGTCATTTGAAAGACCAATTAACATTGCTTGCTCAGGGGGAGGGTGCTTGCTGCAAATCAAAATGATGCGTTTAATCATAGTTAACTATGGTTTAATTAATTTAGTATATTTTTCAAAACTCAAACAAAAACGTTCATAAAAATGTTACGATATTATCCAACAATGAAAAATGAGCATATAACCACTCATATATATCCATTATTTTCACATCAGCTCGGTTTTCATTGTTTTTTTTTCGGTTGAATATATCGCATAACCCCTGGCACAGGGGGAATATACATTAATATGCAAGGGGAATATGTCATATTCCCCTTGCATACTAATGTATAGTCCACCTGCATATTTTATTCCTTGTACAGATATTACTATTTACTTATTAAAAAGCATTCAAGTTAGTTAGCATTCCTCTATAAACAGAATTAAAAAGCGATTGTTTAATATTTCCTTGTGGGAATTCATTGACAAACACTGATAACCACAAAAACTGTTTTGAGTGATGAATATTTCATCTGAGTCCGACATCTTCGCCGGTCTCTCCTGAAACAGATCTTACAACTGTTGTGAAATCTTTGGACTGAATGTTAAAGAGCTTAGAAAATAGAAAATAACTGTACATTGTTTTGCTATGAAAGGGCAAATACAAAACAACATTCATCGGTTCAAATACCGCGCCTTTTTACCGGCCCTATACAGTATATGTGAGGTAAAACAATAGTAAATCACTCAATAAACATTTTTTATTCCTTTCAACAACTCGTGCGAATTAAAAGTTAGGAAGAAAGGAACTTATACATTATGTCTTCTTGATTGGATAAAAGAACAATTCTGAAAACCTCCCCAATGTAAAAATAAGCCAGTTATCGGCCTTCAGCTCGTGGTTATGTTATACTGATTCACCGAGGGCGCAGCCCGAGGTGAATATAACACATAACCCCTCGTTTCAGGCCGATAACCCTTAATTATAGGTATTTTAAAAAACAGCTATTGATAAAATTCTAATTAAAGACTTATAAAGAAGAATATTTGGACACATGCCGATTACCAACGGAATCGCGTAGCTTAAATAGGATTTTAGCTTTTTAGATCATTTATTCACCATTTAATAAGGTAGTTCGGGCGTCATAGATTTTATCGTTAGATCTTTTTGAAACTTCTCATGTAAAAAGAGCAAACTAAGTTAAGTTCAAAAATAAAATAAAAATAATGGGTCACCGTGCTCGTTTCGGAGATAAGGGCGGTAGACTGGGGACCCATTTTGGTCATTTTTTTGTGACAAAAATTGTCGGAATTTGAAACATAAAACGCTATTTATTCTATTTTTCCCGATAACAAACTTTTTAACAAGCATTTGCAAATGAAAGACACTTTCCTAACAAATAATTATTTGCCATGTTTTACTCAAGAAAATCCTTTGGGCAAAAAAATACTGCGAAAAGTACGTGCATGTCGAGAATTTTGATGCAAAAATAAACTCAAAATGTGAAAAATACCACATTTTGCGCTCGAAAACCATATAATTTTTATTTCACGGAATAAAGAGTTCTGATAAGGGATATCCATCTATAAAATAAAAATGGGGTGACGCCGCGCCTTTTTCCTAGTTATAGCACGAAAACTCTTTAATCCACCTTTTCTTACTTAAATTTCATACAGATCACGTGGTATAAATGTCGCTTTGTGATTGGTTCAAACGAAAGTTAGGACAACTCTACTTGGTTTGGAAGTCGCTCATATAGAGAAATTTGTAAAGTTCGGATTGTCTCGTTATTAAAATGGTTAAATATTGCTCTGTTAGGAAGCACATATATACAAATCTAAACAAATATTTAGTAGAGACCAGTAAAGCTATCATATGAATGAAGAAGTAAGGACTTTACACGTGAAATTCGACAATGGATCGACGTCAATGGATTCAGCTACAATGCAACGACGAAGGAAAAAAACAAACTGAAGATGTTGTTTTATGAAAGTTAAACCGACAAAAAATCCTCTCAAAAGCCGACTGTTGGCTGCAAATCATCTTTAGGTATGTTTGTTTCTTTTAAATGGTGTCAGTCAAACTAAGTTTTGAAGAAACGGCTAAAAAATTACAAATCTATCTTAGTCAAGTTCTCGCTTATAATTTCAATCAAAAACGCCAAAGATGAGTAAACATTTCAAACTTTTAACTTCTACTTTCTAAAGGAAGAAGAAATACACTGAAACTAGAACTGCAATGAACATGTTCAAAGCTGCAAGTTTTCCAATGAATTACAAACCATTAGCTATTAGTTTTTCTTATTATTATTATGTTTTTATTTTAATTTAGTGAGTTTAGGTTGAAGCTTGCAAACTACCCGTGAAATTGAAAATATAGCTCATTAATACCTATTTTGAAATTGTCTGGCTGTTAAGTTTATGTTCCACAACTCTAGAATAGTAATTTGATGATTAAAAATGTTATCTTTGATTGCCGTTCAAGCCGTGAAAACAACGACTATAAGCGAAAGCGAAAGAAAATGATCGCTTTTCCCGCCGAGTCTCAGGATAAAAATTGCTCTTTTTTAAAGCAAAACTCGTGTATTAGCAAGTTAATCATTTGCTTTTAAACTCTTTGAAGTTAAAATTACTTGCTTTGGTCGATTTATCTTTGTAATGCTCGGAAAATATTGAGAAAACCTACCAAAAATTATCAAGTGGGTGGTATTCAGCTTTCTGTAGCTGAATCCATTGACGTCGATCCATTGCCCAATTTCACGTGTAAAGTCCTTACTTCTTCATTGATAGCTTTAGTCTCTATCTATTGTTTAGATTTGTATATATGTGCTTCCTAACACAGCAATATTTAACCATTTTAATAACGAGACAATCCGAATTTTACAAATTTCTCCATATGAGTCGAGCGACTTCCAAACCAATGTAGAGTTGTCCTAACTTTCGTTTGAACCAATCACAAAGCGACATTTATACCACGTGATCTTAGTAAGAAAAGGTGGATTCTTGAACCTGTTTTTTGTCCGTGCGGGACTGGTAACTAGTTCCCTATAAGATTATCGAAACAAACCACAGGCAGCCCAACTATTGTCTTTGAGGATTTTTTTTAATGACAATAAAGTTATTTTTAACCGCGCGCCGAGCGAAATAAATATTGAGCGCGCAGGTGGGGTTCCTGTGGTGTATTTGTTTGAAAGCTCGCGGATGGGATTCCTGTGGCTTTTTGCAAGCAATTTTTCGGTCGCGCGGAATCGCACGTACGACAAAAAAAATCGAAGAAAGTAGTATCTTGATACAAGGTCTGAAACTTGATGGCGTGGATGGATGGATGTGCTTTCCAGCTTGCTAGGGCACGGAAATCTCACGGAAATTCAACGACGAGCGCCGAAAGTTCGCCGTGAAGCAATCGACTGACTCGCCGAAAAAAAAATGTTGTTAAAACTTTTCTTTCAAAACAAAAAATGTTGTTTTTCTCTTAGGGATTTAAACTGAGTACACTTTTAAAACCAACAAGAACAAACAGATCAGTATGTGAAATTTATTTCCATGTTTATTTGAAATATAACTTTATTTTATTTGACAATGTGAAGAGATTTTCATTCAAAGTGTATTTATAGAATCCGTAAATGTTGTGTTTTAACTAAAGTTTTTCGGCAATATATAGCTTATAAAATACAATTGTAAACGCTTCACACTTTCAAAACATATTTTCTATTCTTAGTGTTGGAACCGCTATAACTAAGTATAAAGTGTTCACAAAATAAAGTTGAGCTTTTTTCAAGCGTGGAAAACTTCGCAAAGCGGCCATCACAAATTCACTGTTTAGCTCGGCTGTTAGTTGGTTTGTACATGACAATATCAGTCGTTTTGACATAAAAACTTCAACTCCAATCATTACCTGCACACACCAGAACTACTAGAAAAACTTTCTCCTGGTTTTCGTAATAGTGAAGAGCATCGGTGACTTCAAAAGCATGTACAAGTGCTCACTTGAATCAGGTGTTTTGAGTGTTAAGCTAAACTCATTGTAGCTAGCAGCGAATGTAGTGCAAATCACGATCTTTGCGACTCTACCTTCGCCAGCCCATGATTTCCACAATAAAATACATTCTCTTGTATTCTAGTTTTCAATTTAAAGTCATTTTAACAATCCATAAGCTAGATGCAAGAAAGTAATCGCCAACTTTTTCGGTGAATGTGGTACCGGTATTTCACAACACCGCGGCTCGATCGATATTTTCACGATTCCTCCCAATCTCGAACCCAGAGCCTGCGTTACTCTTGGCCAGCAGTGCCGAGCAACGTATAACTCTGGGGTACCGGGATTCTCTGCTTATTGTGATTGGCCCTTGAAAATACAATAGTCAGACCGGAAACAGACGAAGTAAAAGCTCTGATTGGTCCATCATGTAAACAAATGTACATTCAAAATGTAAATTTTACGATTAATACGACGTCAACGGGCAACCCTAAAACGCGGAACGGCGGAACGGCGGAATGGCGGAATATTCTAAAACGCGGAACGGCGGAATATTCTAAAACGCGGAACGGCGGAATATTCTAAAACGCGGAATTTTAAAAATAGAAAAAAAAAATAAAACGAAAAAATAAATAAAGAATGAATTAAAAAGAAGAATGAAAAAAGAATAAATAAAAGAATAAATCTAATAGGAATGACAATAAGAAAAGATATAAGATACGGTATATCAGGAGAAATATTCAAAATTTACACTATGGCCAGATAGTCTCAAATCCGGCTATGACGTGCTTAGAACATACTTCTCTTAGTTTTTATACTCTAAGTTTTTTAATAAGTTGAAATGGAAAACTATAGGGGGAATGTTAGAAATTTAATATTATTAGTATTAGTATTAGTATTAGTATTAATGTATAGTGTACATCGTGTGTGATGAACGCCGTTCGTTCCGCGTTTTAGAATATTCCGCCGGAATATCCTAAAACGTGGAATTAAAAAAAAAAAAGAAGAGCAAAGAAAATATAAAAAATATAGAATTAATAAAAGAATTAATAAAAAGAATATTGATAAAAAGAATTATAAGAATAAGAATGACAAAAAAATGAAAAAAGAATAAATAAAAATAACATTAAGAAAAGAATAATACTAATGACAATGACAAAAAGAATGTATATCTCAGGAGAAATATTCAAATTGTTCAATGTACAATGTATTCTGTCTTAGAATAGAATGGTTGAAAATTTTGCAACAAACAAATATAGTCGAAAAGAAACGATATATTGTTGTCTTATGTATTGGTATGATTATAGTATCAACAAAGAGATACATCAGATGAAAACCACATCGACATCATTCATATTGTTCTGAATACTTCGACGAAAATATAATTCCTAATTTGCTATGGTATAGTTCAAAATTTACACTATGGCCAGAGAATCTCAAATCCCTATGACGTGCTTAGAACATACTTCTCTTTTTAGTTTTTTAAAAAAAGTTGAAATGGAAAACTATAGGGGAGTGAAATTTAATATTATTATTAGTAGCAGTAGCAGTAGCAGTAGCAGTAGCAGTAGCAGTAGCAGTAGCAGTAGCAGTAGCAGTAGCAGTAGCAGTAGCAGTAGCAGTAGCAGTAGCAGTAGCAGTAGCAGTAGCAGTAGCAGTAGCAGTAGCAGTAGCAGTAGCAGTAGCAGTAGCAGTATTAGTAGTAGTAGTAGTAGTAGTAGTAGTAGTAGTAGTAGTAGTAGTAGTAGTAGTAGTAGTAGTAGTAGTAGTAGTAGTAGTAGTATGAGTAGCAGCAGTAGCAGTAGCAGCAGCAGTAGCAGTAGCAGTAGCAGTAGCAGTAGCAGTATAGTGTACATCGTGTGTGATGAACGCCGTTCGTTCCGCGTTTTAGAATATTCCGCCGGAATATCCTAAAACGCGGAATTTAAAAAAAATGGGGTAGTGGTAGTGTTAGTGGTAGTGTTAGTGGTAGTGGTAGTGGTAGTGGTAGTGGTAGTGGTAGTGGTAGTGGTAGTGGTAGTGGTAGTGGTAGTGGTAGTGGTAGTGTAGCGTACGTCGTGTGATAAACGCCGTTCCGCGTTTTAGAATATTCCGCCGGAATATCCTAAAACGCGGAATTTAAAAAAATAAATAATAAAAAGCAAAGAAAATATAATAAATAAAGAATAAATAAAAGAATAAATGAAAAGAATATTGAATAAAAAGAATTATAAGAATAAGAATGACAGTAAGAATATTTTTTCTCAATAATTGTGAATTTGATTATGTATCCATTATTTATGATGGTGTACATGTGTGTGTATGATCAGGGGAAGACTACTGGCAGTTTGTGGTTCAGTACATGCTCACTATATTAACTAAATGATACAAACTCACTATATACTCACATATTGAATAAGAAAGGTATGCGAATAAGAATAAGAATGAGAACGAGAATAATAATAGTTAAGTAGTAAAGGGAGCCAAGTTGTTGTAATGGTATAAAACTATAAACATCTATGCGAGTAATAATCACAAATAATCAGTCAGTTTAAAGTTCTCAACATAATAATAATACTTTATTTCTTAAAAATCTCATTGAAAATTATATAAAATGTGAATAAATTTTGAAAAAATTGTACAATTACGAAAAAAGGACGGAAAAGGCCTTTACAAATGGGTATCTATAAAAAATACATTCTTACTGTCATTCTTATTCTTATAATTCTTTTTATTCAATATTCTTTTTATTAATTCTTTTATTAATTCTATATTTTTTATATTTTCTTTGCTCTCTTTTTTTTTTAATTCCGCGTTTTAGGATATTCCGGCGGAATATTCTAAAACGCGGAACGAACGGCGTTCATCACACACGATGTACATACTGCTACTGCTACTGCTACTGCTACTGCTACTGCTACTGCTACTGCTACTGCTACTGCTACTGCTACTGCTACTGCTACTGCTACTGCTACTGCTACTGCTACTGCTACTGCTACTGCTACTGCTACTGCTACTGCTACCTACTGCTACTGCTGCTGCTGCTGCTGCTGCTACTACTACTACTACTACTCCTACTACTACTGCTACTACTACTGCTACTACTACTACTACTACTACTACTAATATTATGTAATAATAATATTAAATTTCACTCCCCTATAGTTTTCCATTTCAACTTTTTTTAAAAACTAAAAAGAGAAGTATGTTCTAAGCACGTCATAGGGATTTGAGATTCTCTGGGTATAGTGTAAATTTTGAACTATACCATAGCGAATTAGGAATTATATTTTCGTCGAAGTATTCAGAACAATATGAATGATGTCGATGTGGTTTTCATCTGATGATTCTCTTGGTTGATACTATAATCATACCAATACATAAGACAACAATATATCGTTTCTTTTCGACTATATTTGTTTGTTGCAAAATTTTCAACCATTCTATTCTAAGACATAGAACACATTGTACATTGAACACTTTGAATATTTCTCCTGAGATATACATTCTTTTTGTCATTGTCATTAGTATTATTCTTTTTTTTAATGTTATTTTTATTTATTCTTTTTTCATTTTTTTGTCATTCTTATTCTTATAATTCTTTTTATTCAATATTCTTTTTATTAATTCTTTTATTAATTCTATATTTTTTATATTTTCTTTGCAATTCTTTTTTTTATTTTAATTCCGCGTTTTAGGATATTCCGGCGGAATATTCTAAAACGCGGAACGAACGGCGTTCATCACACACGATGTACACTATACAATAATACTAATACTAATACTAATACTAATACTAATACTAATACTAATAATAATAATATTATATTTCTAACATTCCCCCTATAGTTTTCCATTTCAACTTATTAAAAAACTTAGAGTATAAAAACTAAGAGAAGTATGTTCTAAGCACGTCATAGGGATTTGAGCCTTTCTGGCCATAGTGTAAATTTTGAATATTTCTCCTGATGTATCGTTTCTTATATCTTTTCTTATTGTCATTCCTATTAGATTTATTCTTTTTATTTATTCTTTTTTCATTCTTCTTTTTAATTCATTATTTATTTATTTTTTATTTTTTCGTTTTATTTTTTATTTTATTTTTTAAATTCCGCGTTTTAGAATATTCCGCCGTTCCGCGTTTTAGAATATTCCGCCATTCCGTCGTTCCGCCGTTCCGCGTTTTAGGGTTGCCCACGTCAACGGTTCTTTAATACTAGATAGAATAATATCGTCATTTATGGAATATATGCGAGTCGCAAAGCGACGAGAAATTGTATCGCCGCGAAGCGATGATTATTCGAGTCGCGAAGCAAATTAGAATACACACAAAATACTCCTTTAAACTATTCTAAACCTTGACAATCCTCAGACCTCTGGCATCCAGTTATTTATTAAAGGTCAATCGTACCACGAAAGCAAACTAATAACCGTTGGAAAACTATAAATAAATCGACAGTTAAAGCGATCTAAATTGAAGGAGATTTAGACTCGTTTTTATATCATTATATAAATCCTGATGGCCGTTAAAAATACTTCCTAAACTTTAAATGTTTTATTAGTGAGGAAAATGTTTATATTTTGGCTTAGAAAATATTTAAAATACTACTAGGTCAACAATATTTTGAATGTCACATAACGTACTAAGTAACACAGGATGCCCAAACCAACAGATCATTATAATATTAACTAAGCATGCGCATTTCATGTTAAAACCGGAACTCCAAAATTGGAGCAGAATAATTCCGTTTCCCCAGAGTTATACGTTGCTCGGCACTGCTGGCCAAGAGTAACGCAGGCTCTGGGTTCGAGATTGGATTCCTCCACGATTGTAAAATCCGACTGTTTACCGAAAATTCTGCCCTAGCAACTGGGAAAGAACCTCGACTCCATGCTGCCTTTTTAAAAAAATTATTTTAACCCCTTTGCTGAGGTCGGAGATGATCATACTTTTTACTGTAGTTGAACAACAAAGTAAAGTTTATATATTCGAAGAAAAATAAAAAATTTCTCCCATGGCTGATTTACTACGCGCGAAACTAAATTTGTCACGTGACCGAGTTTCATACCTTGTCGAAATACCTCTCTTCAACACCGCGCGACTTTGAAGAAAAAATTGCTTGCAAAAAGCCACAGGAATCCCATCCGCGAGCTTTCAAACAAATACACCACAGGAACCCCACCCGCGCGCTCAATGATTTTATTCCAATATGGCGCTCGGCGCGCGGTTAAAAATAACTTAATTGTCATTAAAAAAGATCCTCAAAAGCAATAGTTGGGCTGCCTGTGAACAAACTTAAACATTTTTTGGTCCGCTAGTATCTCTAGAATCGATGTGAAGCTAATTATGACCAGTTTAATTCGTAATTCTTGCCCAAAACACTAATTTATGTGACACCTTATAGTTCCAAAAATTGACACTAAAACGACGCGGATTTGAACTCGAAAAAATGATGAATTTAACGAAAAATCTTGATTTCTCGTGAATGCGGGTCTAAATTCAGGAGATTTTTTGCAGAGATGATGTGCTTGTCTTGTGAATGCATAACGTTCCCATGATTTTCAAATCGGAAAATAATAAAAGCTAAAAAACGAAATTATGTGATTACGGCTGGGTCCCGAACTAGCTTAACTGATTATTTGCCAATTAAGACGAAATGAATATCGGTGAGTAATAACCAAGACGAAGTTAAGGTTATTGTTCACCGATATCCATTGATATGATATGCATTATTCGCCAAAAATATCATCTTTATTGTCCATTTTCGAATTCGTTGCATGTTTTCTTGCATGCTAAAACAAAAATCACCGTTCAACGTGAAATAGCTTTTGTTGTTTATTTTTTTTTTAACAATTTATCTGATAAAACAATTACTAGTGTTGAATTCGGTTTTGTGATATCTCAGCAGAATAATCAAGGTTGAGGCAATAGTGCAATCAGTCTAATCCTCCGGCCTCGATTACACTTGAATGACCTTGATTATTCTGGATACCAAAAAAACCTTATCGGTAGCCCTTAGCAATAGACCAGTTTCATGTTATCTAGCACCGCTGTACTAGTTGAAAAAAGGTGCATTTGCACAGGGGTAGTATCAAGGGACGGATTTAGGGGGGTTTCCCTTCAAGCACCACAGTCGAACTTGCTTTAGCATTTGTTAAGTATGGTAAAACATTTCTCCGGGACTACTGTAGTTTGTCCTTGTTCTTCTCTTTAGTGTGTGTGTGGGGGGGGGGGGGGGGGGGGGGAGTTCTCTTCTCCCTTTGTCTAAGTGGTATGGGTGATCGGCGTACCTGTTAGGGTAAAAATATTTCCTGTGCGTACTTTAAGGGTCCTTTTAGGGTCCTGGCTCAAAAATCAGTTACGTAACATGATCTCGTACCTGTGAGAATTATTTTTTACTGTTTTGTTGCTTTGTTGAGGTAGAAATCGACAAGGCTTTATGAGTTATTTCCATCTGTACGTACCTTTTAGGATCACCCCTATAGCTACCACTTGGACAAAGGGAGTACCCCCAACACCGCTACTCCGCTATTGGTAGACACAGAAGAGATATTTCTTCAATATTTGCAAACCAAAAATGCATATGGAGGAGGATGTGTGTAACACTACAAAAAATGTTTCGACAAATTATAGAACATTATCACTAGCTAGCAGAAAAAAATGAACACAGAAACTTAATTATTTTGTGATACACATTTTTATTGAGAATAAAGATTTCTAGTTCCAGAGAAACGTTATATTTTACAGACAAATAAACATTTACCTTGGTACTTATTATACTTCATATACTCTTCATATTTCTATTTCATTCAAACTATATGCTTTATCAATAGCAAAATATTCTACCTATCAATGCATAAATGTCACCTGTGTAAGCCTGTATTCTTTTGATAAGAAATCTTAGTTGTCTATTATTGCAAAATATGCATTGTGCGAACCATGAATGAGCTCTGCCTGCATATTAAGTACCTGTAGTGTAACTGTGACACGTACAATAATATGATCCATATTCATACTAAATCAAAAGACAATTTGTTTGAATATTCTAATGCCTTCAAGTTCACTACTAACATCAGAATTAACTGGACATGTAGTACTTATAATACCAATACTTTCCTGGTCATTACATGCAGTTACAAAACCCTCAACACTTTTAGACTCAAGTTTGGGTAAGAGCTTAGACAGTACCACCATAACATTGGCCTTACAAGAAAATATCAATAGTTTATTAGTTAATGGTACTGGGCTGCTAAAGGAAATGTTTCCATATTTAACCAGGACTGGAGTATTTTGTCCAATAGTGGCACCAGTTATGTTGATTTCACCATTCTTACCACAGATAGTGACTGATAGGCTTGATGAGAACTGGCTTGTGTCTTGGTTCTCATGGCCTGTCTTGACCTAATACAGTAATAAATAGAGTAACTAGTAAGTACTTTTAGCCTGTGTATGGCTCAACAAAGGAACAACACAGACCACTGGCAATGCAGGCTAGTCTAAGTATTATCAACAATTGACAACCATTATGATTATGTGACTGCAAAACAACTTAACAATCATGGTCATAATTATGGTAATTTTGATGATGCCTTATAACAATGAGCATCTATAATTCACAGTTCCCTGCACCATCTTGAAAGGTAGCTGAGTCTTTGCATGGACGTGAGACAAACTTTGAGCTTGCAATGATAGACATGTGAATAATTGTCTGGCAAGGTGTTAAAAGGTCTCTATTATTATTATACAACATTTGTTTCGCTTTGATGCAAAAGCCTTGCTACCTTTTAAGTTGAAGGGGACTTTTATGATGGTGATAGTCCTGATAATAATGATAAAAAGTGCTTGATGACAAAAACAAAATTATTTGGGACAACAAAGTTGTAACAAACCTACACATATTGATAAATTGATAATGAAGTAAGAGAAACCATACCTCAATTCCAGAAGCTTTTGCAAGTGCCATGGCATTAATGAGGTTCAACTCTGGTTTTGACAATATACCCATACATACTGCTGCAGCAAGGTACCGATGGGATTTCATGTCTGGTCCATGTGTTTTGACTGTTACCTTGGTAATATCACCTCCAGAAAGTGCAGCTGCTATTTTACCCATGCCTTTGCCCAGTGGAACCAGAGATGCAGGCTTGAGAGCTTCAGTCAAGTCAAATGGGACATTCACCTTTAATGAGAAAGTAAAAAACTTTGTGTCAAATATATATATCATATTAGACAGTTTGATGTATAAATAGTTGGATATTTTACAAGTGAAACGCTGTATTTTGACAAGCCTTTAGGTGAGTCAAAGTGCAAGTTAATGAGTAAAATATCCAGCCATATTACCCATCAAACTGTTTAATAAGTTATTTATTATCCAATCAAAAGGTTTTTGTTCTTTTATAAAGCAAAATATTGTTTTACTTGAGTTCTGGTCATAGATGAGTAAAAATATCGCTGGATATTTTTACTCAATCCAGTCCTACTTCTGCGATATTTTTACTCGTCTATGACTAGTTGGATAATAATATTTAATACTGTGGTGTTATTAGAGCTGCCTGTTTGACTTGTCACAATAAATCTATCTGATCACCATTTTTTGAATCATTGTTTGCTACTGTTAGTTCATTGTTGACTTACAAGACCAATGAGTTTTCTTCCTTTTGCAGCATCAACAAACTGCTCAGCAATCTCTTTGGCAACTCTTACTTGGGCTTCAACAGTATTAGCTCCAAGATGAGGAGTTCCTACAACCCCTGGGTGTTGGACAAGTTTTGCAGAAGAACCTACAAGAAACAAGATTTGTACATTGTTAATTTCAAATTTAAGGACCATATACCTCATGTCTCCAGCTTTAACACCAAATATAGTTCTCAGACACATAGATATTGGACAATTTATCTTAACAACACAAACAAATAAAAACTATCCCATAAATTTTGTCACATAAAAATTGCTTGTTGAGACTTACCTCTACTTTCCTCTTTCCAGGTATTTAGTATTTAGCAATGAGTGTTTAGGGGCTTTCAAAAATGTGAGGGGGAGGGGGGGTTGGCAAAATCACCTGTTGCCTTTTCCAAATATTACCCATCCCCTCTTCCCCTTTATTTCGTCCAGTTTTTACAAAACTCCTATAAAACAGCATACAATTTGTAACAGACCCACTATACCTTCTGAAAATAATGTGACTCCCCCTCAATATTGCCGACGCCCCCCCCCCCCCCCCAATACACTAATAAATGAATGCCCCCTTATGATAACTCACCTGTAGGTGGCTCTGTAACATATACATCAAGACCAGCACCAGCAACGTGACCAGACTCTAAAGCTCTCAGCAGTGCTTCCTCATCAATAATCCCTCCTCTAGCAACATTCAAGAGATAGACTCCTTTCTTGCATTCAGCAATGGTCTTGTCATTCAGCATGCCTGTACATTAATATCAAAATCATTAGTACTGAATGCTAGGACTAACATTAATTTGCAATACTCTCCAAACTATAAAAACTTGGACAATGTTAAAGTCTGCAACCTTTTTTTCCTGAGGGGAAAGTGAACAACATTTCCGCGGCTCAACATTTGATCCTTTTTGGTTTTTTTTTTTGTCCAAAAATATTGTTTTTGTCCAAAAGTGTATTCCCAGAGTGGAGATTATTGTTTGCTAGGGATTATAAGTACTGGATGGTACAAACCTCATTAAAACTCCACTCTACCTCCCTAAATTGATGTTGCAACTAAAGCATTGTCCAACCTTAATAACATTGGCCCAATATGGAGGGGTGGGGACATTAGAGTTCCCCTTTGAATATTTTTTTAAAACATTGTAAACCATTTTCATCCAAGTTTGTTAGACATTACCAGCCTCAGGGTCTGGGCTACCTGTGTTATACTATGTTACTTTGCTTGAATCAGTTTGTCACATCATATCCCTCCCATCATATTCTATATTTAGAATTAATTAAAACTTACTCCTGAAATGGATGCACTCCTATTTAAGGTGGTACACCTGGATAAAATGCATTTTTTTGAAAAATTAAGTCTCCAACTACTTAAGTCACAGAACTTTAAAACCAGCACAGTTATATATGTTCTTCATATATCATAGTTTCAAAAAAATGGAATTTGAAGTGTGAAATTTCACACTTTAGGTGTGAAAATAGCACAGTCAGTCAAGGCATCTAAAATTGTTTTTTAAAGATATCTCGCGAAATAAATAATATTTCAAGCTACAATTTGTTTTGGATTTAATGTAGACTAAAAGGCAAATTCTCACGGGTGCCCAAATTTGTAAGCATTTTTTACGAGATTTAAAAGACCATTGAATGTTTGCTTTATTTGAACAGCAATAAAAAATTACAGAAATTATGTAGAATTTTGGGCACCTGTGACAATGTTTATTAAATATTGTTTTACTATTGTGACAAATTTCTTATATTTAAGTTACGTATGAACCAAGTTCTGATGAAAACACTGTTGTAAGTTGTCAAAATTGAGCAATTAGACTCACATTTCATGTGGAATTCGTAACAAATACACCTGCTATTTTGTTTAACATTCTTTAAAAGTCGATGCCCAGTCATTATCAGTCAATAACTATATGGAATAAAACCAAAATAAGCGGAAACAGGCCGACCTTATGAATAACTTGTTCGTATTCAGCCGAATAGCTGCGTGAGATGTAAACAATGATGTCATCCATAGTAACGACTCTTGCTCATGCGCAAACAATAGAGGTAACACGAAACCTTGTGCTTGTTTTCAAAGTCAGTCTTTAAAACTAAAGCTTTATTATTTACTTGTAAAGTTCTTAAACTGTGAGGAAGGGATGTCAAATGCTAGTAAAGTGATTTTGAAGGGCCACAGAAGATGTTTAATCAACCTGGCTCTTGATTATCTATTTCTAAAGAATACTTGACGCTAGACCGTGTTGCTGCATGTGAAACCAGATATCGTTAAACTATCACAAAGGTCAATAATGTTATCTCAAATGGCGCTCTTAGTTACGATAAATTTAGTGATTTTTCATTATTTCCCAAAGATAAAAATGAAGACATTGTTAATTAAAGTTGTTTAACATGTATATTCAAACTTATTTAAACAATAAAAATGAGGTGCATGTTATCCAGGTCTACCATGTTAATTGCATATTATCATGATCTTAAAGGGCTGTACAAGTTGATTTTTAGAGCCTATGATCATGACTATTACATTCCCTCTTTTCTGACATGTGTACAAAATGCTTACAGCAATTCCCTGATAGTTATTATTCATATTTCAATACCTTTAGTAGGAGGAATAAGAGGGACATGAACAGTGATGTAGTCAGCTTTAGGCCATATCTGACTAGGCTCCATCCATTCTGTATTAAACTCTGCAGCTTCTTGAGCAGATACCAATGGATCATATCCAATAGTCTGAAAATTAAAAAAACTCACAATATTACAGTGATTTACAATATTCTGTGAACTCCAATTTCTGTTTAAAATGGAATTTTATTTTACTGCCATAAAATAGTGCAAAACGTCTGTTCCCATCATGATTTGTTTTAGAAAATAGTTCTCGCACATATTGCCTATTGAAACATGGCTTGAAGTTCCATTTCAATTTTGTAAAATTCTTAATAAGTCTAGAATCAAATTTTTTTTTAAAAATTAAAAATTGCATAACATTTGTACATTTAGAAACTTTATTATCTAAATGTTTACACATATCTACAATACCAGTCCGGGTTATAGTCAGATCTGACTATCCTTATGACGTCACGATTCTATTGTTTGCAAGGTGACATCAAAACATTCAGTCACGTGTAATAATAAAACGAAGGCAATTCAAAGCGGCGGACGCGTTCAGTGTTTATCAAACACGAACAAATCGGGCTAAATTTGTAAAGAACAAATGTCTTGTTTCTTGCAATACGGAGTCACCTATGTCAAACTAATATGGAAGATTATAATGAGGTGGGAGTTTTTAAAAATAAAACATTTTGGTGATAAACTTTTCAGAGTCAAAGTTTCGACATTCATCGTAACTGAAGTTCAATGAATTAAATTATTCAAACTTATCTTAGCTGGCTAGCTTTGAAATCTGAAGGCATCAACTGACAAATGTGGATTAGATTTTTCGTCGGTATCTAATATATTTCATGGTATATACACATGGAGTTACTTCCCTGACTTTGACGCAATGACTGTCCGTGCTGTATATGTTCTTAGACATTGATCCCGGTATCGATTTATGCGAGTATTTAGAAGGCTATTCCACGAAATTTATGAGTTTAAAACGTTGTCCTTTATATATAAACATTTTTGTTCCTTGTAAGATGGGGATCGGATGGTGTATATGACCATGTTTGAATGTATTTCCGAGTAGAAAATATGCTATTGCAATGTAAACATTACAACAACAAGCGATATGAACATGACTTAATTTTTTATTCATTTATATATTATAACATAGTTATATAATATAGACACTTTTGATGCTTCTAATAGTAGACATTGAACCGGCTTTGCTCCTCTTTATATCAGATAAAACCTGAAACCAGAAACCAGAAATCAGGAATCATACACACACATGTTGACCTTTCTAGCTAGCTAATTTTTAACATGAAACAACCAAATCATTTAGTATAAACTAGAAATTATGCTCGCCAGTCTATACTGATATACATGAAAACTCAGTTCTGTATTCTGTAACTTATTTTGATGAATTATACAATCATTCTTCGGCTTTTGCACCGCACACAAATCATAATTTCCCTTTACAAACTAGCGACACCGAGAAAGCTTCGTATACATAGGAGGCATTCATTTCATATCTCAAACTTTGAAAGTTGGTTACCAAAATAATACGAGGGTTACCATGCCGAAACTTCGCACATACACACTTTATTTACTTGCCTTCAAGGGAAAATTGTATCTAGTTTAATCAAAAATAGCTAACCCAACACAACACAAGACATTCCATTACTTACCATTTGATCATTATCAAAGATAGCGACATCTAGTGAACTTAAATAGGCTTTTTCTCTTCGAGTAAGTCTTTCTTTGCTGTTTGAACGGAATTTGTGTAATATCTTATCATCTTCGAATCGATAGGTGTTCAAAAACATCCGGTAAAACATAGAAGACAAAAGATATTGAGGCCGAAGTGAGTCACGTCGTTGTTTCGTAGTCTCCTTGTGTTATGATCCGAAAGACAATAGAATCGTGACGTCATAAGGATAGTCAGATCTGACTATAACCCGGACTGAATACAGGGAATTTGTCTGGTTATACAAATAAAAATCTTGTATCTTGAGATCATTTCACTGTAATTTGTACCTTCATTCCAAATGACTGCATTCTTGAAGCTACTTCTCTTCCAATCCTACCAAGACCAATGATAGCAAGAGTCTTACCATACAGCTCATTTCCCATGTACTAAAATAGTACAAAACAATGTCACATCATTATTGTATCTGAATTAAATAATCTAAGATCTCACATTTGTATATATATATACCTATACCAAAAATCATTGTAGCGGCAGAAGACACAGTCAACACTCGTAAACGCTGCAAAGGATAAAGTCTCCCCATATTTAGCCTTGACACGAAACGCTCTCTCATCACACGACTGCTTCAATGAGCACTACATTCAATATTTTATAATTGAAGAAATGTTATTTTGTAGTTATTACTTACTCAAGAAAGGATTTTCCAACAGTACAATATTTATTTTAGGTTATTCATTTTAGTTTATAAGATAACACAGGAAGCCCAAACCCACAGGTATTCAGTCTGGTATATGCCTATGTGTAACTTGGTACTAACCTTTTTCCTGTCCCACTTGCCTTCCTTGACTGCAGCTGCAGACTGTGCTACATGTCTGTATATTACAAATTATTCACTAGCATGAAACCAAATAAGCAATTATACACTTACTTTAAAAAAATGCTTTAAAGTGTTTTTGTCACTAAAACGCTCAATGTTGATAAAACAAAATTCTCTTCCATAAACCCTTTCGTTTCAATTTCCAACCTCGAACAGCAAACCTGACAGCAAGCATCAGGTTATACATGTTTGAGAGGGATTTATTTAGAAAACAAGTAAATCTTAATAATATCTAATGTTTCATAATGTTTCCTCAAGTCCAGTATTAACCCTGGTCAGTTTTTGGCTAACAAGGACAAACAAAGCAACTGCATGTAGACCTTTTCATTTTACATGAAGAGTTTTGAGATATTTTCAGGAATTTTTACAAATATTATTAGGTTAAAATAAAATGTTGTCATTACCTTGATAAACAGCAAATCAAGGCGCATGTGTGTTCAGCAGCACTGAGTGTATTTCCCATGGGTGTGCTAAAATAAATAAGAATAGATGAGTAACTGATTAATTAACCTTAGTCTTAGTGAGGAGAATAGGTACAGGTACATAGAAATGCCTGATATTTGGCAATTGTTGACAAATAGGATTCTTGCTTGTACAATCAAAGCCATCTGCAGTGTCAAATACACAATTATTAATAAATATACAATCACACTTGCAATAGTAAAGGTAGTTGTGGCTTTGCATTGAAGCGAAACGAACTGTGAGCTTGCAACAATAGAGACCTTTTTAATACTTTGGAGAATAAAAGTCTCCTTCACAGTTCCCTGCACCATCTTGAAAGGTAGCTGGGCCTTTGCATTGAAGTGAAAGAGACACATGAATAGTTGTCCAACAAGGTGTTAAAAGGTCTCTATCATAGCAAGTTCAACATCTGTCTTGCTTTGATGCAAAGGCTTGGCGCAGGAGACTGTGAAGGGGACTATTGTTTATACGTCGCTATATAAATGCAAGCTCAATACCAATTAATTGATTGAAACAAAATTTTGTGAGCTTATCGATTGATCAATTACAGTCAATGCACTTCATGCAGGAACACTAAACTTCAACTTTTGAAAACAATATTTGAATGTTTAAAATAAAACCAAGTAAACACAATCAACAGTTTATTTCTAGTTAACGGTTGCCTCTAGCAACATCTTGATTGGCCCTTTGTATTAACGTGTTGTTTGAGCACTTGGAAACGCAACATTGCAGTGTTTATATCAACGAGTGAAAAAAATGTATTCCAAACTAAAATGCAGCATCTTTAATTCAAATGTCACTATTGACAATCGACGACTGATACCAATCGATGACTGCCTTTTAGAAAATTATTGATACCAATCGATGACTGGCTTTTAGCAAATTATTGATACTGTACAGGACCCGAAGTGATCCCAGGACCCGAAGTGATCCCGGGACCCGAAGTGATCCCCAAAACTGTTGTTATTGTACCCGAAGTGATCCCAGGACCCGAAATGAACCCGAGATAGGACCCGAAATGATCCCCGTATATTCTACGGAATGGACGTTGAAATAGGATACTTTTAGTTATTTTTTAAAACAGTAATTTGTTTCGCAGTGAAACTAACATCTTACATTGAAAAAACCTTTTCCTTGGGCATAATTGTAGTATTGTTGTAGATCATCTACAGTGTTAACATTAGAAGTGTCTGTTTTCGTTCTTAAATTACATTTATAAATGTAATAATTTGTTGTGATATAAGAATTTTTGCATACTTTTGTATACATGCCGTTGTTTATTATTACGAATGTGGCTCGTGCGACGGACATATATGGTGGTTATGCATGTTATACAGAGCGCCACCTATACCAAGGAATAGACGAACACAATAACCCGTCAACTGACAAACATCGCAATTAAGGAAGAGCACGGACTAACCATGAGCTATAGGATACATGACATTTATGCACGATAGTAACATAGATTGTTGTATAATTCACTATAACAAATGGAAATTACTTTACTAACAAATGTCAATTAAACTATATCTAATCATTGAACCGTATTTTGTATATTCTTACATGCTCCACGAATTTAATCTCCCTTGACAATTACATCACCGATGATGTCCAATCAAATTTGTAAAACTTAACAATAAATAATTTAAAAAAAATGAATAAATAAAACAATTAAAGCGACAACACAATTTCTTTTAAGATTAAAATCAACTTCCTATTTCCATTCCTATTTCTTAAGTCCATTCCGTAGAATATACGGGGATCAGTTCGGGTCCTATCTTGGGTTCATTTCGGGTCCTGGGATCACTTCGGGTACAATAACAACTGTTTTGGGGATCACTTCGGGTCCCGGGATCACTTCGGGTCCTGGGATCACTTCGGGTCCTGTACAATACCAATCGATGACTGGCTTTTTGTGACTGGCTTTTTTGCCTATCGATTGACCAATACCAATCGATATCAATTACCCAATTTCATCGATTAATATCAATTCATCGATTGGATTTCCGATCATCAAAATGTGCTTACTTCATAACAAGGACTCCATTCATTGATGCACTCGTAGTGTCGATGTTATCGACTCCAGTACCAGCTCTTCCTACTATTTTCAACCTTTTACCAGCTTTAAAAACATCTTCAGTGACCTGAGTCGCTGAACGGACAACCAGGCCGTCATAATTCTAAAATTCAATAAAGTTGCAAACAAAATTTTAGAAAATTTCGAAGTAAAAATTTGTTTGTTCAAAGTCCGAAGACTCCCGCTCGAAGTAATACTTCAAAATGTACCTGGATTTCTGAAAGAAGTTCTTCTTTTGATAACTTATTTTTCACATCTACAGCAATACCATTCGCTTCTAGGATCTCTTTACAACAAGAATTGACGTTGTCACAAAGTAAAATACGGTTTAGTTTAAGAGAGTTAGCCATTTTCACTGTTATTCCACGGCCGTGCTTGTGAAATTTCTTCAGCTGGATTAGCACGCGTGTCCAAGCTGATCAAATCGAACGCTGATTGGTTCAAACGGCCACGTGCAGCGATTATGAATTTTCCCGCGAAAGTTCTTTCCCGTCCCGTCGGGATTTCACTGGCGGCGATTGTGTACTAGTATCGATAAACGAAAAACCACACTTTATTTATCAATGTGCGTGGTGCTGTTGACTTAAAAATTAAAACTGTCTAGATCAAGAGTATTTTATAACACGATTTCAAACATTTTTATGGTTTCGAAAACAATTCGAATGTCGATGTACAAAGGTGCGTGTGTACATTGAACTTTGAACTGACCTGCTTGCCCTCGAGGCTGTGGAGAAATTTTTTTTTTTATATATAATTTTACTTAAAAGTAATTTATTTACTAAAAAAAAAAAACGAAAAGGTGTGGATAAATTTAAACGAATATTAATTGGGTGTTTACACTTCAAAAAAAAAAAAAAAAAATTAGCAAGAAAAATAATTATGTACATGACCAGTTCTGGAAAAAATACCCTGCATGGCGTGTATGCGAAAAAATGTGTCTATTTATAAGTAGAAATCCCCCCCCCCCCCCCCCCCCCCCACACACACACACACAAAAATAAAATGGTTTGCCCCTAATATGAATATACTGGCCTCACAAACATATGTAATTGATGTTAGAATAATTGCACTTTTATTATGATCATAATGGTATAGAATACATTATTTCAATAATTGCACACACTAACTCTTTAAATAAACACAGAATTTTCATAAATATAATTGGTATGATATAAACTCCAGGTACAGCCCATAAGTTAATATCTCAAAATTAATAAATAAATATATTATTTATATTAAATAAATTATTAAATTATCTACATTTATAAATCAAATCTATAAATATACACCATATGTCATTTTCAATTTTATGCAAGTTTAACAAAATGGATTACATTTGTAATATAATCATTATAATATAGTTTATTATGGTCCATTACAGATTGGACAAGCTAGATTGCATAAAGTTCCATAAAATATAGATACCAAAGTGATAACCCAACTAGGGGAGCCTATCCTATATTAGTACCAGCCTAATCTTTCCCTGACTTTGTAACCATTTTGGTGTGCAATTTTTGACCCCTTTGACCCGGCCCATGGCTCCCCTATGCAAATCTTCCAAAACTCCCCATGGCTGTGTGACTAAAATTAGTTATTTTATTGAGCTAGGAGAAGGATTTGCTTTATATACATAAAATTAATGGCAATGTTTATATAAAATAAATTGCTTGTGCACTTTGAAGTTAATATCAATAATATATCATTAAATGATAGCTGCATGATTACCCCAACCACCGTACTTGTTAGAAGCTTTTGCCTTATCTAAAGTATGCTATTTTCTGGTATATCTGCTAGATGTACTATACTGTACTATATATATTGTCTCAGTTATAAGATTCATGGTTTCAAAATCCTTTGTTTTGTTTGGGAATTAGGAATTAGTAAAGCTGTATTATTAATTTCTTATTTACTAGACGTAGTCTTCTTAGATGACGCTGCCAGTTTTAGTTTTAAACCACTCAGTGAGATTGGCTTCTTGGAGATCCTGACTCTTTTCTGTGTTTTCTCATACATCTGTTTTGCAAGAAATTGCTGTCTTTTCTTCCATAAGACTTTGAAATCAAGGCTGAACTTTGACCAAATTTCAAAGAAATCTTGTGGTGACAGGGAAACTGATCTCTGGTAAAAGAACTCCAATAGAGCAGCATACCTACAAAAAAAATAGAACAATGTTTTACAAGCTGCAATCTAAGCTGCAATAAACAAGAGTCATGCATTTTGTCTCATGGGGGTTTGGGGGGGGGGGGGGGAGGGGGGCACAGGTGGTAATGTATTGGGTATGTAATGTATTGTTTTAAACTTTCTACTGGTAACTCTAAATGTTAACAGAATGTATTTTAAAAGGACGATACATACAATTTTTAACCCTTTAAGAAATACCAAATAAAAACAAATTCACTTACTTTTTCTTGCAGTCCTCAAGAACCTGGAACTGTTCTTTCAAATCATTTCTGCTTTGTTCCAGGAATTTTTTCATGGTTTTTTCAAAGGGCTGTTTCAAGTTGTTATCTGATTGTTTCAGTACTTTTCCAACTTTGAATTCACATTCATCCAGTTTATTCTCCAGACCTTTGAGATCCGCATTTAGATCATCAAAGCTCAGTTGAGATGCTGTTTGAAGATCTGTTGGCTCAGGTAAGGGGAACTTAGACATTAAAGTGCCAGCATGCTAAAAGGAAAGGAAAAGACAATAATTGTTAAAAATACAAGATGATTGGTCTAATCTCATAGGAATTAAAATGGTACATGGAACATTAGAAATACATTAGCAAGAAAATGATAAGATCTTGATGAGAATTGTAGTGTGCATAAAACAGATAAATCAAAGATAAAAATCAATAAGCATCTATCTAGTTAGGCTTCGACCTGCTTCCAATTATGCATAAATTTAATCAAGGGTTTTGACTTAAGTTGCATAAATGCTTATAATTTGCATTTTCCAACATAATTGAAATCTAAGCTTTATAATAATCATTTTTATATGAGCATTACAATAACCAATAATGTTATCAGTATGTCTTACCTTGTCAAACATGGTCAAGTACACCTGAACCAGATAGTGAAGCAAAGTAATTGAATGATCTTTAGACTTGACATCTTTCAGCTTTGTTAAGATTTCTAATCCAAATCCATCTGCTTGCCCACGTGATACATTTCCACCATTCATGTAATTTCCATAAGCCAATATTAGACTTAAAATGTTGTGCACTTCACTGTTGGTTTGTAGATCCTGCAGATGTACAGAGAAGATTTACATTAATTTGGCACCTTTAAAAGGGTTAGTCATAAAGATTACATATTTTTTGTATTTATGTGTATAAAGTACATTCATTTAAATCATCTTTATTCGTCCACTTTTTCATTATCTTATTCATTCATTTATCCATTCATTCATTCATTTATTTTAAATTATTATCCATCTATTTATTCATTCAAGACATTGTCTTATTCGTTCATTTATTTATTCATTGTCTTATTCAGTCTTATTTTTATTCATTCATTTATTATCTTATTCATTTATCCATTCATTCATTATCTTATTATCTTATTTGTTCAGTTTTATTCATTTGTTCATTCATTCAATTTATTGTCTTATTCACTCATTTATCTTATTCATTTATCCATTCATTCATTATCTTATTCATTATCTTATTTGTTCAGTTTTATTCATTTGTTCATTCATTCAATTTATTGTCTTATTCACTCATTTATCTTATTCATTTATCCATTCATTCATTATCTTATTCATTATCTTATTTGTTCAGTGTCATTCATTTGTTCTTTCATTCAATTTATTGTCTTATTCACTCATTTATCTTATTCATTTATCCATTCATTCATTATCTTATTTATTATCTTATTTGTTCAGTTTTATTCATTTGTTCTTTCATTCAATTTATTGTCTTATTCACTCATTTATCTTATTCATTTATCCATTCATTCATTATCACATTCATTGCTGATTCATTCATTCATCCAGTTTTATTCATTCATTTATTGTCTTAACCAATCCATTTATTCTTCCATTTATCCATATACACATTGATTTATTCATTCTTTGCTTGTTTTCCTCTATTCAACCTTGTCTATATCTATTCACTCATCAACAGTTTATTTAAGGTAGTTCCGGATACTTGGATTTCTTCAATGAATTTTTTTATAAATCCTGTCATTTCTAGATCATTGTTAGGCAAGTCATTTTTAGTTATAAGATATAGTAAAAGTAGGTATTTGCAATAATTTGCGGTGATTTGCTCAAAAGTACCTATTCAAAGCAGTCAAAAGAATGCAAACGTATTCTACTAGGAAAAGCATAAGATTATATCAAATGATAGATCTAAGGGTTATCTAACATTTGCTGTCATAAAAATCATTGAATCATTTTAAAATATGGGTATAAGTGAACCATAGAAGCACAATTCTACACCGATTACACACCCTATATGTGTATAGAATTGTAGCATTTGTAAAATTTCAGAAAATTAAATCAATGAATATTTTATTTTTTATTCTAAATCGTAAGAGTAGTAAATGCAGTCTTGAATAAAAAGAAAAAAATTGGGGGTCCCCGTACTAATAGGCGAGTTATAAGCAACCGAATCCATTTTTTTGTCAAAAAAACATGGTCCGCGCTGGACTGGGTTCTAGTACTTTAAACATTGCTTAAAACTATTTTCAAATTATCCTTGTCATTTCCAGAAACCCTAAAACCTATTTTGTATTAGTTTTACGACTAAAGACGTCAAAATTATATTTTATGTATTCATTTTTACAAAGTTGTAAATTTGTTGTTTTGAGACAAAACAGCGACCTTGTCAGGTAGTGAAAATCTGAGCATGTTTCGAAAAATGTCCCATTTTACCTCCAAAGTTGCATGAAATGACATAACACATTTTAAAGTTATAGATAAGGATTCAAATTAAAATATTATTTAGATAAATTTTCAAAAAAGCGCAAATAAATGATGGAAAACGAGATGCGCGAAATGGATGCGCAATAGCAAGAGTCCGGAACTACCTTAATATTGGTCTCTTCATTCAATGAATCAAGGTTTCATTCATTCACCCATCCATTCATTCACCCATTCATTCATTCTTTCATTCATCCATTAATTAATTTACTCATCCATTTACTTATTCAATTTAATCAATCACACATTAATTGATTTACTCTTCCATCCATTCATTCACCCATTCATTCATTCTTTCAGTCATCCATTAATTAATTTACTTAATATCCATTTACTTATTCAATTTAATCAATCACACATTAATTGATGTACTCATCCATCCATCCATTCATTCACTCATTCATACATTATTTCAGTCATCCATTAATTAATTTACTTATCCATTTACTTATTCAATTTAATCAATCACACATTAATTGATGTACTCATCCATCCATCCATTCATTCATTAATTCCTTTACCTCACACATAAGTCTGAAATTTGTTAATGCCTCTCCAGCTTCCATAAGTGAGTCTGATATAGTTGTTCTTGATATCGTGCAGCACAGACGCTCCTCATAGCAAACAATTTTGGAGACATCATAAAGAAACTGCTCTGGTCTATCAAGAACCGCATCTGGATTATCTTGAAGGTGTATCTGTATTGAGCTTAATTCTTCTTTTGTGGCTCTCTAAAATGAGCAAAAATTAGATGGGTCAATAATTTAATGTTTTTTTTAGAAAAAAAATTCAACCTTCTTCCAGAAAGTGAATAAGATAATAAATATTTTAATAGTAGTTTAGGTTTATAGTTTACACTAAATATTAAAGTGTATGATATACACTCAAGTGCTCTGTGCCCATTTGTACGAAGGATGAATCCTTATCCAGCGGATAAAATCTACAAAAAACCTATGCAGTGGATAACGTTTATCCGCCGATAGCTTTATCCACCCTTTGTACAACCGGCAGCTGATTTGTTCCTATTCAAATACTTTTTATGATGTGAATCAACAAGCTAAATTCAAACTTTCCATTTTCGTCATTATGGAATAAAATATAATTAAATTTATAAATAGCCCCTTTGAGGACCTGAGGTCAATCAAAAAATCTACAAGTAACAAAATGGTAAGGCAAGAAATCAATAAAATATCATATTTTTAGCTTAATATCTTTAAAACTAAAGCTAGGTATTTTTTGAAATGTTCAAAAAAATCAAATGAACATGCAGTTTGCAGTTGGTGGAGCAAGCAATGCCCACCAACCATACAAACTTTGTTAATTTTAGGTGAGTGTTTGATATGGTATACACCACAAATGACTTTATTTCTATCAAGGCCAGTGTGTAGTGATTAGGCATTATTCATTCACCTCTCATTCAGAAAATAAGATAAGATAAGATCACTTTATTTAACGTGGTCGAGTACACTTAGCTCTATTATAAAAAATGTTGCTAATTTACAAGTATATTTGCCACAAATAATAGATCAAAATCACTGCTCTCACAACACAAACACCATATATACTCACTATTTCATAGAGAGACTTGAGGTTTTCATGATCAAGTATTGAGGTATCCATCTTGTAAAGTGCATCTTTGATTTCACTGATATTGACATGGAGTGTGCTTAATAGTATCCCAATAGATTGTGATCTCCTGTTATCCAGTAGGTTCACAACTTTCTGTTTTGTTTTCCTTGTTTTGTTTTTCGGAGTACCTTCCTCTTTCTTACGCTCAACTTTGGAGAATGCATTCTCAAAGTCCTCAACATCAATTTTTGGTTCCTTTAATGCATCCCAGAGAACATTCTGAGGTGATGATCCTGGTAGTTGTTTATTGATCTGAATTCTCTTCCAGAAAAGAGGTTTCATTGGAACATCTAAAGAATTGAAAAAAATACCATACGTTATAAATATTTACAATTTATGATAGAGCAGAGAAAACCAATGCAAGATGGCAGTTATTTTTCAGAGTCAGTAAAATTCTCTCCATGTTGTAATGTTGTTAGTGCTGGACGAGGTTCTGTGAATATTAAAAGAGATAGTCCCAAATGATTGAGCATTACGCACCAAGCCTCCTTGTATATGTCAAGTCAAGCATACCTCAGAAGTTAGCTATTGCAAATCAATGATTTTTAGTTATTTACAAAAAAACATCTTCTGTGGATATTTGCACCTACTTACTGGGTTTAACTGGCTTTTTCCTCACAGTTACGTTTTGTCTCATTCCACCAAATGAAGGAGGTCCTGGTGGGGCAGGTATTCCACCTGGAAATGGAGGTGGTGCAGGTATTCCACCTGGCAATGGAGGTGGTGCAGGTATTCCTCCAAACGATGGGAGCATTGGGGGTGGAGGAGGAGGTGGGGGAGCTCCTGCTATTCCTGGGGGAGGTGGTGGTGGTGGAGGAGGAGGTGGTATACTTGAAGGTAATGGTGGTGGAGGGGGTGGAATAGGTGCTCCTTGTTCTGGCATAAATGAAGTTAGTTGAGTAGTAGTAACTTGCTGTCTTATACAAAACGATGCCAACACCACCTGTTCTGTTCTTGTGCATGAGTAAATAGTGGAATTTTCTGAGGGGTTTTCTTGTTCTTTTCCACATGAAGCTTGGATTGAAGTTAAATCATGTCCTGCCTTAGACAATGTAGTTGCAACATCATTCAATTGTTTCTCTGATGAGCTATTTTGTGATGTACCATTTTCTGATCCTTTTGAGAAAGCCTTTGAAGCAAAATGTTTGACATTCTGATTGACGTCATATTCTGCATGACTTATATTTGTCTTACTTTCAAGGAGATCCAATGTTGCGGCTGCTGTAGGTGATGTTTGAGGGGGAGGAGGCAGAGAAGGAGGATGAAAGGTACTGAAGTGTGGACGATGAGCAGGGCTAAGTGGAGGAGTCCTGGGAGTAATACCAATATGCCTGGACGACATTTTGACGGCAGATATTACACCATGTCTTGTTTATCAGTATATGCCTATTACAAATAATAGAAATAAAGGAAATTAGAAATGCCAAATCAGTAACAATTTTTAAAAATAGTGAATAGTGAATAGATGGCTTTGTTAGCAATTTAATTTATCCCAATTCTTAGCCGTTATTCTTAGTTTTGTATATATATTGAACTGCTATTTATATTACTATAATTTTTAATATCCTTACTTTTTTATATATTATATATATTTTTACTCATTATATTTATCATTATATTATATTACATTATATTTGTAAATTGATAGGAAGATCCCTTCTGTGGCGTATCAATAAAAATTATTGTATTGTATTGTATTGTAATACTAATTATGATGATGATAATAACAATAATGATGATAACAATGTTAATAATAGTAATAATTATGTCCATTTTGTTCTATTACCATTATTAATAATGATATTAATAAAAATAATGATATTAATAATAATGTTTATAATGGAGATGATGATGATGGTGATAATTAATTATAATAATGATGATGATGATTATATAAAAGATGTCAGTAACAAAAACAAAAATGATAGTTAACTAATAATAACGATGTTAACATCAATAATATCATAAAATAATAATAATCAAATAGTGATCAAATGATTGGTGAAATTACATAAATGATCAATATAACAGCAAAACATGTATCAAGGAATGTAATATAGCAATGTATATTAAAGGCAAACATCTATTTACAATTTCTCAAAGATTGAGAAAACTATTAACCATTATTTTATCTATGCATGCGGTAAGCTTATATATTTGTTGGAATACAGTAATCGAATCAGCATATTTTCAAAATCAAAATATTAGCTTAGATGCCTTCGACTGTTCTAGCTTCTTTGCGCTCTGACATAATTTGAGTAGCTCACTGTTTTCATTTACTATTCGCTGCAACTGAAGTTAATTATTTTAGCCTCCATAGATATATTAGTTTTGCAATGAATAAAACGAGCCTGTAGCAAAAACAATAAGCTGAACGAGTGAGTGTTGATCCTAAAATTGTCTTGTCAAATCGTGCAAAATCGAATAATGCAAAACTCTGGCATTTCAAGCGATTATAATTTTGACTTACTTCAAGACTACAGCAAGATCGAATCATGCAGCGCGTTGTGATGCCATAGAGTGGCCATTATTACAGATTTGTACTCGGGTTTCAGTGAGACCGTCGAACCGCCATGTTGGCTGTCTTTTGCACCTGCTTTTATTTATGTGACCCAGAGAGCTCACCTCAGTCTTTCACGCCCAGTACACAGGTAGCCCAATCATACACATACACTCATCATGGACGACATCAACAGACGAGTCTTTCGCTCCTCTTCCCCTCGCGAAACTAACTCGGGGGAAAGAGGAGCAAAAGAACGTCTGTTTTCTCAGGCTGCATGAAGCGGCGGACCAGGGGAATATGAATTTCTCTTGTTTATCTCAAATTAATCCGTAGGATATTTTCTGAGTATTCAATGGTTATTTCTTTAATTCGTTCTCTTTAATCCTTTGATTTATTCATCCACTTGTTCATACATTCATTCATACAGCGTTTCATTTCAGATTATAATTCATTCATTCATTTGTCAATGTGCATTAAATCTATCATATCTATCTGTATTCATTCAGACAATCGTTCAGTTCTATCATCCATTCATTCATTTATCTATCCTATCATTCAATCACTTACCCCTCATTCATTCATTCATTCATTCATTCATCCATCCATCCATTCATTCATTCATTCATCCATTCATTCATTCATTCATTCATTCATTCATCCATCCATTCATTCATTCATTCATTCATTCATTCATCCATCCATCCATCCATCCATCCATCCATCCATTCATTCATTCATCCATCCATTCATGCATTCATTCATTCATTCATCCATCCATCCATCCATCCATTCATTCATTCATTCATTCATCCATTCATTCATTCATTCATTCATTCATCCATCCATCCATCCATCCATTCATTCATTCATCCATTCATCCATTCATCCATTCATCCATCCATCCATCCATCCATCCATTCATTCATTCATTCATTCATCCATTCATTCATCCATCCATCCATCCATCCATTCATTCATTCATTCATCCATCCATCCATCCATCCATCCATCCATCCATCCATCCATTCATTCATTCATCCATCATCCATTCATTCATTCATTCATTCATTCATTCATTCATTCATTCATATATTCATTCATTAAACCAATCAATTAATCAGTCGGCAGTCAATCGACACTGATCAGTCAATCGACATCGGCAAGCAATCAAATCAAGCAATCAATCAATCAATCGACTTCGGCAAGCAATCAATCAAAGTCAAATCTATCTACCTATCAACCGCGCAGCCTATGCGATTATTCATGTATTACATTTTTTCATTCATCCCATTCATACATTTAATCACTCACTCATTCAATCAATTAACAAAATCCATAAATCATATCAGCTAATACAATCATTCATTCATTCCGGCTTATTCAATTCATTCCATTCCAGTCAACACAGATAAACACATCACGCAATTCAAATCCAGCCAGTAGTATATATAGAAGACCGATATATCAGTCTTGCTATTATACTAAGTACAGCCCTGGTGTTTTTACTGACAAAACCTGGCATTACCCTGCGATACAATTAACCTTGACGGGCGTAGTCCGGCAGTCGACTTGCTAATTCAGTGGCTTTTTATCCAGTCAAAGTGGTTCGCTTGGGGTGATGTTTTAGACGCGGACAGTGCTGGGTAAAACAACTTCCAAGCTAACAGTAAATTAACTGTGGTTTAGCAAGATTGCCAAGATTATACGTGTATAATAACGGGTATAAAGGTAAGAGTCTGTTAATACAGTCATGACACTGACAAGAATTTCAAACTCACTTATTCCTAATATTTCTCTTTTTACCTTTCTTTTGCTTATATTACAGTGAGAACACTCGAACCGTGAACACTGACTTCGAGGTTTTTTGGTCAGTACTTTTTTTAACCCACATCCCATAAGCGAATAGATTAAAAATACAATTTATTATGATCACTTAGTGTATCTGAGCTCACTGCTTGATTTTAAGAGGTTTTGAAGCAGTAGAAGGTTCAGAAAATAATAACATAAAAAAGTCAAGTGTTCACGTGTGACGGAGCACGGTGGGTCAGTCAATGAACCCCTCCCAAAACCCCCAAGTGCAGCATTCCCCAGGAATACGAGCTCACTGAATACAACAACGTATAACAACATACAACAAATATTTATTATAAATTAAACGCCTAATGACTATACTAAGTTAAAGGGAACCAAAGGATTATGTACTTGATACTTATTTATCTATTATTAATATGTGTGAAACTAAGATATATTCTTGATATTTATCTATTATTAATATATGTGAAAACTAAGGATATATTCTTGATACTTAAAGTTTTGGTTGTTCTTTCGTTCTTTTGTGCACGTGGTTCTTTTACTAGTAGAGGTTCTCGTCTTCTGGTTTTGTTGTTCTTTAAGTGATTCTCTCCTTCTTGTAGGTATTCTTTAACGTATTTCTTGTGATTCTTTCGTTTAGCGTTTTCTTGTTCTTGCAGGTATTCTTTAACGTATTTCTTGTGATTCTTTCGTTTAGCGTTTTCTTGTTCTTGCAGGTATTCTTTAACGTATTTCTTGTATTCTTTTAAGTGTTCTCTTGTTCTTAATTCTTCTAACTTTTAACTCTGAATGAGTTAGCTGGATTTCGCAGTTTACTACAGGACTCTGTGTGAGTCTGATCACAGGAACTGCTCTAGATCTCGTATACTTTTGCTACACGAGTGACTGAACAACTAGCCGCGTTAGGGCGTATTTATACTAACCAAAATTATCATAACGGTGATGTAACCTCATTGTATATAGATAATAGATCGACTAGAATTTAACTTATGTTGATTAATGAACTGAAAGACCTATTGTTACTAAATATTTTGACTTATTCTAAATAATGGGATGAACGACCTATTGTTAACTAAAAAAATACTACGAGAAACTTATGTTAATTATTGGACTCTTGACACCTCCCCCCTTAAGACTATTTCTAAATTTTTTTAACAAATTATGAAATATCTAATGAAAAGAGGATGAATTCACTAAATTTGAAAGATAGAGGAAATTGCATTTCCTGTACATATGGAACTTCCGAAGTGTAGACACACCCGAATCAAAAATAAATGAGAATCAAAAGAGATCCCAAACGTAAGAGAACATAAGACAAGCATTCCCCGATTTTTTTTTCACACATGTACACGTCTTCCCCTTCCTGTCTCACAACTCAACTTTTTTTTCACACAAATACAATAAAGTACACATTTTCTCATTTCTGTCTCACAGCTTTTTTCGCACAACACAATAAACACACATGTTTCCTCATTCCTGTCTCGCCAACAACACTCACACTCATTTCAACAAATATACTTACAACCTACTAAGTACATCTGCATTGACATTTTTCTTTCCACTTTTATGCTGAATTTCTAAGTCGTACTCTTGAATAGTTAGGCTCCACCTCAGTAGTTTTCTGCTCTTGTCTTTCACTTGGGACAACCAGGTTAAAGGATTATGATCAGTCTGTAGAATGAAATGTCGACCATATAAGTAATACCTGTAAAGCTCAATAGCCCAAACTATAGCAAGGCATTCTTTCTCAGTAGTCGACAGTAGCTCTTCTCTGGGCTGGAGTTTACGGCTTGCATATCCGATTGGATGTTCCTCTCCTTCTTCATCAAACTGGCTTAAAACTGCTCCAAGTCCTCTATTTGAAGCATCAACCTGTACTATAAACTGGAGGTGCCACTTTGGAGATGTCAATACCGGTGTACTGGTAATGGCTTGCTTTAGGTCATTAAAGGCAGATTCGCAGACTTCACTCCAAATTACTTTAGTTGGACGGTTTCCTCTGGTCAAGTCACTTAACACAGCTGCTCTATCTGAAAAATTGGAAATAAACTTACGATAGTATCCTACTAATCCTAAAAATGATCTTACTTCCTTCTTAACAGTCGGTCTTGGAAACTTCAGCACTGCTTTTACAAGGGCTTCCTTCGGTCTGATGCATCCATTACCAACATGGTGACCAATGAAATCAACAGTTAACATAGCAATTTTACATTTGGATGGTCTAGCCCTCAAGTGAAACTTCCTCAATCTATGTAGTACTTGTTGTAACTCAAACATATGTTGTGAGAATGATCCTCGTGTGTCAATCTCCACGTCGTCAAGGTAGGCATCGGTAAAATCCTCGAGACCCTTTAACACAACTTCTGTCATCATCCGCTGAAAAGTAGCTGGTGCGGTTTTCATTCCAAACGGCATTACAAGAAAATTAAACAAACCTTTGGAACAAATAAATGAGGATTTCTCAATAGTGGATTCTTCTAAGGGGATTTGCCAGTACCCTTTAGTTAAATCTAAGGTGGTTATGTAGTTTGCAGCACTTACCCTCTCCAACATCTTGTCAATTCTTGGTAAAGGATAGGCATCCATCTTCGTGACTCGGTTTAGCTTCCGGTAATCTACACAAAATCTAATATCGCCATCAGGTTTTGGTACTATAACTACGGGTGACGCCCATGGACTTGCCGAAGGTTGGATAATCTCCATTTCCAGCATTTTTGCAACCTCGTCTTCCACTGCCTTTTCAAGTCTTTGCGGAACTTTATAGGGGGCAGATCGTATTGGTTGTGCTTCACCTGTCTCAATTTTATGTAACGCGGCGTTAGTACGATTAGGCTTACCAGAGAACACATCAGAAAACTCGTATAAGAGCTTTTGTACTTCCATTGATTGTTCTTTGTCTAGCTCTCTTGAGACGACGACATCTTTCCATGTTTCATCACTTGTTAGTTGTGGTAAACTCTTCTCATGTGGCAAAGGCATTTCACAAGATTCCTCCATGACAAACGCGGTGGTTTCGTCTTTACTCTGCCAACGGGTCAAAATATTAATGTTATAAGTACGAAGCTGTTTCTTACTCTTACCAGTGTCGACTTCATACGTTCTCCCTTCCTGTTTGACAGCTGTTACTGTATATGGACCCTGCCATTTCGTTTCTAACTTACTTCCTGGAGTGGGTAGTAGTACAAGTACCTTGTCTCCAACTTCAAACTTTCGGACGGAACTCTTCTTGTCATAGTTTTTCTTCTGCTTGTCCTGACTTTCCTTCATGTTCTCATATACGGCTTGTTGCATGGTCTGCATACGTCTACGCATTTCCAGTACATACGTGATTAGATTTCTTTCTGGTGTCTTCTTCTCCATCCAACTCTCCTTTATAACGGCTAGAGGACCTCGCACAGTCTGGCCATAAAGTAGTTCAAATGGTGAGTATCCTGTGGACGAACAAGGGACTTCTCTATAAGCAAACAACAGATAAGGAAGATATCTATCCCATAAGCGTACGTTTTCAGACACGAATTTGCGCAACATCTGCTTTAAAGTACCATTAAATCGCTCGACAAGGCCATTCGCTTCAGGATGATAAACTGATGTCTTAATTCTAGTTACCCCAAGCTGTTCGAATAACTGCGTCATAAGGTTACCTATCAGATTAGCACCTTGATCCGAAACTATTTCTTCTGGAATTCCAACTCTTGAGAAAAACGTCACTAGTGTATCTGCAATTGTTTTGGAATTGACATTACGTAATGGAAAAGCTTCTGGATAACGCGTGGCATAGTCAACTATTGTTAAAATATACTTATAGCCTGTTGTTGTTTTCGGTAGTTCACCTACAATGTCAATAGCAATCTTTCTAAAAGGTTCTGTAACTATAGGGACTGATTGTAGTGGTGCTCTGAGTGACGTCATTTTCCTTGTAACTAATTGACATTCGGGGCATGTCGCACAATACTTACCTACATCAAAGCTCAGTCTTGGCCAATAGAAGTGTGACACTATTCTCGAAATAGTCTTTTCTTTACCAAGATGTCCAGCTAAAGGTAGTGTATGACTTACTCGCAGTATTTCAGGACGATAGGACTCAGGTACTACAATGCGGTCTACATAGGGCAATCCATCATGAATGTTTTCTGAAAATTTACGGTGCATCAATAACCCTTTCTCGTAAAAATAGCCATCATTTTCTTTTGGTGCTCCTGTTAAGACATTATTCCTACATTGAGTTAACGTGGTATCATTCCTCTGATCACTTACTACCTGGTCGATATTTCTGTCTAAAATATTGACTTCACTTACTTCAGGTTTGATGGACTTTGTTGGTTCAACGGTGGTTTGCTTTGCGTCTTCGCCTATTTCTGTGGTTGGTTTACTCTTTGTTGTTTCGTCTCTTGGCGGTGATAAGGTCTTTTTCGCTAGGGAGTTTTCTCGATCTACTAGTTCTTCGATCCTTTCTTGTGCCTTCTGTTTGGTTTGACTACGAGTGGTTACCAAGGCTTTATCACAGTCAGTTCCCCAGTGTAAAAGTAGGTCGTCTCTTGTAATTACTCGTCCGTAAGAAGATCTACCTAGTAAACAATCAACGGGAAGGTTATCTACAACACCAACCAATTCTTTATACTTACCTTGTTTAACTTCAATCTCAAGCGAAACAAGAGGTACTGTGACTCTTTCACCTGTAGCAGTAAGGATAGTGATATTCTCTTGAGTGTCTTCGGGCTTTTTAACAAATTTACGGTGAACCAATGTACGAGTACAACCAGTATCAACTAACATCTTTGCGGGTATACCATCGATAGTTCCTTTAACAAAGTGTTCGGGAAATTGTGTGTCTTTGTGCATAGGTGTAAAGCATAAGTAACTTGAACCAGGCTGTGATTGTTTGTGCGTTGAAGTAGATAATGGAGAATTTTGCTTTACCTTTGGACAGTTGAACGACATATGACCCACTTCTTGGCACTTGTAACATTTCCCTCGAAAGTTCGACGTAATTCTCTTCTCTTCTTTAGCTTGAGGAAAAGGCCGGGTTGCAATTGGATTAATGTGATGGCTGTTAACGTTAGTCCGTGGTTGTTCAGGTATAAAATTGCTGGTATTTCGTTTTGGCTTGTTCTTGTCAAGGTTGGCATATTTACCATCAATCAGTGGACCTTTCCTGGCTTGCACGTGCTCGTTTGCAACTTTAGCTAGCTCTTCTGCAGTAACTGGCTTCTTCTCTTTGAGCCATGCACGTAACTCGGGACCTACGGCATCAAGCATTCGTTCTATGGTAATCTGTTCCAAGATTCTTTCTGCATCTCCCGTTGCTCTGGCAACTAGCATCCATCTGTCCAGATAGCGTCTAGTCCTCCTTGCCCATTGAACAAAATCTTCTTCGGCACTTTTGTCGGAATTCCTAAATTTATATCTGTAATGATCAACTGTTAGTTGGTATGACGCAAGTATGGCTAGTTTCGCCTTGTCATAATCTTGCGCGTCTGATGCTTTGATTTCGAGGTAGACTGACTTCGCCTTCTCACTCAATCTTGGGATCAGGTTTCCTAACCAATCCTGTTTAGGTATATGTTGGGTATTTGCTGTTAACTCAAAAACTCGGAAAAAGTCGTCTATGTCCTCACCTTCCCTCATATCTCTCATTTTGAGCAACACCACTCCTTTCGCTTTCGACATTCCTGCTGTTTCCATTTTTTTCATTTCAAGTTGCATTGAGAGTAACTTTAATTGCCTTTCTTCTTCTTCTTTTCTCTCTTCTCTCTCCTTCGCTCTGACCTCCCTTTCCTCCCTCATCGCTTGCAATTCCTCTTGTCTCATTACTTCTCTCTCCTTCGCTCTGACCTCCCTTTCCTCCCTCATCGCTTGCAATTCCTCTTGTCTCATTACCCTCTGTAATTCAAGAAGTCTCAGTTGCTCCTCAAAAATTCCCGACACTACACTGTCCTTACATACAGCCTCCGAACCTCCCACTGCTCCTTCCTCTTCCTCCGAATACAGCGATTCCGATTTCTTATCAGCTACCTTAAGTTTGCTAACTAAATTCCTCTTCCCATCCTTTGCACTAAATGAAATCAGTCTGCTCGTACATTCCTCCCTTAAATCCTCTAACGACAGATTATCGTAGTTGTCCATTCCTTGAGTTCGTTTTCCTGGTCTGGCTTACACTTGAACAGATTACAATTGACAGATCCCACTTCTGACACCAAATTTCTGTGACGGAGCACGGTGGGTCAGTCAATGAACCCCTCCCAAAACCCCCAAGTGCAGCATTCCCCAGGAATACGAGCTCACTGAATACAACAACGTATAACAACATACAACAAATATTTATTATAAATTAAACGCCTAATGACTATACTAAGTTAAAGGGAACCAAAGGATTATGTACTTGATACTTATTTATCTATTATTAATATGTGTGGAACTAAGATATATTCTTGATATTTATCTATTATTAATATATGTGAAAACTAAGGATATATTCTTGATACTTAAAGTTTTGGTTGTTCTTTCGTTCTTTTGTGCACGTGGTTCTTTTACTAGTAGAGGTTCTCGTCTTCTGGTTTTGTTGTTCTTTAAGTGATTCTCTCCTTCTTGTAGGTATTCTTTAACGTATTTCTTGTGATTCTTTCGTTTAGCGTTTTCTTGTTCTTGCAGGTATTCTTTAACGTATTTCTTGTGATTCTTTCGTTTAGCGTTTTCTTGTTCTTGCAGGTATTCTTTAACGTATTTCTTGTATTCTTTTAAGTGTTCTCTTGTTCTTAATTCTTCTAACTTTTAACTCTGAATGAGTTAGCTGGATTTCGCAGTTTACTACAGGACTCTGTGTGAGTCTGATCACAGGAACTGCTCTAGATCTCGTATACTTTTGCTACACGAGTGACTGAACAACTAGCCGCGTTAGGGCGTATTTATACTAACCAAAATTATCATAACGGTGATGTAACCTCATTGTATATAGATAATAGATCGACTAGAATTTAACTTATGTTGATTAATGAACTGAAAGACCTATTGTTACTAAATATTTTGACTTATTCTAAATAATGGGATGAACGACCTATTGTTAACTAAAAAAATACTACGAGAAACTTATGTTAATTATTGGACTCTTGACATCACGGTTCGAGTATATCCTCACTGGAAATGCTCTCATTTACTGTGAAAGTTTCGCCATTGCTTGAAACCCGGTCTTTGTCTGAATGAATTCAGGAAAATAGTATTTTACTTTTGACAGAGTACATTCTTAAAAGACGAAAAATACATCTTATTTCACAAAAAGAATATACTTTATATTTCAAGAATATTCTTAGTTTCATTTGTAAAAGTCCTCTCCTTTTCTTCTTACTGTGATCTTGACAAATCTATGAATGAGGACAGGATACATGTATAGATTGTATAGGTCTGTAAGGACAAACTTAGTAGTGATATACTGTGATCTTGACAAATCTATGAATGAGGACAGGATGCATGCATTATAGATTGTATAGGTCTAGAGACAAACTTAGAAGTGATATATACTAAGAACCTATGTTGACTGATGTATCTTACCAACCCAATATTAATTCTGTCAAGCATTCTTTATTCACAAATAAACACAACTTTCATATGTATATTACATATTAAGCTTAGTTTTCATGTTGATACAAGTATTGCACATATCGTTGTACCTTATATATGTTTATTTCAAAATTCATACCTGATCACGTTTCTATTAATGTTTTAATAATATAATTAAATATACTTATTTTGATGCAGTTCAAGTTATTTACATTTAATCACGACACGAAATTTCAAATTTACGCATCTTTACGCTAAGTGTAAAGGAGCGTAAAGATCTTTGACAATCTTTACGCTAAAAATTTAAAGCGACGTAAAGGAGCGTAAATATGATAAGCGTAAAGATATCTTTAAGCATCTTTACGCTAAGTGTAAAGGAGCGTAAAGATCTCAGAGAAGCTTTACGCTAAAATTAAAGGAGCTTAAAGATGCGTAAAGGAATTTAGCGTAATGATATCTTTACACATCTTTACACTAAGTGTAAGGGAACGTAAAGCTTTCTTTACGCTATCTTTACGCTATGATTAAAGAAGCGTAAAGGTATCATTACATATCTTTACGCTTTAGCGTAGTTGCGTAAAGCTATATTTACGCTATCTTTACGCTATTAGTTTAAGTGATGTTTAGAAAAAGAGAGAACGTGTTTTATAGCCGATAAAACACGTACGGTCTCGAGTTTTTTAAACATCTTAGCAAAGTCCAACACTTATGAAACGTTCTTTTATAAAAGATTCTTGTCAAAAATTGGAATTTTCTGGCTATAAAATAATGCTGCGCATGATCGTATTATTTCCGTAACACGATCATGCGCAATACGCCCCTTTTGCTTCCCACATGCGAAAGCGATCATGAATAATAGTAACAGATGAACGCAAATAATATTGGAAAATAGAACCTAGCAAAGGTCAATGATGAGGTATTAAAACTGAGACTTTTGATAGTGTTGTGCACTCTATGCATAAAACATTAGTGTTTTATATCTGATAGAACACTCATTAATAACACAGCTTTAACGGCATCTTTACGCGCCTTTATATGGCTTTACGCGAGCGTAATGATATCTTTACGCTCCTTTACACAGCTTTAAGGAGAACGTAATGATATCTTTACGCACCTTTACACGGTTTTACGCAAGCGTAATGATATCTTTACGCTCCTTTACACAGCTTTAAGGAGAACGTAATGATATATTTACGCACCTTTACACGGCTTCAAGGAGAACGTAATGACATCTTTACATGGCTTTTCGCGAGCGTAATGATATCTTTACGCTCCTTTAAATTGAGCGTAAAGTGTTCGTTTAAGTCGCATTACGCTCAAGCGTAAAGATGTCGTAAAGCTGATCTTTACACTTTTGTAAAGGAGCGTAAAGTTTCTTAAAGATGGGCTTTACGTTACCTTTACGTTAGCTTTACGGCGGCGTAAATTTGAAATTTCGTGTCGTGAATGTTATCTTTTAGTCTTATTCTTTGCTATCTTATAATATTATGTTACTAAATACCCAACGGCCATTGATCATAATCAGATACTAAATTATTTCTGTTAGCTATCTATCTTGATTAGCCAGCATTAAGCCTGTACCTTATCTTCTGTCTAATAACAAAATTGTAAATTTCATATATATATATTTAGCTAAGGTACTTAATAAACTTTTGTCATTGTCCCCGGGGTATAGGTTTCCTCTTTTACTTATAAGACTCTTTTCTTATTCTTTTAACTTAAGACTCATTTACTCAAAAAGATGTATAGAGTGACAAATGAGTTATCTCTATTTATATCTCTCGCATTTTTATCTTATCAAAATAATTGTGATAAACCAATGATAATAAAGCTATTTGACGTAAAGCTTAATGTATTATTTCATTTCTTCCTTGGCAAGCTGTTTTTAATTAGGAAACCAAAAATAGCTAGTACACTAAAGCCAAAACGTCCCTTACTTGAAAAATATTAGTCTCGGTGTAGTCAGCCAAGAAACTAATTTTGTCAATAAAGTTGGGTTTTCATCAGTTTTGTTTTCGATTTAAACAAAAAGACGGCGGGCATCACAGTGGGGTGCAAAGGAAATACATGAAGACCAATAAAGTCGTCTATAAGTAAGCCAGTTGAGTTATCGGGGTTTTTTCATTTATTTTAATAAAGTTTTCTTTAGATTCAGGTATTTAATATGAATTGATTATTTTTTTATTATATGTATAATTTCGGGCTCTCAGAGACAAAGTATTTCTATAGATGCGGCATTTTTTAAAAACAACATAACAAGCTCTATTTAAAGAATGAGTTATTATGAATCTTTATGTTAGATGTTAGGATATGCAAAAACTATGTTTATGTTAGGAGATGCAAAGAACTAATGGAAACTCGTTTAAGATATTTCATACCAATACAATATATATGCGTGGGCAAGGACGTCGCGTAGCGTGTTTATTAACTAACACGATATCACACTGCAGGAAAACTGTTCAAAATATAGATAATCTAGAAAAACGTATTGATCATATACACTCTTTGTAATGGGCTCCTGACCGGTCCTTTTTGTAAAGACAACCGGTATCCCCGTGGGGCACTCACTCAGTGAGGGGTGAACGGCGGTCGATTTTTCGCAAATGAACCCTAAAAGGTACGCATAAATTAAGATAACTTTCAAAGCCTTGTTGATTTCAACCCCGGCCTGAAAGGTACGACTGTGCGATTTTTACTAACAAAGTCAAGTAAAAATGACCATTACAGGTACAGAGTCATGGCACGTATGTTACGTAGGTATTACTGCGAAAGGAACATGTACAAGTGTAGCTAAGTTGGTTAGTGCGCGGCTTTCGGACCGAGAGGTCACGAGTTCGATCCTTCGGCCTCGACTTCTTTCCGTTCAGTGTAGCTTTGAGTAGCTTTAAATACCCGTAAAACGGAGCATTGATGGAGAGACGGGGGAAAAGAGCGCACCGTCGGCTTCCTTCCTAGCTTTACTTCTAGCTGAAGGAACTACCGACGCTAAATAATAGTATACTTTTTCTTTTTCCTTGCTCTAGTATTTTACGTATCTTTTATTTGGCTCTTCAGTGATCAATTCTCTACTTAAGCTTGTAGAGCTCCTACAGTTTACATGTTAAGAACTTCTCTTAATCATATCAAACGCTCAATGTAAAATATAGGTCTTTTACTCTGACATTTGAACTAAGGTTCTGATTGGTTAAACCACAATGGCATGACTTAATAAGGGGTTGGACTTCACAAAGCTGCATTTTTATTGGCCCCAGTTAGACAGCACCGCTATTGTTTGATTAGGTTTAGGGCAATTGTTTGGAAAGACTCTATTGTTTTTCAAACCAATCCTAAACGATGTTTCGAGATGGTGTATGAAGCCTCGCCTTTAATAAGACGCAGGTATCAGTGTGGAATCGTCTTAAAACTATGTGCAACTTTTATGGACACACTGATTATCGCTGTGAGGGTCGGTACGCCATTGTTGGCAGCCAATCATTATATTGTCCTAAACTATAGTTAAGTAATAAAAGAGTTTACAAATCTTAAAGTGCACCTGACGCCTTTCATGATATTTTGCGAATTGTTGTACATGAGGTGTATAATAAGTGTACTTAATTATTCTTGATGTCGACCTCTCCTTTCTGAGATATAAACATTTGAAATCGGAAAATGCAAATTAAGTGACGTCATCCCAGGCCTCATTAATATACAAAAGTTCTCTGGAAATAATTATAGCAATTTTTTAAAGCTCAATATCTGTATTAATAATATTCACATTACCATTAACATTTGAAATACTTTACAAAAACAAGCTTGCTGTCAGCTTTGAAACAAAACTTTGACAAATTCCTGGGATATGACGTCACCTCATTTGCATTTTCAGATTTCAAATGTTCATATCTCAAAAAGGAGAGGTCGACATCAAGATATATTAAGTACACTTATTATACACCTCATGTGTAACAGATTTGCAAATATCATGCATGAAGGCTGTCTGGTGCACTTTAAGAATAAACATGAATTTAAGTTTGACTTGAAATCCGAGTATTGCTTGGAAATGGAACGATTAATTAAAGTGTCCTCTAGCTCTTCCCAAGTGGTAGTGTAACATATATGGTAGACTTGTAGTCTCGCGTTTGACATAAATTTTATTGATATGTTTCCAAACTAGGCTATTTCCTGACAGATATTAATTTTCTAGTTTAAAATATTTATCGCTATAATCGAAATATATTTAATTTCTTCCTTTAACACGTAGTTGACTTTTGAGCAAAAACCCTAAAAGGACTCTAAAATGTACACACAGGGAATATTTTCAACCCTGAAATGGGCGCCGATCACCGCTATACCTTCCCAGTGGAAGATAAGCACATACTAAACTGGTGCACAATATAGTTTATTCATTCATTCATCCAGACTATATTCTAGATCTCAATGATCTAATGGAAAAAGCCACCTCTAATCAGTTTCGTAATTCGAAACGTTTTCCTCGACAAAGTTTCATTGCTTATGATCATGAAGACGACCAGCAATTTGCTTTTATCTTTGCTCGTGTAGTTGATGAACACGTTATTCGCGGTCAACAAGCAAATTTTCCTTGTTGCTTGCTCGTGTAGATTGTTTTTACACATATGAAAATGCGGATTCTCATCCCCCAACCCCTCTCCCCTTGGTAATGATAAGGGTGGGGTCAAGGTTGGGAGTTAGGCAGTGATCATGAGTTGTAATTTATTATTAACATTGTTGTTGCTCGGCTGTATTTGTAATTATCGTTGTTGTTGTCCGACGTCTTACACCTTTTCCGCTATCAATCATACTGCATCCTTGAAAAACAATAAACTGCGCCGGTTCTTGTGTAAAACTTCACACAAGAAATAATTGAACCATTGAAGTGACAGATAATGTTGTTCTCATTTATTTGCTTATTTATACTGTTTATATTTTACACTGTCCATTTCTTTATGATCGCATGTTCTATGTTGAAGTCTCCATCAGACTACCATTAAAGTAGTATGTATACTGACAATAGTTAAGTGCTCAATTATATATTTTTATTTTTAAATAAAATCACTTACATGTAAGTGAGTAGTTGATACAAAATGAATTGACTCAGATGAAATAACCTGAATCCTGTTTTGCAGTCTTATATACTATATATAGCTTTTGATGCGACACCGATTTTTGAAATAAGAAATCTATGCCCAATGATATTTTGACAACAGTACAGTGTCAACAAGATCCGTCCTGACGTCCAATGATCGGCCTTAGTCCCGTACATCGAAATATTGTCCTATAAGCGGTGTTGGTAAGGGTGGCATTTTCCACGTCATCTTCATCTTGTATTTTTTGCTGTGGATTATCATGAGAAAAATAGTAGTTTTAGATCTAGCCTGAGAAAACAGACGTTCTTTCGCTCCTCTTAATTCCCCCCGCGAAACGTTCTTTCGATCCTCTTCCCCCCGCGAAACTAACTTAGTTTCGCGAGTGGTAGAGGAGCAAGGACGTCTGTTTTCTCAGGATATTTTAGGTCTAACATGGAATACAGCAGATATACTAAATTAAAGTAAAATACAGTGAATACACTAGAATACAGCAAAATACGCAGAGCAAATACGCATTGTAAAATAACTATTAGAAACCACGTATTCTGATTGGTTGACGTGCGTGCTTTATGAGAGCACACAGCACGCGTGTTTGCATGTTGATCGAATATGTCAATTTGTATTTTATAAAAGAAGTAGAAAACAATCCCTAAGTGCTTTATGACTGTTACAAAGCACAGTAAGCAATTAAGTGTTCTATTTAGAACATTCAAGAAATTAAATCCGAAATTAAATAACTAAATCCGCACTTGAGAATTGATTGAATCACGAATTTATGGAGTGTACTCTAGAGAAACGGATTATATTGGTTACAGAATTAATGACAATAAAAGCGGAAACCTGCCTTTAGGGTCTCATGAGGGATAAAAATATTTGGTATGCTCGTAGGGAATTTTCAGTGGCGATTGCACGACCGAAAGGGACTGTAGGTAATTTTTTTGAATTAGGTTTATATAGTTGTATATATCATTCAGCTTATCCATAGAGGTTTGTGGAGATATTTATCATACCTCAGTAGTTTCTGCTCCTTGTTGGACATTGATGATATCTCTTCCTTTGAGTAACTTTGGTAGACTGTACGGTACTGAGAAACAGAAAAACAGACAGGACATAAAGTTTATGTTTATTGCTTTTTCATTCAGACGAAGGCAGGACACCACAACGGCGTACAACGCCAATTGACAGTGGGCCCTGTAGTATATCTGAGACCTGACTGCTGTTAAAAAAAGAAAAAAATCTCGCGCGCGCTAATCAAAGTCTTTTGTTACTTCTCACTTACAATACCATATATGGTAATGGTATTGCTTTCAAGATTGCATACGGTATCTTTGATAAGTACTTCCACCTTATATAGGCATTAGAGTGAAGGTAGACGGGACCACCGGCTTTACGTCCTTATCCGAGAAGACGAGGCACTGAGAGAGCAAAGTGTTTTGCCCAAGGACACAACGTAATCGCCCGGGCCGGGAATCGAACCCAGACCATTAGTCCCGGAATTCGATCCACTGACCACTCGACCACCACGCCTCTCCTCATTGCGCCTTCTTCTCTCCGCCTTCTTCTATTTTCTCGATCGAGCTACGCACCATTGCCGGATTTCAAGCCGTTAGGGGCTGGGGCGAATTGCCTTACTCTTTGTTAAACAAGATTTGATTTACATAATCAGAGAAACCTGTCAAGCTTTACAAAACCCTGAAGTTTGGTGTTGATTGGTTTAATATATATACAGTCATTCAAAAACTTGAAAATTTATGAAGAAATGTATGGAAAACCGGACAAGTTAAGTTGTCCGGTTTTTGACATTTCCCATACATTTCTTTACAAACGTCAATAGCTGTATCTCAACACCAAACTTCAAGACATTGTAAAGCTTGACAATTAAGGTCTCTCTGATTATGTAAACAAAATCTTGATTGGCAAAGTATAATGCAATTCGCCCCAGCCCCTAACGGCTTGAAATCCGGCAATTGGTATTTTATAAAAGCAACTGTTATAAATTACTATACGCATGGTATTTTTCATTCTTTCTTCTGGAACTGGGATATTTATTATACTGATATCCTGATTATTATTATTATTATTATTATTATTATTATTATTATTATTATTATTATTATTATTATTATTATTATTATTATTATTATTATTATTATTATTATTATTATTATTATTATTATTATTATTATTAGACGCACTAAATCCGTGACATATAATTAGTACTAATTAGTATTATTTCATAAAAAAATTCTTTGTTTTCTAATGTTTTATTATTGTTACGGGAAGATTTTGGTTGCACTACAATGAACCTTTGGGAAGGATTAGCATTCGGTAGTAGCGAACTCGCGTAGCGTGGGTCCGTAAAATTACCCTGCGGGACAGCACGGGACTTGAAGTACGAGGCACGGAGATGACTGTTAATAGGCTTTAATCTTGCATGACTTGACTAGTACACTAGCTCTCGCTAGGCGGTCTCTAGCACACAGCTAGTTGGTTTCCAGCCAACGGCTGGTTGGTCTCTAGCACTGGGCTAGTTGGTCTCTAGCACTGGGCTAGTTGGTGGTCTCTATCTTACAATAACTTCGTACTGTTATTTATACTCTAATACTACATACAATATTCTTTTGTCATCCTATTGCACAGGTAACGTAGGAATAAATAATAAGTAGAATTACAATGCGTATTGGATTACACTGTAACTGCTAAAAACATGAGATAATGTAAAAGGAAGTGTATTGGCTGTAACTAGAAAGTTAGGCGATCCTTAAAACTGGTACAAGTCAATTTTAGCACTGGTCTTAACGCTGTGTCAGAGTTCCCGATATGCGTGACTAAAGTGTTGAATATGGTGAATTATAAATTACTTGCAACAGGTTGCTTATAGAAAAACTTTTCCTGGACACGCCTTAACCTGCTAGTTACTATGGTCACTCGGCCACTTTCACTGAATAGTGCCAATTATGCAATAAATCTCAAACCAATTTGTGTATCGAATTTTCCTTATTTTCTTCCTTTACATTATCACTATTTAGTACTAAAAATTAGTATTTGTTTCACGGATTAAGTGCGTCTACTCTATTATTATTATTATTATTGTCTTTATTAATGACTTACCAAGTCCAATAACCAGCCCATCATGTGGTGTGTGATCATATCGTGTGGTAGCTTTTCTTTTACCCAATCCCGCTCTACCTGGATAGGAGTCAGGGTCCTGGAAACTAGACCGTGACGTAGAAGCAAGACTGTAGTGTATCTCTGGTGGACCAGCTATGATACATCAAGTACTTTAAATTAACTAAAGGTACCTTAACAATTACCACGTCACGTGCTCATTAATCTGGCGCAAAATTGTAGAAGACCGAGCCAATCCAAGTGGTTACAGCATGGATAATAAAAACAAATAATTATCCATGGTTACAGGGAACAAGGGATGCAGAAGCACCCTATTTTCAAAATGAGGGAACATTCTCAAATTATTTTCAGGGCTCGGGAACAAGGGAACAAAAATTTGATAAAGCAATAGTTTTTTGAGATCGTAGGGACAAAAGGTAAAACATTTTAGAGGAACATTCATTTTACTTATGGCGAACAAAACTGTAAGGGAGAAAGCACAGTAAGAGAGCAGGTACAACTGGGCTCACGACTCATGCAGTGACGATGCTTAACAATCCTTGACCGTGAGCACTGTCCAGTAACTCGTCCATTGTGATTCAATTGTGATAATATATTGTCTAAAAATCGGCAGGTCGGAAGGCAGTAAATCATATATAAAGAACATTTGGGCATTATATAGGATACAAGATACCAATCATGATCAAACAGGATGAAAAGCTAGCAAAACAGGAAATTAATTTTCAATTCCGGTATCTACACGTTATCTGATACTGGTGAAAATGGGGGGGGGGGGGGGGGGGGATGGGGGGAGGGGAATGGGGGAGGGGAATGGGGAGGAGGGGTGGTGAGTTCAAAGTCACATTTAAGAGGAAAATTTTTTAAAAATATGAAGGGTCAGTATCGATCTATTCTAATAACAAGAAAAGCGTAGGCGCCGTAATATCGTAATATCGCCGATGAAAATGATATTGGTGCTTTAGAGGTTTATAAATATTATTGTTATTGGAAGCTAGGCTTATTGTTTTCTGATTGGACAATAATGCTCTAAAAGATCTGTACAAGATCTAATCCTCGTTTTTGGGGGGAATCTTAGCTAAGTATATTTGGTTCGATAATATAAAGTGTAATAAATAATGTTACCTCTCTCTGTTTCCCACGGTGAAGTGGCGAAGTATGGACCACAGGAGAAATTCGTCATGTCTACAAGAAACAAGATTATCCAAACTACCTTATTATAGGAAATCAACGCTTCACCTTAACGCGAATTTTAAAAATTCGCGTTAATTTAGGTCGCGAGAATTTCCTTTAACGTTAATTAAAACGTAAATGATAAAGTTGGATGTTAATTTAAAAAACACTATTTTTAGTTTTTATCCAAAAGGCTACAATCTGATTAAATGTCAAACGACCCGCAAATTATAGTGCATCCCCCGGGTCTATCTCATCGTCACTACTCGAATGATAAATATTTCTGGACATCAGATGCGCGTCCTTTAGGATTTCGTTTTGTTTTGATTTATTATTTGGCTCGATCGCTTATTTTCCTTCTTTTAAAAATCTTTAACCCCTTTTCGCGTTAATTTTCTTCATTTGAAAGCATTTCCCCCTCTGAATCGCGTTCATTTAGGTCGCGTGAATTTAATGTATGTTAATATGTCCGAGCGTTAATTTCCTATAATAAGGTATTAGTCTCCCTCTCAGACGTTTTTAAGCGTTGCGTGACGACACTCTAAGAACGGCTGCGGGGGAGACTGCCTACCAAACTAAAGGGGTTAAAACTATGGTGAGACGATGTTCACACTGATGATATTCAACATGTTCACCAACTAAAGACCGAACCTGCGTGTATATCCATCCGCTATGCATGGTAAATGATCGAGGCATTGGGGAAGAAGAAGGGGATGAAGACCCACTTGCTAAGTGCATGGTAGGAACTTTTCAAGTTTGGTTTATTTCAACCCCTAAAATGAACGACTAGGCTTACTGATTTTTATTTGCAAAAAAGTAATAATAACCCTAAAAGGTATGGACGGTACATATAATTGAGAACCGTACGCAAAGCTATAGCTAGCTAGGTACACAGAGCGCTGATCACCCTTACCATTTGGACAAAGAGGTAGCAGGCGTTACGCAGTTGCGCCTATACTTTTGTATAGTTGTGGATACAATATAAAAAGAGAAATGGATCACGTCTCGACCTCCTTATTTGGAATTACTTAAACACACACTCACTCTGCCCCTCCATTAAATTTATTTTAGCACACAACACTGCTCACATGTTACTTTTTGTAGTCTTCCTGGCCGCAGCCATTTTTAGTCTCGATCCACTCCCCTACGGGGAGAGAAGTAGACCGTAGGGGAGTGGAACGAGACTACAAACGGCTGCGGGGGAGACTATACTTACATATAATCTCACTATACTCACATATAATCCATGCCCGAGCCAGGAGCCACTCGAGCCCGGACCACAGTGGTGAGAAACAAGGGGTGAACCACTACACTACCCATTTCAAATAGTACTTACCGAGAGATTTGATCATCTCGGGAAAACGAGTCCTAATGAGACGAAAGTCGGGCCTCCAAATAGCGTACGGCTAGGGCAAACAACAACAGGTCAAGCATAATATCTTTTAATCGATATCTTTAATGTTGAAATATTTGAAACAATACGGGATAAGTGTACATTAGTACTATCATTTTAATGGACGTCATTTGTCGTATAAATTAAAGTCCTTTCTAATCGTAGCATAATGCCGGCTTATCGGTGCCGTCAACTCCAGTTTTCTTTTATATCAAGCTACTAGATTGGATGGGTTGCTAGAGCATTATCGCAGGCTTTATGTTGGTTTCAACCCAATAATTTGCATGACTCCAGTACCCAGGCCTCGGGGATGTACTCCCTTTGTCCAAGTGGTAGGGATGATCGGCGTACCTTTTAGGGTAAAAATATTTCCTGTGCGTACCTTTTAGGGTCCTTTTAAGGTTCTGGCTCAAAAATCAGTTACATAACATTATTTCGTACCTTGTCATTTTTACTCTGTTTTGTTGCTTTGTTGGGGTAGAAATCGACAAGGCTTTATCAGTTATTTTTATCTGTGCGTACCTTTTAGGGGTCGTTTTCAAAACCTCCGCCGATCACCCCTACCACTTGGACAAAGGGAGTACCTGCACCCCCCGGACCCAGGCCATGCAGTAATCAATTATACTTGACATGCAGGGGCTGAGAGAGACACTACTTTATAGGACCAAGGCCAGGGCTTGAACCCGAATTTCTCAACAGCCTCGGGGGAGGTTGTATATCTCATGCAGATTCGTCCTGATTTGCATAAGTTTTAACTTTCGGCCAGATTCAATTTTATCTTATTATAGTAAAATATATGAAAGAATTAACTTTGGAGTTTCATAAGTTCTATACAATAGTCACGTCCAACGAGAGAGACGGATGTCGAGTGTGTAGTTAATTCTTTATATCACATCTATAAAAAAAATACTCGATTCTGATTGGCAGACGAACTGTGAATTTTTTCTTAATAACGTGCACAACCGGGAACTTTGTTTTTGGATACCTTTCAAATAGCTGCACGTTTATTCTTAGAAACTCGTATTTTTTATAGATGTGATATTAACAGGAAATTACACCTATGTTCTCGAAGAATTAATGAAAAAATACCGCTTGTATTTGTTTCATCAAATACGCGCGGTATTTTTCATTAATTCTTCTCGAACGGTGTAATTTCCTATACTAATGTAGCATGAATTGTATATTTGGAATTAATATGACTATTATTACAGCAACCTTATCAAAGAATTTGTCACCAACCTGATAGTCAGCATTCAGAGGGCTTTGATAGTTCAAGCCGACTGGATGTGGATTTTGCCTTCTTGTTGGAGATAAGACTCTCTTCTTCAGGTTACGAGGGTGTGAATGTACAATGGCATAGTCAGTAAGGGATGTTGTCCTGGTCCTTTTAATCCTTTTCTGCTGTCGCTTTGGAAGTAACTTTGTTCCCGCGAGCATCGCGACTGTGTCGTCATAAGCTCATACCAGGCTTACGCGCGCGTGACGACCTATATATACTGGGACTGGGTTCCAATCAGATTCCAATGCACTGATCACCTCACAAGCAGCCCAAACAATCCACAGACTTTTACAGTTTTTATATGAGACAAAATAATAGAAAAGTACGTACATATTTTGGTTGGTAAAGGGGTGGTCAGTCTAATAAAGTACAGGTGGGCAAACATTAAAAAAAATGCTCTAAAATGGTAAACAACCACCCGGAATGACACCAAATACATTTAACAAAAACACAGGACTAAGACAGAGGACTAAGATATGCCGGTTCGAAAATATATACGTGTTTTAAATGTTATTTCTTCTCATATTTACTGTAAAAGTGGATTGTTTGGGCTGCTTGTGATCACCTAAAGATCCATAAAACGTTTATTACAAAGGAAGCCCGCAATGACGGAATCGATTACGTGAGGAGAGCAGACTGGGTCTTTCTTTATGTTGCAAGATGCATTGTATTCTGATTTATTGCATGGTATTGTTCCGTTATAAGTTTTTTGTTCCCGACTATTGTTTTGGTAGTTATAAGGTTCCGTACAACTCTAAGGCCTTGCTCAAACGTCGCATCTCACATGTGCCGAATCCAATGCAAATAAATTCAAACAATAGGTTTTGCACACTATTTGCATTGTCTGAATTCTGTACCTTAGGCAATTCCCCGAAATCACTTTTTCTTTAATATGAACCGAACGCTTTGAAAACAATGGCAATATATTATATTTATCCTTGATGCAGAATACGATTTACAAACTCGATCATATACTTTGTTTACCTATGCATTCATGTGTGTGTATAAAACTATGATAATATCCATGTGGGTTTTTAATTTTTCGCGATATTTGGTTATATCTGAAATGTTATTGATATCTGATACAAAGGCCAAGTTTTTTGTTTTTGCATTATTGTTCAAATGCGTTTGAAATGTTTATTGATAAAACAACAAGAATAATAATATAAATACTGTGTTACAATGTGTGATATTGAATAAAGGCAACTTTGGCTGGTTGAAAATTGTTTTGTCTAACTAAAAACAACGCTCAATTCAATAATTATAGGTTGCTCAGCTACAGATTGTTAATTGTTTTTTAATAACTTCCATTTATGACTAAATGCAATACCAAACGCTTTCAAAACGTATTTTACCTTATTATATTAGGAATTGGGACGCAATTTGTATTAGAATTTGATTGAGATTATATTATTTATAGTATATTTAAGGAAGCAGCATGGTCGAGTTGGTCTCGTAATCCACGGGTGGTACCGGGTTTGTGTCCTGCTCTGACCACTTGCTGAGACTGTATTTGTCCCGATATCGATTCGAAACATCGTTTAGGATTGGTTTAAAAAACAATAGAGTCTTTGCCAACAATTGCGGTACAAAAATAATAATAGCGGTACTGTATTAGGGGCCTAACGAAAACGCAGCTTTCGACTAGAGCTGATTACTGTGATCGATTAGCATGATTAGGTTAAATTCAATCGCTCGACCATGCTCGCTACCTATCTTATTATAGGTAGTATGTACCTTAAACCTTTATTCATGTAAACATTTTTTGACATTTTAATTAACAAATGCATATCAGGTACTAAATAAACATATATTGGAGCACTTTTTATAGATTCTGTTAAATTGTTCCATAATTTGGGGGCGAAAGCAAAATATGACCTATCCTCATATGTAGTTGTCTTTATTCCTGTAGGTGGCTTTAGTAGATTCTTATTCGCTGATCTCAGGGAGCGTGTTGGCGAATAACCTGACAATATATCAGTAATATAGGCAGGCGTCATATTGTTCAAGGATTTATAAGTAAGAAGGAGAATCTTGAATTCAATTCGGCGCTTAACTGGTATAACGAGTGAAGATCTTTCAATATTGGCTTTACTCGTTATATCCTCTATAAATTAAGTGTGTATATATATATATTTCGTTTCATATATATGTTCAATTATATATTTTCATTTTTAAATAGAAACACTTTAGCGAGAAGTTATAATACAAAATGAATTGACTAAGATGAAATAACCTGAATCCCATTTTGCAGCCTTATTATTTAGCTTCTGATGCGACAAATAAGAAATCAATGCCCTATGATATAAACAGCCCAAAAGAACCTTTAAAAAGGCTTATAAAGTTAGCTGGTTGAGATTCAATATGGTTACGATATTGTTAACGGCCTCATTAAGCTATCGACTGGCTGTTGTTCACATTACGATAAAAAAACGTGCATTGTTCATTTACAGGTGCGTTTTGAAGTATTGTGTTTTTCTTGGTTATCAGCCAACATTTGCCGATGAACTGCGCAGCAATCATCAGTATAAAGATTCGATCAAAGTTTTGCTTTTAAATTCATATTGTACTTTGGTAATCCACTGTAAATTGCAGTAAATTGCAACTTCATGTAAGGGTTAATAATGACACAGGTAATAACCTGTGTAATAATGGTGCAAATAACAGAATTGTCATTGCCAAATTATGTCTATATACTGCGTATGTGTTGGCACTCCTCGACGTATATAAGGACGTACAGTGTGATCCACCTGGTTATAGAATATAATGCCCTAGGAAGAATTGAAAACTTTACTAAATGTTTGTTTAAAGAAATGGTGCTTATATTTTTGTTTAACAGCCAGTATACATAGTAAAATATTGGCATTCAAATCATAGCATTATAATGAGCTATATTATCATCTGAATATCATTACCAATATTACTATTATCATTAATAAATGTTAGAGTACACTTTTATAAAATAGGGCAATTTTATGCTAATTCTATTGTTCAGTAATTATCAATTATTTCGTTCGTACTATTTACTCAGTGATAGGTTTTGCACGCTTTTAGTGCTGTTCTCATTAACCAGTGAAACAAAGTGTATTAGTTAAAGTGTGATAGTCATATAGCAACAACAGAACACTGAATATGGAGTTAATGTCAGTGCATTAAAGAGTAATATATTAAATTGTGTTTTTATCGAGCATAGCTTTAACCTTGACATAAAATATCGTGCACAACAAAAACAAACAAAAAAACGGCAAAAATATCGTGCCAAGCTGAAACAAAAATAACAAGCACGGCCCCGAGGGCAAAAAAATATCCATCACCTAAAAATTGACCAGCAACATCAACCCCCCATCAAATATCTAATGGTACCAAACGCCAAACGCTTTTATATATATAATTACCTTTAATGTTTGTACTCTATCAGTCTATCTATCTATCTTACTTTTTACTTTAATCAGAGTGTTTTTTATCTAAAAAAACAAACAAAATATTTACAATAAACAGCTGCATGACTATTAATTTGCCATTTTTTTGAAAAATTCAATGCGCAGGTGGTCTTGAAAAATGAATGGACAGCCATCTTATACCTGGTGCTAATCTTGAAAAACAACTGATTGTTAACTCGCCAGTATTTTGAAAATCACTCACAGCTAGACGGCCTATATTTTATAATGTTTAGTAATTATTAGTCAGTAAACAAGTATGACGAAGTAGCTGATATTGCTATACACGTTTTGCAAGATGAGTTGCGCTTCAGTCTATTAGTCTCGAACTGGTGGTATACAAGATGCGTTTGAGTGTACAAAAGATTGACTCAAATCTTACAACACTGAGCTAACTAAATAACCACATATCAAAAAAAATACACAACGAGATAAATTCTAGTTGACATATTTCATTTATGAACGCACTTTTTAAAACTATTGGGCAGTGCAAAGTTTTTATAAACAGTGACTTGTAATTGCTTGATGACGATTCAGTGACGGCAATCACGCAAGAACACCTGGCGACCTGCATTATAGTAACACAGTTGTAAGGGCAGCAACGCAGGCTAACTAGTAGCTAAATGAACTGAGGGCATTAACACGAACCTGATATCGTGGGTAAGTTAGTAAGTCTTTTCTTCACATACAAACGAATATCAAACAATAAGTCGTTAACCGGTTTTCATACCTATACGTGTATTTGATAAGAAGTTGTAAAACAGAGTGTATTTAGCACCAGCGTAACAAAGTTATCAGAGTAAGGGGATTTAATAATCCCGAGAAACGAAGTTTACTTATCAGAGTTCCATAGAAAGATCGATCAGAGTTGTTTTCATAACCAGTTTGGATGAAGTAAATTCATTTTCGTTAACTTGTCAGATTAATTTGTTTTGGTTCGGTGGTTTTTATAACCTCGTGCATGGACCAAAGTGTATTTAGCTAGAAGAAATAGTTATCTACACAAACTATTCAAAAACGAATTCATTTGATAGATTTAGTAAAAAGAGTGCAAGCAGTTTAATCATCAGATTGTGCAATATAATACAAAACAATAGAATTGTTTAAGATTACACTAAATAGTATTCTATACATTACTTATGTTTCATGGATATTTTGTTTGTACTTTATTAAATCTGTTTTGTTATAATTCTCCTGAATTCATCTCCATTCGATAATCAGTACTTTGCGCAAATCTATTTCAACTTCGTGGATATTATTTGTTTTCAAATTCGCCAATTCGAACATGTATCCTTCCTTACTGGCAATTAATTCGTTTATTTATTATATTATTATGATACTATCAAGTGGTTAAATTGTGTTGTTATTGAAAACAACCCTTTAGCCACATTATATTGACATCAACAAGTAATCTAGGTAATGTTTTTAGTTTAAAGTCTCATGTTGAACTCAAAGCTTGACAAATGCTGGGTGTCTTGGAGATTTTGCATGTTAAACCGGTCTCACGTTGTAGAACTAATGCAAGCACCTGCAAAAGTAAAGACCAAATGAGCTACAAGTCAGCACGACACAGTAAAACAACAATAAAGAAAGGGAAATGGTATGCTGTTTCTTCTTTTTTACGATAAAAAGATGGCGCCGGGATTAAAAGCTTTTTAAATGATTTGGAAAAACGTATTTCTTCAGTTTCTTGTGTTTAATCAAAAAAGAACAAACTGATCGAATAGTCAGTCATTCGGGGAGAAAGAAACAAGATTATTCATTTGACGCCTTTTTTGTATGAAGCATATCAAAAATCTACACACATTTCGTTGAATTGTCGCTTTTAACAATGAATTCCATTACTGCATGTGGTGTTCTTTTTTGTCTTTTTGTTCAAAGCTAAAGCTGGTTGTTCACCACAAAGACGAGGTATTCAATTCTTATAGAACCATCGCCTTTTTTGATACTGTTGACAATTCCCACTGCCAGATTTCATTTTCTGACGTCGCCCTCGGCTTTTACAATGCCATTCATTTCCTCATTAATATTTCATTCCAAACCACTTCTTCTGTAAAAACAAGAAAGCGGCCGCAGTCCAGCTCAAAGAACTCGGTCATCATTATATGAAGATCAAAACCGCCTTATCCATTATTTTAATTTGTTTTCGATTTATCTTTAATAATAGACGTCATTTTTTCTAGTTGAAATGATGTTTGTCCCATCAGTTCTGCGGATGTTTTGAAATAACAAAATAACAACATCTATCGTAACTTTCCGTACATCCTCCTTAAATGATTTTTGAGGCTAAATGGTCACTTTTAATTTTAAAGTATGGTAGAGCGAAAACACTAAAAGCATGAAATATAAGCAACATAGTTACTAACTAATAGTTTCTATTGGATCTAATCACTCATCATCCACAAACATCGCATACAGGAAAGGAAATTTGTAGTTATTTTCGAGAAAAGGGGCGAGAAGAGACTACATGTTTGTTGCCAAAAAGGAACGTGTGGACTAGATCCAAGTTAAACGATCACGTGACTAGTTTGGCAACTGTTAATTAACGATAACGTAACTGTAGTTATTCATTTGTAGTTGTTAGGTTGGTGGCATCATCATGAACTCTTCGCACCAAGAAGACGCGTCCTTTGGTAGAGGAATGGTCTATGCCAAGATCTCGTTGTATTGCTTGATACTTGTCTGGTCGTTGTGTGGCAACATACTAGTTATCGCTGTGATATGCAAGAACAACTGCTTGAGAACCAACTTTAACTATTTAATAGTGAACATGGCAATATCGGACTTGGCGATTCCATGTTTAGCACTGCCAATAAAGATTGCAGATTCTACATTAAGACCGATGGAGTGGTTGGCAGATGGAACGTTTGGACTGCTCTTGTGTAAACTGTGCTATTTTGTTTCCGATGTCTCGAGCGCGGTATCAGCCTTCAGTCTTGTCATCATCGCGGTTAATCGATTCTTTGCTATAGCCTTTCCAATGCGAGGTAGATTGTCTAAAAAAGGGACACTTAAACTGATCGCTTGTACTTGGATCATGGCCATGATGCTCCTTGCTCCTTACCTTTACACATACAAACTGGACCAGGAAAATGGATGGACCATGTGCATAAGTAGATGGTCACCTGCTTTTGATGATGCTGCTGCTGAAATCATATTCATCGCGATATTGACTGCACTAGTTTTTGTAATCCCATGCCTGGCAAATACTGTTTTGTATGTACTAATGTTATGTAAACTCCGTCAAAACTCAAATAACATGATTTTCATGTTGAATAACCAACAATACAAACGTCGGCAACAAAAAGATAAAAACATCTTCATCATGACTATCGTCATTATGTTCCTCTACCTGATCTTATGGGGACCTTTTTTCTGCACTTTAATCGCCGTGAGTTTCTTTGTCCATCAAAACAATGACAATGCACACAGCTTGCAGACCGCTATAGTGACAGTACAATTCCTTGGTTATTTGAACTCAGCTGTTAATCCTTGTATTTACTTTTACTTTCTCAAAAACCTACGACAAGGGCTGAAAAGATTGTTTCGAAAAGTTCCGTTGCAGAACACAACAGAGTCTTTACAACTGACAACGTTACGGTCTAGAGCCTCTACGTTAAAGTCACAAAGATCTATCAAAAGCTCCGAGTTGTAATATTGACCAATTACTTACACCCACCATGCAGTGCAGACAAAGGGCTAAAAAGATTGTTACTAAAAGTTCCATTGCAGAACACAACAGAGTCGTTACACTGACCACTAAAAGCCCTAGAGACTCTATACGTTTAGGTCACAGAGATCTATCAAAACCTCCGAAGTGTAATATTGGTCAATTACTTATACCCATTAGTACAGACAAAGGGTTAAAAAGATTGTTTCTAAAAGTTCCGTTGTAGAACACAACAGATTCATTACAAGTGCCAACTTTACGATCTAGAGCCTTGATAAGGTCACAAAGATCTATCAAAACCTCCGAAGTGTAATATTGACCAATTATACTTACACCCGCCATGCAGTACTGACAAAGGGCTAAAAAGATTGTTACTAAAAGTTCCGTTGCAGAACACAACATAGTCCGCTTTACATTGACCACTATACGCCCTAGAGCCTAGATAAGGGCACAGAGATCTATCAAAACCTCCGAAGTGTAATATTGACCAATTACTTACACCGGCCACCATGCAGTGCAGACAAAGGGCTAAAAAGATTGTTTCTAAAAGATTCGTTGCAGAACAACAACAGAGTCTTTACAACTGCCAACTTTACGGTCTAGAACCTTGATAAGATCACAAAGATCTATCAAAACCTCCGAAGTGTAATATTGACCAATTATACTTACACCCACCATGCAGTACTGACAAAGGGCTAAAAAGATTGTTACTAAAAGTTCCGTTGCAGAACACAACATAGTCTTTACACTGACCACTATAGGGCCTAGGGCCTTTATACGTTTAGGCCACAGAGATCTATCAAAACCTCCGAAGTGTAATATTGACCAATTACTTACACCCACCAGGGCAGACTACTGAACAATTTCGCAAATTATTGCGTTTGATGTGCTGCCCATTTTGACTAATTATATGAAAAGAACACTGAGTAAGCCGTCTACGGCCAATATTGGTACATGCTTGTACCATATGAAGAAATGAAGACAGGACGTCAAGAAGATAATGCTTTCTATCGAAAGTATACAAACAAAAATTGTTAACCAACTTTAGAAATATGGGCGTTAAACAACAATCCACGTGTCAGCCATTATTGTTTTGTTAGTTGTTTGGCATATTTTAAATAATTTGGTTTGATAGGTTTTGTGCTTTTACTAAGCAACAAGGAAAATCTCAGTTATCTCAAAAACAATCAAGCAATAAAATCAACAAAAAAAGATGCAAAACTGAGGAACAAACGAGCAAATTAAGAGCAAAATACTGGAAGACAAACAAAAAGAACAACAACAACAAAATAACAACCATAAAGAATTAATAATATAAATAACAACCAAAAAGAATTATCGGCATAAGTCTAGGTAATATAATGAAATTTGTAACACCGTAAAAACTGTTGACTTAACTTTACTGACGTTTCGAGCTTGCAATAAGTCTAGCTGACCTAAATATCGGTGAAGCTGTTTCGTCAATAATAATGATAAACATGTTTTTTTTTGCTCTATTATAGAGCCTGTTACTACTACTGGAAAAATACCTGTCAAAATTTTACGGCTTTGCATAACTTGATTCAAACCTATAGGATACCAGTAGAACGCTCTATTGAGCCATCAAAGCCACACGAGCGCGGCTCTATATTGGTTAGTCCCACGTAATATCGTATTCCATTACTTGGAACCAATATATTTTCTCTCTGTTGAATTCAATTTTTGATAATTTTGTTTCATGGTTTTTGCCCCATTAGTAAAACAACAATGAAAAAAAACTATCACCAAGCAGCAGAAATCGTCATTGAAACAGCACAGCCTACTGAAAAGCAGAGCATACTGAAAACAAAACTGACAAAAAATGAGCAAACAAACAAATTGAAAACCAAAAAGAGAACACGTTGAAATGTTTAAAAAAACGCGAAAGCAAGCTAGCAAAAAAGATCAATATAAATCGCAGACCAAGCAATTCGATGTTTCATATTACCTATCATGTATATTAATTGCACTTAGTACGGTGAATTCCTAATGTTGTATATATTGATGTGTTTAATTGATGCTAATTCAAAAACTAGCTGAAAGGGGGGATAGTTAGCAATGCCACTAGATCGACCATGAGCGACATTAATGGCTGTAGGCTAAGAAGCACCAGAGAAATAAATTCAATTTCACAAGTGCATGCATGATTATTAAGTCTATTTACATGAAAATACTACTTCTATAAGTACATGATTATAGTAAATATCTATGTACATTAATATAATATAGAGAGATTTTCTATATTTGCAACACAGAGCTCACATCGCGGGATATTATTTAATATTTCACTTTATTCGAGGCATTGGTAACTATCCTTACATTTTGTAAATAATTAAATATTAACGAGAGTATCATTTGTTAATATAAAACCTATATTAAAATCATTTAATGATTATAGATTTAGACCTTTGCGGTGTTAAACACAAGAATAAACTTTAAGATAATTTGATGACTTGATTAATATGAATGCGCGCAAAAAGGAATGATATCAAATTGTTAGCAGCTGCAGAAGTAGAACTATAATGTTATAACAGAAAACTAACGAGGGAGGGGAGGGGGTACTCCATTGTCCAAGTAGTAGGGGTTATTGGCGCTCCTTTTACGTGTAACGGAATGGGCTCCCTGTGTACATGTATGTATAAGCATGCGCATTAGCATGTCTTGAGGGCACATGGTCATGTAAGTCAGCCATGTTTGCTTCGTGTAGTTAAGTAAGAGATTACCCACAATAAAGTACCAGTGATACGTTTACATTAGGGTTAAAATATTTCCTGTATACGTACCTTTTAAGGTTCTGGCTCAAAACTCAATCATGTAACATGAGTCTGTACCTGTAAGGATCATTTTTACCAGTCTTTGTTAACAAAAATAAACTTAGAGCTGCCAAGAGCATCACACAGTCGTATACCTTTTAGGGCCCGATTGAAATCCGGGGAAAACGCCCTTGCTTATGGTTCATCACTGGTTTACTTTATAGCCTTATATACTACCTGTAGGCTGTACCAAAATGCTTTGCATGCTGTCTTTAGTGAAAAAATAAATAAAAATCTGTCGAATGAGAAAGAAACATCGTAAAGGATGTTGGAACTGGTGGTAAAGTAACCGGTCAAGTGAAAATGTTATCTAGCACCGCTCCACAATTTGACAAAAGACCGATTTGCACAGGGAAACCCTCAATTCAGATTAATTTCAAATGTGTTTTTCTGTCAGTTGGACTTAATATTTTTTAACACAAATCGAAGCCGTATTCCTACACAAATGCGCCTTTTGTCAAATAGTACAACCGTGCTTGGCTCCAGTGCCGCTCCGTCTATGGCGGTTAGTGTAAATGTAAAGTACATATTAGGAAAGGTGGATTTTCTGCCATTCTATACATTCCTCAAAATAGAAAGAAACAAGCTTTCAGCAATCAGTTTTCTAACAACAAGTTTTGAAAGATTGGGCTTCCTGTTGTAAAATGCAACCTCGTTCCCAGGACTTTTTCCCTTCGCTTTTGGGTGGGGCAGGAATAAAGGAATAAGGTCCTGAGGACGAGGCTGGACGTTTTGCGTCAAAATTCCGACAAGATTTCAAGCACAATCAAACAACCCAACAAAAAACAGACAAAGAAAAAAGCAAAGGAATAAAAAAAAGGCAAGAATTAAACAAACGAAGAAACAAATAACCAAACGAACAACTGAACGGCAACAAACAAACAAGACATATGCAAAAGTATTTACAGAACGGAATGCCAATATGGCCGCCACATTATTATCATAACTTGTTAAATTCATATTTTAGTTGACCACCACATCAAAATTATAGATCATAATGACATCAACAAGTTAAAACGCTTTTCGACAAAAATATTTAGTTCTTGAGAAGTTAGGAGAATTTTTACCCTGCGAGCAGAGATTCATTTCTCTCTTACCTGGAACGACGTCATTCTAGGTAAGAGAAAGGAACCTCTGCTCGCAGGGTAGAGAATTTTTAAATATGAAAAACACCACAACGAGGATAGCAAGGAATTAATCTGTTCACTGAACACATGTACATATTAATTTCTGTAAGGTTAATTCCTGAAATAGCTAGTTAAATTGAATTCTACTTATATAGCAATGAAACTTCCCTTACAATACAAATTTGTACTTGCTCTTTCTGATGGCGGTGCTTATTCAGTTTACTATTAGGATTTTATTTCTGAAAGTCAATGGCGTCCATATTATATTGGCGTTTAGTCCAGTATTCTTTGAATAAATATTCACTTTGGAAAGTTTTATTAAATATTTTCTTGTTGTCACACAACTGGTCTCTATCCAAGCTTGCCAGTCACATTTGCATGTTTGCATCGATATTGATGCCAACTTTAACAAGTTTTGATGAAAAAAAGCTTGACCAAAGACCAGAGTTAGAAATGGAAATTTAATCAATCTTCCCAAATCATAACAAATTAAATGCCATTTTTTAAAAGTTGTACATCCAAAGACGTTTTTGTGCGATCTGTCCCCTCTATTAACTATGGTGCGATTTAATTTTTATAAAAAAAGTATATGACCACATTTAATGTATTCGCATACTTCTATGCACTGGAGTTTGTACTTTAAACAGACACATTTGATGTGAAGTTGTCTGATTTTACCGAATAAGGCGTGTAAAAACTCGTTTCGCAGCATAAAGTCCGTGCATAGAAGTATGCGAAGTCTGCGAACATATTAAAAGTGGTCATACTTTTGCGCGTCGCGCTGTAATTAGTGCTTTATAAAACCCAACGAAGCAGAAAGCTTTTTAAAGAAATTTGTTGCCAACAAGAGATGTAGCCACTACAGCGAGTGTGCTGGCTTATTTCTTGACGCGGCCCCGAGCGAAAAAACTATGAATCGATTAAACATTTCCATGAATCCATGATTGTTATTTGCTTTACAGGCAATCACTAAATATTGACAACGAACGACATTTTTAACGTCTGCACGGATATGTAGAGAAGTAAATATCAATTTTCTGAAACTGTGCGCACAGTATGTACAGGAAAGATGCTCGTAAACAGCTCGCAAACGTCCACTCTTTCCTATCCCCCGTGGAGAAGAATGATGATCACTGAGACTGAATGGCGAAATCTGCTTTCATTATTATTTTTAAACCGTTTCAGTTTTAAAAAAGAGTTCTGCATGCAGTGACAAAGAGACTAACATTTCAATATAATAAATAAATGAATTAGTTCCAGTGCTTTTAGTGGGTAAAGCATGCGACTAGAATCGTAAGGCCATGCCGGGTTCGATTAACTCCCATCTGGTACTCAGTGTTTTGAGTGTTATGTTTTCTTAGTATTCCTTCTTGTAAGTGACGTCCAAGTTAGTATCCTTTATTTTTTTATTTAAATCCACGCATTTGATTATTTTTACAATTTACAGTATTTACATATCAATTTTGAGAATAATGAAAGACAATCCCTTACAAACAGAAGCTATTCAGTTCACCATGCGTTTTCTCAAGAAGGTACTCGAGAACAAGAGGCGTCTTCCAACAGGGGATAAAGGCAACAATTGTCATTAAGACAGAAGACAGTTTTAGTTGTTTTGCTATTTTAAATGCATCCCCAGAAACCCATGGGAGGCGCTGATCAGTGGATCGAGCCGTGAGGGCTTGGAGAAGGGACAAAAGTCCCCTGACCTGACTATGTTTGATCTGCCTCCTTCTCAGGCAACTCCTTTTCCTCGTTCGGGCTTCCTTTGGAACAGTGAGGCTATTTCTGTGCGGTTATTTTGACATTCTTGGCAACACTGCGTTCAAACGCGACTACGCATGCGTGGCAAAATTTTCACAGCGGTAAATTTGCCATTGTAAACACTAGGAATTTCGGACTACAGTGTTTGAAGTCGATTTATAAGAAATTTCCTGAATATATAAGCTTGAAGTTTCGTGTACCTAACCTTTGTTATATTTTTTATAGAGTCCGTACGAATGTCAGATTTGTGTGCTCGACCATTTTACTTGTTTTTCGCGCATGCGTAGTCGTTTGACCGCTGTGTTATTCTTGGCAAAAACAGCAGGGGTCAAAGTACACTGGGTCTACTCAGTAATTACTTTCGTTCAAGAGGCGGATTCAGAAGGGCTGATTTTATTGAAGAAACTTTGCCGTTTTCAAACATCAAATGCTTGTGAAATTTTGAATTTAAAAGCAGATGTATTCATAGAGATTGATACAAGTAGCTGCATTAATCAGTGTATGATAAATATTTCACCTAAGGTCGCAGTTGGAGCTCGAAAATTTACACATTCTTTTCCTTCATTAAATTTTAAAACTGTTGCATGGAAATTTGTATTTTTGCAACACTACGCTTGCTGTTCAAAGCATACATGTTTTTGTTTATTAAAATCGATATTAGTAAATTAAATCCCTCAACGATAAAGTTGTTTGACCCGGCTCCAAAATGTACAGGTATTGTAGACTATGAAACACCAACCTAATTGCTTAGACTGAGGTAAAGTGCTAAAAGGCTGAGTTAAATCTCGATCCTTGTCTCCCATATGTACAAGGTATTTTGGCCATGAGTGTATAACTTTAATTTCTCAGCTTATGGTATTTCCAGTTTTTTGTACGTACGTCATAAAAGTAGAAACAAGAGGAGCGTTAGAGGACGGTAGAACGAACGTTTTCGCTTCTTCTTCTTCCTCGTCATTAGATGGTATGTAAATAACATTTTTCTGATTATAGTCAAACAAGAGCTCCTCTTCGCTTAGACTAGAATAACCATCTTCGTCAATCAAGTAGGCCGTTGGTTCAATTTCCCCTGGAAGTATTTCTGCTATACCGGTTGGTTGTGTAAGAGTGAACAGCACACAAGAAAAAAGACTTGTTAGCCCAAAGATACGAAATGTTACATTAGTTTCCAGTCTCTCGATTAAAACGCCGGCCACCATTGCGCCTGTCGTCGCCCCAAGACCAAGGTAAAGACCTTGTACGATAAAAATACCAACCGGGTATGTAGATCTTGGTGTATAGTTAATAATGTATAGAATAAACGCCGACCATGCTGTAGAGTGCGAAAACCCCTGGAGCAGTTCAACGGAGGGAATTGCCCAAGATGAACTCGATGTACTGATCCAAGAAAAGATGATAAATCTCAAAGCATATGATGCAAGCCCACTGAAAATCATCCCTACAAACCCTAAGTACTTCATTAAAATAGGAGCTGATATTGCCAACACAGCGTCGGAAATATTTTGACAGACAACAGTTAGGCCTATGATCAACTCAGAACCTCCAATTTCTATGATATTCCAGTAAAGAAAATTATTCAAAACGCCTCGAAAAGTGCCCATCAGAAAAACAAGTCCTAAAAATCCCACATGGCTGAGCACGCAGAGCTCCTTTAGTGACTCAAAGATTTTAAAAGACCTGACTTTCTTTCGATAAGTGAATGAAAAATACAGCGAAACTAGAAGTGCCGCTGCCATTAATACTGCAAACATCGAGAAAGCAATTCTATAATCACCATATTTATTACCGCAAATAATGTACTTAGGAGCAAAGGCGAGTAATGTCCCAGTGAGAAGGGCAAGTGCACTCATACCGACAGCGCTGTAGATACCATTTTTGGGTACATTTTGAAATAGGACACCAACAGGTTCTAGGAACGTCCCATCGTAGTGAATATTGATATCGTCTGTGGGAGCTTGCATTAGTTGCCCTAGTAAAACAACGAATAAAATCTCTATAAAGATAGTGGTTGCGTATGGGTTGACTCGATTGTTCACATAAGGAGATCCTCTTGATTTGAAGTCATAGGGTTGACGAATGTCTTTGTATGGCTTATTATGAAATGTTAGTCCCATTAGGCCAAAGCTATTTGCCACCGGTTTACCTATTTCAACAGACCTTTGCTTATTATTTGTATCTTTATTATTTGATGACGCAGCTCTTATAACTCGGGATATACCATGATATTTTGCGCTATCTTGCGGACGTTTGTCTTTTGTGTTGCGAAGATTGAGTTTATTCAATTCTGTTCCCCAATAAAGGTCATTAACTTCTCTTTTAAAAGTACTGTATTTTGCACTTCGAGTTCTATTTAACTGTGATGTGTTCAATGGTTGCTCTTTCATTGTACAGACTTCATAGTGTGCATGTTGTACAAAGCCAATTGGAACAGTAAAAGCTATCCAGCCAATTAAAGAGAAAACCAACACAGATTTACGAAGTTTATAACGGTTCATCACAAAGCACCAAAGAGGTCCAATGATTAGAGCGATCAAAGGCCGCAATCCTCCTAATATTCCAATCTGCCACGGGTTCAGTCCTATAGATCGGTAATATATATTCAAGAACGGAAAGAGCGATCCCAGAGCTCCGTAGAATAAATAATAGTATGCATTCGGAAGCCATCTTTTTAGTTTTTCTTTGGTTAATCTCCACTGGCCAACACGGCGTAATATTGGCTTAATCATGATTCAAAGAGTCCTACTTCAATACGCTGTGTCTAGCAGTTTTAGTCGCAGATAAACTACGAAGCTATCTCGTTGTCTTATTTCAAGTGTATTTTCATTCAGTAGCTGTTCAGTGAAAATGGTTTAAACGATGGTACGTTTTTAGCTGTATTTGCTAATAGCACCAACGTCAGAGCGGCTGATTCAATCAAACGTCAGGCAATTTCCTTACTCTTTTACAAGAGGATGGCGTTGGCGTACAGAAAAAAAACACCCATCTAGAAAAACCTCCACAAAATGCCAATTATTCTCAGCGAGGATATTCCCGGATTGCTTTTCTTGAAGTCAACTAATATTGAGATTCTTGTCACGAAAACTGGGTTGCTGTGCAACAATTCTAATTCTATTCTTGATATTTATTGCTATTGTACCATGGGTATTTTTTTCGTCTGAGGTCTATTAAAGCTCACCCACAGTCAAAATTCAATAACATTGTTTTTCTTTTCAGTCTAAAGCACCAACTTAAGAGCAATTATAGCTACTTTCAATTTATAAATTAAACTTACCTTCCAAGATACTTTGGAATATTTGGGAAGATATGGTGACTAATAAGGAGAGAATTCAATAATTATGCAAATCTTATGACTTGTCAACCCAAGACAAACAAGTCAACAAAAGATTTCCTCGAGTTTGTTTTGAATTGAATTTCTTTATTCTTTTGCGCGACATAACAGGGAATGAATTATTTAAATACGATGTGGTTGTATGGTGTCTAGTTATAGAGAATTGGTTTAAAATACACTGTGGTTGTATGACACTATTACCATTCGTGTTAAATTGATAATACATTTTCAATTTCCTGAGTCGTTTCTATGTGAATGAAAGGAAAGGAAAATAACAGATTTTTCCAAAATCAGTTTGAAATATATTATTTCCGTATTTTTTGAAATAAAACCGATATATCATACCTATTACATTACTATTCTTCGATATATACGAATGACATATCGGTGCAATAGTATCCCGCCTCTGCCACCAATAATGTATGTGAAAGAAAGATAGTTTTCCACACTTTTTTCACACGGGGGTTTTGAGTTTTTAAAATTTAAATATCAGTTAACTGAAATACTTTTATTATATGCTAGACCACTACAGCCAAAATTTATGTAAAAAAAAAAAAAAAACCCGGAACTGACAACAAAACTGAACATTTGTATATTCACCTAGCTATTTCCGAGCAGCTCGACATTTTGCTTTGACGAAGTTTACAAATAGTTGAATATTTGATTTCTTTTTTTCTGTAAAATGTATGAAATATGGCGTAGCTTTACTTCTTCTGAGAGAAAAACTGTTGAGTTATGGTAATTATGTGGATGGAGTTTCTAACAATCGCTAATTAGGACAAAGTTACAATGACTTTATTAGCCATGAACATGATAATCAAAATACAAATGTCGGTAAAACTGCAGCATAAAAACACCGACAGTCATTGTCTTTTTTTTGTATAATGTACAATAATTAACATCTTATTAAGAAAAAACAAATTAGAATTAATTACAGATATTTATTTTTTCCCAGTTTTAAAGCCCTCTGAAAAGAACTGCTTTTATATAGATACACCAATACGATAATCTCAGGGATGTCAATTTACTGACTATGAAAACAGTTAATACATTACGCCATTTTTGCAAAAAAAGTAATCGGTTAATTTTCATTAAAATTCCTACTTAACTAGCCTGCTGGATGGTTCCGGACAAATTTCATTGGACAGAACTCATTGGTCCAATAATAAGTCCGTAAACACGTAAACTAAATAGGCTACATAGTTATTTTTCATACTGAAAATGTCAAAAGATAGCAAACGTCTTCCAATTAGAAAGCCGATGTACATTGAGCCAATGAAAACCATTGTACATTGAGCCAATGAAAACCATTGTACATTGAGCCAATGAAAACCGTTGTACTTTAATCAGCCAACCTCCTATTTCTGTTAAATTCCAACTAACGCATTCATTCTTTCTTTGGCTTTTGGGTATTCTTCTTTGGAGAAGTGTTTTTGTAGACAGGGGTCACTGAGAACCAATAAGTTATCAGCCCCTCGTGTTAAAGCTAACAACGCTCTGATATAACTGCTCGGCTCTTGGTCTTTCAATGCTACTGCACGGATTTCTTGCACCAGTTTTTCTTGGACACCTAGATTAGACAAGAAAAACAGCTTTTGTAAATAACCCAGGCCACAATAACAGACCTACACCACAGTTAGCCCAAGCCATAGTTACGATACCATTGTATGTAGAATGTATCACGTATATGGGGAGAGATCATAAAATGTTGCAAAATTAAATGAAAAAAATTTATATATATATTTCATCATCTGTGTCAATGTTATAATCTAATAATACAGTTTGTATATTTTAGTTTTTGTACGCATTTTAGCGTAATTTTAGGGAAGAAGTCTTGAATTCGGGCTGTGTGTGCACATTAGTCAAACAAATCCCGGGAGTGCGGCTGCAAACTATAGGCTAGACTTTCACAAAGTCCCTTTTAGCCCCCTCGCACAAGGTCGTGTATAAGGTGCGAAACTCTAGCTCCACTCCCTGAAAGATGATCGCCATAAATTTGCGCGCCAAAAGTTAATTTCCCGATTCGATTTCCTGCAGGTGAAACAAGTCGAACTCGCCTTACGGTTCGTAGCTCGTTTCGCGCTTTGCGCTCAACTCGCTGTGATAAGTCCTGTGATAAACGAGTTCGACTTGGGCAAGTCTAACTATAGGCGATTCTTAATGAATACAGTGGAACCCCGCCTTACGGCCACCCGTTATAGCAGCCAGTTTTTTAGGTCCCGACGAAATGCATGCCCATACATTTTCTATAACATTTACCCGCTTAATACGGCCACACCGTTAATACGGCTACTTTGGGCTGTCCCTTCGGTGGCTGGATTAACGGGGTTGTGTCATCACGCACCGCAACGGCTATGTGCGACGTAAGCCGCGGCTGTGTAGGAAACTAGTATTTATAGGAACGATGGCCGAGGTGCTCTGGGTACGAGAATGATAATAATAAAAGTCAATCTTTTATTTTATGAAGTAGGCTGATTATATTGCCAACCAAATGCTGATCAAACAAACTCAATTCACATATAGTCCATGCACGAGCCGGGACTCGAACCTGACTACAGTGGTGAGAGGCACATGGTAGACCACCATGCCACCATGCCGACCATAGATAATAAGACCGGAATTGAGAATACGAAAAGGATGTAACATTTAAATTTGGTTAACTTCTAAAATCGATTCTCAAGCCAAATAATAAAGATATTTTCCCACTTTTAGCTTGAAAAAAGTCGACCTACTAAAAACAACTCAGAACAAAATATTTTGTGATGTGGGCTGCCTGTGCTTTTTCTAGTCCTAAGACAGGACAGGAACTTGCTTTAGACAGTTGATGATGCATATATAAAGTTATCAATGGAGGATATATTTTGACGATGCATGCGAATCATTCAGGTAAATTACGCATTGAATTGCATTTATGCATTTATTATTAACGTTTCTAGATAAAAAAGCAATTTTGCATACAAATTTCACAGCAAATGAACTCAATTTGTTTAATTTTATATTACCAACAATTTCAGGGTTCAATCATCAGAAAAAAACAAGTATCATGTGTGGTAAATCAAAATCAATCATATTATTGCTCCACAGACAGATGACTATGCGACTGTTACAAACGATATGTGTTATGTTTCCCACACGTCTGAAACATTGCATCAACTACAACAAGATAAGGAATATAACTTTATAGAAAGTGAACATAATCCAGAGATACAATTGTATCATCAAAGATGAAAATGGACTACATACAAGATAAGGAATATAACTTTATAGAAAGTGAACATAATCCAGAGATACAATTGTATCATCAAAGATGAAAATGGACTACAACAAGATAAGGAATATAACTTTATAGAAAGTGAACATAATCCAGAGAATACATACATGTATCATCAAAGATGAAAATAGACTACAACAAGATAAGGAAATTGTATAACTTTATAGAAAGTGAACATAATCCAGAGAATACATACATGTATCATCAAAGATGAAAATGGACTACAACAAGATAAGGAATATAACTTTATAGAAAGTGAACATAATCCAGAGATACAATTGTATCATCAAAGATGAAAATGGACTACAACAAGATAAGGAATATAACTTTATAGAAAGTGAACATAATCCAGAGAATACAATTGTATCATCAAAGATGAAAATGGACTACAACAAGATAAGGAATATAACTTTATAGAAAGTGAACATAATCCAGAGATACAATTGTATCATCAAAGATGAAAATGGACTACAACAAGATAAGGAATATAACTTTATAGAAAGTGAACATAATCCAGAGAATACAATTGTATCATCAAAGATGAAAATGGACTACAACAAGATAAGGAATATAACTTTATAGAAAGTGAACATAATCCAGAGAATACAATTGTATCATCAAAGATGAAAATGGACTACAACAAGATAAGGAATATAACTTTATAGAAAGTGAACATAATCCAGAGATACAATTGTATCATCAAAGATGAAAATGGACTACAACAAGATAAGGAATATAACTTTATAGAAAGTGAACATAATCCAGAGAATACAATTGTATCATCAAAGATGAAAATGGACTACATACAAGATAAGGAATATAACTTTATAGAAAGTGAACATAATCCAGAGATACAATTGTATCATCAAAGATGAAAATGGACTACAACAAGATAAGGAATATAACTTTATAGAAAGTGAACATAATCCAGAGATACAATTGTATCATCAAAGATGAAAATGGACTACAACAAGATAAGGAATATAACTTTATAGAAAGTGAACATAATCTAGAGAATACATATGCATCATCAAAGATGAAAATGGACAACAGGAAGTACAAAATCTTACAATGCCAAGAGTTCTAGAGAAATTGGCGTTTTCTCCTGAAAATAATTGTTGTAAACAAGAATGTAGTAATGGATGAATCTAATGACATAATTTGATAATGTTGAAATAGCCAGCTTAATTCATGAAAGTGAAGGATGTAACGTAGCTCTCAGCACAACAACTCTTTGAAATGTTCTCATGATTCAAATCAATTCACCGACAACTCAACAATCATTTGTGGCAAAAGAACAAATGATGGAGAGAAACCCTTGGAATGTTCTCATTGTGCAAAGAAGTTTGCAACAAACAATAATCTGAAGTGCCATCTTAAAACACATACTGGGAAGAATCCACACACTTGTTCTATTGTGAGAAGACATTTGCAAGGAAAGTGGTTTTGAAACGTCATCTTAAAACACATACTGGGGAGAAGCTACATAGTTGTTCTTATTGTGAGAAAACATTTGCAGCTAGGAGCTGTTTATTTAAACATGTTCGAATACATACAGGGGAGAGACCACTGACAATATTTTGCTCAACCTGGTCCAATAATTGCTTATTAATTTTCATCATCATGTAAATTATGTTATAATTATGCTCAATGTTTGAAAAAGCAACTTAAACTAATGTAGATGTGTTTTTATCAGGGTGGCGAGGAAGTTATCTGTGATTCACCCTAACTTCGGCCTGTGATTTGTGAAAAGCAAAACGTTCCAGTCTTAATCCGCAAAATCATCCTCACCTTCGGTATATGATTTACAGATTTTCACTGTCATGATTTGTAATACAGAATCAGCACTCAGTGTATACGTGACAGCTTGTCAAACAGTTGTGTAAAATGATACATGTTTAGTGTTTGGTATTGTTTATAAGTTTGTATATATCTGTCAGATTTGTAAAAAGACTTATTAAATGTAACTCTGTGAACCATGAACTTATGAAAAACGGCCCATGATTCGTGATGGTTACCCCCCTTCCCCACCCTGTATGATATGTTCTGTGTACTTTAACAGAGGCCACCAAAACAAAATTTGTCCACCACTATAATTATAAGTTTCATTATATGTGAATGAAGTACATCAGGATTCAATAAGAAGAACACTACCTAATATTGCATCACATCTGATCTATCACATATCGTATAACAGCACATCTTGACATTTACCTGGTTGTAAAGTAGGATACTTGTTTCCAATCAGTTTACTTTCCTTGCTGAATACTCCCAGCTCAACCAGACTTTCAAGAGCTATAGTGGAACACCGATTCCTAGCTTGCATTTTCCACAGGTCATTTCTTATCCAGTCTTTGACTTTTGTCCAAGGCTTCTTTTTGTGCTTCTTGAGAACTTCATTAAACATTGCAGCATCAATGTATGTGTCTGTTGGGCACTCACTGACAACCTGTCCAGAAAGAAATAAGTAACAAAATTATTTAATAATTTTATTAAACAAGCAAACAGTGGATGGTTAGAATATTTTTTTTTTATAGACTGAAATTAATTAAATGTCAATAATTAATTAGACCTTAGTTTAGTTATGGGAAGACAAAAGCAAACAAAGTCCTAAACCCCCTCAGAAATGGTTATATACCCATAACTAGAGCATAACTAATTACTAACCCTCACTTGCAATGTTCTACAGGCGTATAGAAGTATTCTTTCTACCCTTGGTCAATAGCAGTTTGGAATTATATATTCCCCTGGCTAATAATATAATTAAGATAAGTATATCGCATTACCAGCCCTTAATTATTCGCACTAATTTATTAATATGTACATTGTTTAACTTAATTATCTGTCTATTTATAAGCCTTACCATTTATTTATTTATTCAGTTATTATCTAGTATTCATTCATTTATTTATTTAATTTGAATGTAATTTAGCCGAAGCAGCTACATATATAGCTGCACCTCCTAGTATTATGATCAACTGTGTAATGCACCTATCAATGTTTTGCTCCAACGGGTGGAGTGCGGGCATACCCAGGGGCTATTGACATTTTTCATATCTTTTTGTCAATAGCCCGTCAATAGACGTCAATATTTACTGTTGTGGAAGCAGAAATTATTGTATTGTATATTTGTCAAAAAACATTGAGCAGCCCCAGGTACGAGCAAAGTTTATGTTCAATAGCCCGACTTTGCCCACGCTCCCCGGGCCCTGTTGGGGCAAGACATTGTGCATAAGGAGTATTCAAATTACATTAAAGCATTAAAACCCTATCACCTAGAAGTATTTTTGTTGTTATTTAATTTTCAAGTCCTATAGAAGAGGAAAAAACCTACCCCAGCCGAATTCTCTTCTCTGACCCCCAGAAATTCTCTTCTAGAAGGATGGGGGGGGGGGGGGGGGGGGGGGGGGGGGGGGGGGTTAAAATGGAATGGCCCACAAAAACTGCAGGAACTGAGGAAGCTCACCTTGAAAATTATTGTGTCGTTTTGAACTCCTAAAGTCGTATTGGGAACAACTTCGACTTCGGCTTTTCCTAGAACAACTAAGTCAACCAATGTTGCAGCCGCTGCTCCTGCATTTGGCTCAATGCCAAATTTCCTCCACTTTACTTCGCCCGTGCTTGGTTCTTGCCACAACAAACAGTAGCCTTGTGAAAGAGTAAATTGTTCATGATGGATTTCCTCTTTGTTGAAATGAATTGATCCAACTATCTCCGATACCAACTTTGCCATATGACTTGAAGCGTATTCGACTTGAATAGCTGCATTAGACATAATGCTCAGCGTAGTTTACTTTGAAAATGTTTACAGGTAGAGAGGAACGGTTGTTTGTTTGAATCGAGCAGTCGTCGTTGCCCTGGCCTGTTGTCAAATCAAAAGTTACGCAACACCACAGGAACCCCATCCCTAAATGTTTACATCTGAGACTGACTGGAAAAATATATATTTATTTAATTTTTTTCGTAGATATGTCAAAAACAGTAGGTATTCCTGTGACTCATGTGGTAAGATACAACATTGATGTCAAAATCAATTGCAAATGTATTTTAAAACATTATTCATCGGCATATGTGGTTCTATGACATCATATTCTAAATTTATGTTTAGATAATATATCACGTGACTTAGACGTTATCCTCAGAAACGTAACAGAAGTAAAGTTTTTACTTAATTTTGAGAATATCGCACAATTTAATACGGTAAAATGAACCGACTTTTTGGAAAAGGAAAGCCCAAAGAGCCTCCACCAAATCTTACAGATTGCATTTCGAACGTAAGTCCGATAATCGAGTGATTTGTTGAGTTCAATTTCCAAAATATCAAAGATGGCGGAACTATCATTTTATTTTGCAGGTTGATAGCAGAGGAGAATCAATAGAAAAGAAAATTAGCAAGCTAGACCAAGAATTATTAAAGTACAAAGATCAAATGAAGAAAATGAGAGACGGTCCTTCAAAGGTTAGTACACATTTTTCAACGACTTGAAAGGACGCTTTCTCTTGAAATATTATGATTACTCTGTCAGCTATCCAGTGTAAAAACTTAAACAAATACTCATTTTTCCTATAAAGACGTACAGCCATTTACTATCGAATGTTTTTTTTGTAGAACATGTTAAAACAGAGAGCACTACGAGTACTGAAACAGAAAAAACAGTAAGTACTGTATGTTTGTGTCAGTATTACACAGGGATCCCAAACACACCAGAAATTGAGCACTTGGCTTGTTTCTAAAGTGGCCAATGTTTAGAGGTATGTGTCAGCATACCTCTTATTATGACATTCACTGATGAAATTGTCTCACAAATTTATTGTATAGCTGTATAACCTTACCCAATAGGTAAAGTCACTTAATAAAAGAGTGCATGCATTTAGTCAAACTGATGAATAGTTCATGTCACCTAAATAAGTAAAAGTTTTTGTTGACGTCACATGAATTTGACGTCACATGGAAACTGTCCATTCCTTTTTCCGAGAAGAATGACAAGATTGTATGACTTGTGTCTGCCTTTATTACATGTAGTTAAAAGTTAGTACAAATTATTTATAACAATAACAATAATAATAATAATTCATAATAATAATTTGACGAATGTTTTTATGCAAAATAAAAGTAGTTGAATTAAGAATTGTTGGATGGTTCTTTTATATCCTCTTAGGGCAGTGTGTGTTAGTATTACAATTTGAGGATGGTAATTAAATACAATGACCAGGGTTATTAAGTGTGAATTGATTCTTTGACATCCCCTGACTGTGGTGTGTGTCAACATAAGTATCGGTTTTCAGTCAACCACTAAGGGTGGCCCAGAAACTCATAAGGGGATTGAAACGTGCAACCACCATATATTTCGTTTGATCTATGCTCCAGAATTTTCAAATTTGTTGGTTGAATTTTTCCCTGTAGTTATTCAAGTCTTCTTGCTTTAGAACTTTTAAGATGATATTAAGGAATATAATTATATCAACTTGAAGTGGTATCAAAACTTCTAATATTTTGCATTTTCTATATACCATCCAATGTAGGTTTATAGTAACTGTAATTAACAAGATAATGAGATATTCTGCATGTTTATTAGTAAATAAATGTGATATTAAAAAAAATATCCATTTAGATATGAAGGTCAACTGGAAGGTCTACGACAACAGTCATTTAACATGGAACAAGCTAACTTTACTACACAGACATTGAAAGATACTAAAACCACAGTAAGATTTAGACATGTTTTAGAATATAAAAAAACCATGATAATATCATACCAACATTGCTGTGATGATAACTAGCTAGCAAGTTATATTCATTTGGTGTTCCAATGGAAGATACATACAATAATAACATTTCAGACAAAATGAAGATATTACTTACTGATGATTCAAACTGTATTGGTGTAGGAAATCGCATGGTCATGAGTACATGCAATTCAATGTGGATTGAAACATGGATTGCATAAGGAGCATGTGCACAAACATAATGCTTGATCTTATGCCACTCCAAATAATTTTGGCCAAAAACGCCGTTGCAATAGGAATTGGTACTAATTTAATTGGTACTTCTTTTGTCCATTATAATCCAGTAAATTTGTACAGTATATTATTATAATTTGTATCTTGGATAATATTTTTATGCTGTTATATAAAACAATCATTGTGCTGTTAGAAATTCTTTTGAAATATTAAGAGTTTTTTTTCACTGTCAGGTTGATGCAATGAAAACTGGTCTTAAAGACATGAAAAAGGAGTTCAAACATATAAATATTGATCAAATTGAGGTAAGTGCGAACTAAGATCTAGATTGAGTAGACCCCTTGACAAAACTATGTACAAAAAGGAAATAATTGATTGTTTCAAAGAATATAGTGACCAATCCCTGTTAAAATCTCTTTGTGTTGTCATGCAAACATGAAGCTTGTCAATTACCTGTTGTTTTGGGCTTCCTGTGTTATTTAGATATAAAAGAACATACACAAATTTCAAACTAAACAATCCCCCCCCCCCCCCCCCCCCCACAGACACACACACACAAAAGTCCTGCTTATCATTCGAAATGTGCTTTCTCACTATGATCTGACATTTGAGAATGACCAAGCCCAAACAAAACAACAAGTAGCCCCCCCCCCCCCCCCTCCCATATTTAGTTTGGTATGCCTGTAGCCCATGAATAGGATTATTCAACTGTTTTTTATTACACATTTTATTATAATACTAGTCACAAATCGTGGAATAATATTTCAGTCAGTTCCTCAAACACCATTATCATGCTGAAATTATACAAATGTATGTTTTTAATTACTTAATTAATTTTAATTTTAATTACTTGTCAAAATAATTATGGTTAAAATAGGATCTACAAGATGACATGTCAGATATGATGGAACAAGCTTCAGAGATACAAGATGCACTTGGTCGAACATATGGACTACCTGATGACATTGATGAGTCAGACTTAGATGCTGGTATTAATGAGCTTCATTTATTTTAATAGTATTACAGCCCTTATAAGGATGTTTGCGGGCAAAAATTGAAGTTTACCAAGTTTATACTTTATACATCATAGCAGTCTCATGAGCAAATAAAAAATGGGGGTCAGCATTCTTGTTCAGAAGTGAGATTATATCAAAGTGCAGCCTTTTTCTTGTCAAAAATGATTGCTTGCAATACATACAAGCTTCAAAAAATTCAGTTTTTGTAGAAAACCTATAAGGATTGCTAAACATGCTTTACAGAATTAATTTACCATAATGTTTTCTTTAAATTTTGAACACACACAACGTTTGTAATATTTTATAAATTTTAAGAAATTATAAAAAATTGGGGTCACCATAGTTGTTTTGAAGATATTGTGCTGGAAACTCTTGTATTTCTTATAAAAGCAAAATCAGCCAGGCCTTCCTCGTCAAGTACAGAAAGGATGCACAGTAACAATGCCCATGAACATCCTTAATTCACTTGGCAGATACAAGTCATCTAAATTTTTGAATATCCTCTCTTAGAACTTTAAGGGGGAAATCCAGGTAGTTAAAATATTCCTATCAAAATAGAAGGATTGTCCAGGTTAGTGTTGTCTTGAAGCCATACACCAACAGTCTTTCTCAAGACTACACTTTTAACCTAAATAATCTCAACTCATCAACATTACCTATACCTGGGGTTAGACTATTCACTCTTGTTAGATATTCACTATCCCTCGATTTCCCCCTCAAAGGAATAAGAATGGATATTCTAAAATTTAAATGACTTGTCTCTGCCAAGTGTACTATTGACAATGACAATGACAAAAGTTTATTCAGTACCTTACATATATATACATAATTTACAATTTTTGTTATTAAACAGACGATAAGGTACAGGCTACCTATAATAACCATTGCTGGCTAACCAAGATAGATAACTTGTCATCTGAGAGCTAAAACAATCTACATGAATGCCTAATTCAATGTCAATTTGTAGCACATTACTCTGAAATTCTTGATAGTTTATAAATAATATGCACTGTACAAGAGTGATCCTCTAAAAATAATTTATAAATATTTTATTTGCTGGATACTTAATTAAGCCAAATTAACAGCTAGTGCTAAATAAAATATTCGTCTTGTGTGCAACAAGTTTGTAATTTGTATATGTCCACAAAAAAGGTTGAAATACTCACAGGGAACCCGGCTTTCAGTTGCTTTGTTTAAAAAAAGGAATCCCGAAAATGCTATGTACACGTATATACAAAAGCAATTTTTTTTAAGCAAAGCAACCAAAAGCCGGGTTCCCTGTGAGATTCTTGGCTAGGCAAAATGCCAATAATTTAAAAATATAATATTGTTAATAAGTTTGTAATTTGTATATGTCCACAAAAAAGGTTGAAATACTCACAGGGAACCCGGCTTTCGGTTGCTTTGTTAACAAAAAGGAATCCCGAAAATGCTATGTACACGTATATGCAAAAGCAATTTTTTTAAGCAAAGCAACCAAAAGCCAGGTTCCCTGTGAGATACTTGGCTAGGCAAAGTGCCAATAATTAAAAAATGTAATATTGGATTTTCCTTTTTTATGATTGAACTGATAAAATTACTGAAATTTCCCTTTTTTTTCTTAGAACTAGAAGCACTTGGTGATGACCTTCTACAAGATGAAGACACATCTTACTTAGATGAGGTCAATGCACCAGCAGCACCTGATACTGTCCCTGGAGAAAGAGATGGTGCAAAGACTCAGGTAATAACAACATATAATAAATATGGAAATTTATATTGTAGTATCTGTCCAGTCTGTCCCTTTCAAGAGTGCCTCTCATTATTGTAGGTAGCGAGGTAGCCAGTTATGTACAATTTACAAGCCTCCAACTCAACCATGTTGTACCACATTATGTATTAGCAATACAGCTGTGAGGCTGCCAAGAGGATGACATGATTCTCCAAATCGAAAATATAAAATATGATTGGTCATATAAAATATAATATATGACCATCTTTACCTCAATCATTTTTTATTTTGTCATCATTGTTATCTAACTCTTTCACTGCTGTCATTTCCATTATCACTAATTCTGTCATGTTTATGGTTATCAATTTCATCATCGCCATCACCACCACTATAATGGTCATCATGCTTTTCACCATCATCACTGTCATTTTCATCATCATCATCATTATCACCACTGTTGTGTTCATCATCATCATCACCCCCACTACTGCCATACTCAACATCATCACCACTGTTATGTTCATCTTATCATCATCATTACCCCTGTCATGTTCATCATCATCATTACCCACGTCATGTTCATCATCATCATTACTCCTGTCATGTTCATCATCATCATCACTGTCATGTTCATCATCATCATTACCACTGTCATGTTCATCATCACTGTCATGTTCATCATCATCATTATCACTGTCATGTTCATCATCATTATCACTGTCATGTTCATCATCATCATTACCACTGTCTTGTTCATCATCATCATTATCACTGTCATGTTCATCATCACTGTCATGTTCATCATCATCATTATCACTGTCATGTTCATCATCATTATCACTGTCATGTTCATCATCATTATCACTGTCATGTTCATCATCATTATCACTGTCATGTTCATCATCATCATTACCCCTGTCTCATGTTCATCATCATCATCACTGTCATGTTCATCATCATCATTATCACTGTCATGTTCATCATCATTATCACTGTCATGTTCATCATCATCATTATCACTGTCATGTTCATCATCATCATTTCCACTGTCATGTTCATCATCATCATTACCACTGTCATGTTCATCATCATTATCACTGTCATGTTCATCATCATCATCATTATCATGTTCATCATCATCATTACCACTGTCTTGTTCATCATCATCATTATCACTGTCATGTTCATCATCATTATCACTGTCATGTTCATCATCATTATCACTCATGTTCATCATCATCATTACCCCTGTCTCATGTTCATCATCATCATCACTGTCATGTTCATCATCATCATTATCACTGTCATGTTCATCATCATTATCACTGTCATGTTCATCATCATTATTACCACTGTCATGTTCAATGTCATCATTACCCCTGTCATGTTCATCATCATCATTACCCATCATGTTCATCATCATTATTACCACTGTCATGTTCAATGTCATCATTACCCCTGTCATGTTCATCATCATCATTACCCATCATGTTCATCATCATCATTACCCCTGTCATGTTCATCATCATCATTACCACTGTCATGTTCATCATCATCATTACCACTGTCATGTTCATCATCATCATTACCTCTGTCATGTTCATCATCATCATTAAAACTGTCTTGCTCATCGACTTTTGAAATACAATTTAATAAGAAGACAAGTGATAAAAGATGAAATGTGCTAGTCTTTTATCCCTTGTCTTTATATAAAATTGTTCATCATCCTCATCCTCATCACTATCATATTCATCATCATATCAAAGCTCCACTCTACTCATATTCTTAATTATCACCACAATTTAATGTTATGCTTGTTTCCATTAATAATTTTACATGTTTGTTGCAGGATGGCATCCAAGTTGACGAATTTGGGCTCCCAGTTCTTGCTAAAAATTAGAATAAGACTTCCTCATCTGATGAATACACCAAGTCATTTTTGAATAAGATTCAGTCATGATGTGTACATGTACAAATATTTTAAAACAACTATGTTTTGAAGTGTCAAACATGTCGTTTGACTTTTTCTTCATCAAACTATTAAGAACATTTGGAAAAAAAAGAACTATTAAGCAACATAAAACAATTCTTTTTTCTAGAAATGTCTCCCTCTCGGCCGTTTTTAGTGTCGGAGGGACACAGGAAGCCCGACACTAAAAACGGCCGCGAGGGAGACCAGAATGTCTTTTGATAAAAGAATGTGATTTCTGACAAGATATCTATCATGTAATATTGTTTGTTTTTACCTTTAGGATAACAAGGCCAACATTCATTGTTATTATTTCAAAAGTTTATTTTGTAATTATACATTTACAGTAAGGACACAATCTAATCATAGTTGTTTGTAGAAAATTTTCACAGAACATCTTAATTTGCAAACTGCAGTGTAAAATAAGCAGAATAAGTGTACAATAAAAGTAAGTTTCGCATTATGAAAGCTGTATTGTGCATGCTCACTTTGCCGGTCGTCAACATATCCCGGGCGATGTCTGACACCCTCCTGCGATACAATTTTAACACGTCAGCGGTAGTACAATGTAGTGTCTCATGACAAAAAAGATTAAAATGATTAAAATTAAAATGATAAGCTGTCAACGCTCTCAGCTCCTTGTATTTTTCATGAAACACCGATATAATTGCGAAATGTATAGATGCCTGTGTATCATAATAATAAGTTTATTATTTATATACTTAGTAGCGCTTTATATGCAATACTCTAAAGCGCTTTACATGTAGAAGAAAACTAAAAGAAAATGTCTATAAAAAATCGGAAATGGATAATTTAAAAATCTATACATTACATTTCTAAGCAGAACTATGAAAAATATATAGTAGTATATACAACATCTACGTTAAGGTGGCTCGACTGAGTATTTTTGAAGGGCCACCGTCGCTGTTTGATCGCAATGTACGTCGTGCGTAGAAAAATAATTTCAAATTAATTTCCATAGCGAGTTCAGGCATAGACTGAAGTTTGTTCTGATGTTTCAAATATTGCAATCGGAACTAGCAATATTTTTTTATGATAGAAAAGTAGTTTTGACAAATACGACAATTTTAGGCGAAATAGAGTTTTCTATAAAACCGCATTGGTTGTTTCACAAACTTCAGATCAAGATCTTCGTTGTTGCTGAAAATAAAAGATTTATATGGAGGCATTTTTGAATAAAACGCTTTTAAACATTTACACAACAAATTAATTAAATTAATCAAGCATCCATTTCACTTGATCAAAAACATCACTACAAAAGCTCAGAAAAAGTTGCTTTTGGTCTCATTTGGTCAACAAATGTCTTAGTTATCCGTCTGGCGAACATGAACGAAATCACTTCAGGCTATTAGGACATACATGATTTTTCGTTTGGTGAGATATAACTGCGCTTTTTCTTCTTTTGTCTAATATTGCACACATTTTTTACAAAATATTTCAAAACTTAAAATTTCCTTGATGAATTTTTTTGTTACCGAAGCATTGGCTTTTTGAAATAGTTACTCATCGAGCACTGCAGTTTTATGACCATTGATAGATTGGAAGATATCGAAAATATTTTTCCAAATAGGTAAACTTTTCGACCGCTTACTCAAGACTCGCATTGTTTTGGTTGTCCGAGATCGCTATTGTCTATATTTTTTACTCAAGTTGTGAATTCCGATATGCATTGTCACCTCACAAACAACACTTGACTACCGTTCGTTTATAGCCGAGCAGCTCCGAGTGTGATCGTTTGAATATTGAATATATAATTGGTAATCAAACTTTGTGTCGTCTAATTCTGCCTGTAATCATACTCATGATGAACAAATCGGACTCTCGCTACGCGGTCGTCCGATTTTGTAATCACTCGTATGATTACAGACCGAATTGGACTCCACTCAGTCCAATGACCATCATTAATAAACTTAAGTCTAAGAATATATAGGTGTTGATAAATAAACTAAAATGATTGCTTGAATAAAAAGAGGGTTTTTTTGGAAAGTTTTATGTCTCTCCTTTTCTTTTTTTAGCCGGCTTTTTGATAAATATTTAAAATAAATGAAAGATTAGCGCAAGTCAAAGTGACTGACTTCATGTATAAGACCACTAGTATGTATATACTGTACATAGTACAGTAGTAAGAGTGATGTATATGTATATAGTATATAAAATATATATTATGTAAATTTTAATACAAACTGAACTATCTCATGCAATGAATACATCAAGTGGATTACGTAAACCACTGCTTATGGGGACCGCTGACATAATAAAATTGTATCGCGGGAAGGTGTCAGACATCGCCCGGGATAAATTGACGACCCACTTTGCCTTGACTCCCAGCCTGTCGTATATTGATTCAATATTGAAAATCTTGTATTGCTCGAGGTAATGATTTGCCACGAAAGATTCGCGGTTTGGACGCTTTGCCACGGGGTTGTTTCCTTTGGGTTTCCTGTGGTCTTGTCTTGATCTTGGCGGGAAAAATGCAATGCCCAGTGCAAGACGAAAGGCACCCCATCCTCTCTACTTTTGGCTCCTTTTTCGCATCCATAAATCGATTGGGAGTTTTTCCCACTTAATGGTAATGATTAGGTTAGTAGTACCCACTACTGTAATACACTGAAGAAAGCGATCACCTTGCCTTACTCTCCACAATGAGCAAAACTGGTAATGAACGGCGCACTTATTAATTCTGGATGTTTTAGTGAAAGAAAGGTAAGAAGTTGAATTGTTTTAATAGTCATAAAAAAAGAACGTAAAAGTTCTCAGGCTATTTTGGCTGTTACATGTCACATGTTCAGTTCCCGGATAAAGTCGGTCACGGCATCAATCAGTATTTCTGTGAACCATGCAGGGCTTTCCTCTTCGTCATGCGGCAAAGAATCATATTCTATGATAATATTGAACTGCAATTGCAAGGCAGATTAATTGTATGAACTTACAGTACTTGTAGTGAATCCATTTGATTTCATCATGGATTAAGTTATATCATATTATTCATGGTAAGAAAAGATGTTTTTTTGATAGCAGTGTTTCCATGCAGTCTTTGGTTACACGGAACCATATATCAAAACCTGTGACAGCTGTCCCAAAATAACTTTTCCCCCTTCCCTCTAATATAAATGCTTGCTTTAATGCATGCTACACTAAGACTTGATAATTGTAAATCTTTTTTTTTGGAAATAGTTCCTCACATATTATTATATTATCACTTGTAAATTGGCCTGAAAAGCCCTATGGGGAGCTCCAATAAAATGTATGTATGTATGTACTTAGAGAACCTAAAGTTTATTTTTCTTTATAGAAAACGTTAATAGAATCTATTGATTTGAAGGAATAGGACTTTTGTTTTGCTTTTCAAATGGATTAATTTACATGTTACCAAATTAAACTTGAATTTTAAAATTTGAATGTGTTAATGTTTATCAAGATATTCATTTCTATCTCAGGGCATGTTATAGTTACATTCTATTCTTGAGTGTCCTTGATCACCTTTGGGAAAATGTTTTATGTGATATTGTTAATTTTTTTACAAAATACCTTTTTCTATCAAATTACATATAAAATAATGTTTGCATACAGTGTCATGTTGAAGACAAAAATTCATGTAACATAAAACCCTATCCACTTATCCAACAATATTTATTATTGATAGACAATGAATACTCAAACTACAATGACAGTGAATGGATACGACTGTAGGAGATTGCCAAAAAAACTTGTAGTTTACATGTAAGGACCACCTTAAATAATTAATTAATTCTATACACTAACCTAACTCAAACAGTGTGAAGTCTGGAATTCAGTTACAGGATTAAAATAATTTATTTCTCAGTTCAAGTCAAACACAATTCAATTATAAATCATTATGCCTCAATTAAATTAAACCTTAAGTAAACTCTAATATAAAAATGTATGAAATATGAGTCTGTTTATTATATATCTTCTCTTTGTATCTCTTGATCTAGACACTGGAATGAATCTGGAGTCTTGTGCAATATCATGTTTCTACAGTAATTATTCAAATTCCACAGCAGCTACTAAACAGAGCCAAAGTTGTTGTTTTATTTCTCCATGTCTCGTAACATCAACATCTAAATCCAAACCGAACATGTCAAGAGACCTCTTAGTGGTTATTTTTAAAATAAAGTTGAAAAGTACACTAATCTCGAGTTTGCTCTAGACATGTTTTTAAAGGAACAAAAAGTAATTAAAGTCTTATCAGCTGATAAGAAAATCAATGTAATGCTGGCAGTGTACTATTTCATTTCGACTACTCCATATTAAGAAACAAATCTGGTCTGTTAAAACATTGAGAACTATTCTTTTTTATGAAAACTACTTTTTATTTGTTACAGATATTACGTTGTAAATACAACAATTACATTCAAGTCGACATTATATACTGTTTTTGTACTAAACTAAGGTATTAATCATCAAATAATTAATATTTTTTATTTACAATATGCAGTTTTGGCGGACTTTGCAAATAATAATGAAAAATAGAAAACTTAGCAAGTTAGAGAGCATTTTCACCTCTTGTAGAGTAAATTCTCAAGTGCTCTATTACATCTCGATAGAGCACTTTTGTTGAGTTGTCTATTTCTGTCATAAAATATTCAGTAGCTAAAATAAATCAACATTCCATGATTTGTTGAGAATGCTTTTCAGCCAATCAGAGTGTGCAATTTACACCAAATATTATATAAAGCAACATAAAGGTTTTAGCACATAGTATATAAAAGCAAAACTCAAACAAAATAGAAATCATTTTGTTATTGTATGTTAATTTATTTGTTAGAGAGAGAAGCTGAGTGCTAATTCTATTTTAGCCCTAGAGCTTGTGGAACAATTAAAAACACAATCATCAATTAATATAATAATAAAATAATAATAATAATAATAATAATAGTTTATCAAGAAACAGTAACTACTTGTCTTTATTATGTTTAAAATATAGCACATCAAATTTCACTCTGTGCAAAACAAATCATTTTCAAAAGTGCTAACAGATTTAAATATACAATTCTATTAAAATGAGCATCATATTTAGTTATCATACACACAAATGTGTTGAGGTAAGTCACTGGATGGTCTGTCTAATGATAGATGTAATATATCATATTATTCTAGGCAACTATAGAGCTTCATGACATAATGATTTCTGCTTTGATGTAAACAGTCTCCTTTGATTAAACTTTTGGAATGTAACATGAAATATACAAAGCTTTTCGGTTTTATCTAGTGGGATGGGCTGATTAAAGTCTTGACACCCAAAGAGAAATGTGTTACCTTATTAACAGAATCCCTTATGTCAGAAACACCAATTGTGTAGATGATACATATATAGTATTTATAGCAATTGTTGTTTGTATCAGAAACTCAAAGTCTAAGCCAAATGGAAATTAACAAAGAGTAATTCAACTCCTTCAGTGACAGATGCCTTATTATATACTAGCCACATCATGGTCTACTACTGATAACAAATGTCTAATGACTTGGTTGTCTTGCTTTATTTTATTTACTAGATCCTTTTCACTATAAAGGCTTTTGAAATCAGGCTATAGTAGTTGCTTGAGTGTTATTAAGACCAAGCCTTCAATCAGCCCACGTTTAGCATGTAGCGATTTACTATCTACCAAATCCTACAAGCATTTAAAGTGTTCACAACGTTAAGCCACTTAGAATCAAACTGTACTGAAAGGATCAAATAAAGTTCTGAGGTTCTTTTAGTCTGATAAGTTGATATGGTACATTTCTACTTTAACAAATCTCTAAACAACAATACTAGTATACTTTGGAAAATTAATGACTAATTTATCTCGTGATCTGCCATTATACATGTCTAGATCAAGTTATAAAGCTTTGAATGTATAGCAATCTATGAAAAAAAATTCGATATTCTCTGATTTAAAATATTACTAAAACATTTTTACACGAAGACTAATTTCCTATTGAAATATGAGCCTGATTCATTTAAAGGAAATTCAATGCATTCTCTTGCTGTGTAGAATGCACAAAACACGATTGTTTACTCTTTAGGAAGCGGGCGCAGTTCGTCTTTGAAAAGTTCCTTGAGCGGAAACGTTTGAAGTTTCCAGCCAAAACTAAATGAATAAAGTCTTGCTTTTCGCTTGGATATGTTCGTTGTTGAAATCGCGATGTTTTTGTTGAAATGTACAACCAAATAACCACCACTATGATGTTCAGCGTTCATATCAACCCCACACTTGTGATGTTAGTGCGAATACATATTGTATAGATATCTATATTGTTTGCGAGTTGTAATGTCTAAACTTAATGTAAATCACAAACTCAAACACTCGATCGTTTGCCAGTGAAGCATCGGCAAACGCGATTGTAAAACTTCTTCCAAGAAGCTAGAGTTTTACTTGACCATATCCAAAATCCTGATGTAATACCGACGATCAGAAACATTAAATACTTGACCATAAAGACGGTAAAGTCAGGTTTTTCTAAAGGGATCGGATACGGAGGGCAAGAAATGTCTTTGTTTATACCCTTCGTAATTTCTAGACATTCTTTTTGACGCTTCCACGCTTCGAACCACGAATTGTCCCAACGTTCTCTATTTGATTGTTCATAGAATAAGCACCCTATAACTACAACGGCGGGTACTGTGTATAATATCGAAAAGACACCTATTCGAATCATCAGCTTTTCGATCTTTTCTCGCTTGCTATAGTCGTCTTTTAAAACTGAACGGACTCGAAAGAGTGATATAAATCCAGCAAGAAGGAAGGTTGCTCCAACGATGAAGTATACAAACAACGGTGCCAAAACATAACCACGCAGAGAATTTACATCAGTGACTCCAACATAGCAGACGCCACTCAGTTCATCGCCGTCTACTTTGGTCATTAGTAGAATAGCAATTGTCTTAACTGCTGGGATGGCCCATGCCGCCAAGTGAAAGAATTGTGAATTAGCCTCAATAGCTTCTTGGCCCCATTTTAGCCCAGCCGCTAGAAACCACGTAACTGTCAAAATAACCCACCAAATAGACGAAGCCATGCTGAAGAAATAAAGCATCATAAAAACCACGGTACATCCTTCGTGTTTTGTTCCTTGTACTAGAGTTTTCCTAAAGCCCGGCTTGAGGGGTTCGTTACATGCGATTTTATCCCCGGCCACGAATCCTGCAACGAACGCTAGCGACACCATAAAATAGCAACCAGAGAGAAAGATAATTGGTCTTTCAGGATATCGAAAACGCCGCATGTCGATCAGAAAAGTTAGTATAGTGAATAAAGTCGATACTGCACAGAGAATTGCCCATATTCCTGTCCACAGTTGTGCTATCTTTCGTTCAGCTTCAGTGAAAAATACATTCTTACATGGAGCAGCGCAGCGCTTTACATTGTGGAAATTATACTGGTCGTTGCCAATCTTTTGCTCTTCTGAACAGATATACCGCATCATTCTTCTGTCCACCGAAACGATGCTTTGATTTGTGTATTGCTGATCAGTTGGGTTAAGATCTTTTGTAAGATTTGTCCCGATACACATTTCATCACCAAACTTAGGAAAGTTGTTGCATGAAAGAGACTCAGGCCAAGTAAACCCAAATCTTCCCATCAAACCTTCACAACCATCCCGAGCGCTTTCACACAGATGTCGACAAGGCGGCAATGGAGTCTCCATGATTGTGCACGGCGGGGCATACACAGAGCAAAGAAAAAACGCTAAATCTTTAGAGCAAGCGACTTTCACTAAAGGGAAGAACTGATGAACTTCGAGTCCCGCTTCCTCCTGTGTCCGATGCTTCAACAAGTTTGGGTAAATAGTTGTGTTATAACGTAGACCTCTGCAGAGAGGTACAGTGACTGCCTCACATTCGTTCTTTAGCGCTAAACACGGCTGTAGAAGGCCTAGAAACGCAATGACGATCAATATCAAGGTCATTTTTCTTTGAGATCCTATAATAAGCCAACGGCCGACCAAAATATCCGCAAAAACTGACTTGAAAGCAGACAACTTTACGACGCTGTAAATCACGTTTACTCTCCCATGACAGAAACAAAACTTGACTCTACCGACGGCAAACGAAATTACCTAGTGACGAACTACGGCTTCTGATTGGTCAACACAAGCCGAAACGTCAAGGGAGCTTATCTCGATACATGATTGGCCGAAAATAATGAAAAGGACTCTAATCACGAATAAAACATCATTTAGGTGTGAAGCGTAACCGGAAGTGTGAGCGTTAAAACCAAATCCGCGGATGAACTTATTTATCACGATAAAATGTGATTGGACGATGAGTGTAATTCCAAACCGTGTATGATGAGTATATTTCCCACAAGGGACAAACATGTGGAAAGTTCATTAGATCGAGTCCCCCTCACTGTTCCTTTGTGATTCATAGCCGCAGCCCTTGACGGCTGATTTGAGAAGAAATAATCAACACCAACTGTGATTCTTCTTTTGTTGATGGCGGGCATTATATATTGTTTTCCCTTAGTACAAACGATAGAAAGGCCTACGAATTCATAAACAATAGGATGATTTTGCGAAACAGGCTATTTCTGATTGAAATCATTGTTGACAGGGTTAGTTTACCGTGTCAGATTATACCTATCTATAGAACCCTTTTTTCAAGCCTAAATCTTGTATTCTTTGGTGGATCTAATACCGCGTTAGCTTCCCGCAGATTCTTTTATCAACAAACAGCTTACAAAAAGAAATGTGAGTTTGCTAAATCTTTAATGCATCGATTCTCTCTTTTTTTAACTATGTAATCTGTTGTCTCAATTTTCTCCTTCGGTATGACTCAACTGACTGAGCGGGTGTTTGACGGGAAGCTATGGAATTGGCTACACCTTAATTCACTCTTAAGTGTTTTCAGAGCACTTACGATCGAAGTACTAAATGAAAACTAATAAAAAATATTTGTTCTTGTTTTGAATATATATCGTAGTTCCCCAAATATGACCTTCTGATCTAGAAACAAAAATATCGCTTTTCTCTGAACACACGCCGACCGCTAAAAAGGTCAACTCTCAAGAATGAACACTTTAGATAAAAGCAAATCCTCCTCGTGGTTAAAAGATGCATATGGGTGTAATCATTTCACTAGCAAGTAAACACCGGAACAGTTTTTCCATCTCATCTCTCAGTGGTTGTTATTGAAGCACGTGGAAAAGATCGTCCCTGTCTCGCCCGGATGATAGCAAGTGAGAATCCCTCAGTTGCCTCAAAGACCAATCACAGCATCAACGGATTAGCGGCAGAAAAATGACTGCGACTTCATTTGATGACATTTTTCTTATTCATTTTCAAATTTACCCTATACTCCTTACCAACATCCAATACTCTTTTATTGTTATCGTTAAGTTGAACCTAAAAACGAGAGCCGTAAATTGAGACTAACCACTAGACAAATTATGATTACAATGTTAATGTGATGTTCAAAGCTTGATAAGTTTTTGTGGTTGCTTAATTTGAGTTAATTCCTAATTTTGTATTTATTTTTGTATTGTTTGAAATCCTGACGCGCACCGCAAGGTGCTTTGTTGGACCCCCTGTTGGGCGCGATCTATCTGCTCAAGACACCCTGCAGAGTTCTGATTATTAAACCGCTGCGGCTCAATATTTAATTTCTTGTTTTGTGCAAATGGTTGTCTCACTATTCTAGTTTTTGTGGTACCGTAATATATAGGCATCAAAAGAACCACTAATTGAACTTTCAAGCCGACATCCTTATTACTGGCTTAAATCTCATTATATCACTCTAGAAAATGAGTACTTTGAGGTGGATAAGGCCCCATGCAATAATTATTTTAATGCACGGTGCGTTTGGCGCTATTGAGTGCACAAGTAGTCTTTTAGTTCTGCAGTAGTCAACGTAGGGGGTCAAGTTCTGGAATGCTGTGTGGAGTCTTTTTTCGTGTGCAAGTATTGCGTGCAATAGAGGTTTGTACAAATGGCGATACATTCCTCATTAAGGCGTGACTGCAATTATGTATCTTTGCACGGCTTTAATATCATCAATACAGTCAAACAAACGATATAATGTAGAGAAACCTTTTAACGTAATTAATGTACTTGTTAAGCTATTGTATTGCTTTGCAAAGCATGATTGTATGGGACTGTGAAGCTGTTCGCAAAGAGACGTCAAGCAAACTTTCTGATGCTTTCTTGGATCGTGACTGACACACTGTTTACGTTTTAAAAAAGTATTTAGATAACTGAACGCACTTCCTGGATTGTAGTTGTCAAATATTACTGAAAATGCCTTATTCCTGTTGGTAAAACCAGACAGCTTCCCATGGAAACATCAAAACATTTATTAATACATTTATTTATGGTCAAAGCATGTGAATACATTGATGGTGGTCATACGTTTTCGCTTAGCGCTGTTATAGAGTGTTATATTAAGTGTTGCAATACAAGATGGTTTTATTGCAGGGGGCTTTCACTACTTTTCACTTAATTATCAATTAATGGTATGTGAAGTGGGATGGCAAAGGCTGCTGGGGGTGTTTATTGATACCTCTTTCATGCAGAGAATAGTAAGTATGATGCTATAAAAAGCATTTAGTCCGCGTAACTCCTGGCCCACCACAAGTGCTTTTAAAGTTGCCGGGTAGTGACAAGTACTCTTATGAATATGCATAAGATGCTGTTCATAGCGATATGTTTTGACTACAGTTACTTGATTACTTGTTTATTATAAACAATTTATTCACACTATGATTAATAAAACCTTTTCCTGGCAGTAGGCCACTCGCTGGAGAACATATGGAAAATGGAATTGCCGGCGGATTTGAGACATGATCATTAAATATATACGGGATTCTTTTATACATATTCTAGAAATTCTAGTATTATAGTATGTCGAAACAATGAAAAATGAATAAATTGTCTTATTATAGCCGTCATTTGGAAAATGCTATGCACCGAATTTCTACTTTTTTTTATAGATGGCCTCTTTATAGATCATATGTATCTCTACTCTTCCCTGCAGCCGTCGCGCAAGATGCTTTTTGCCGTTTCCCGGTGACAATGAAGGGGGAGGGGTAGAAATATATTAAAAATATATTAGAATAAAAAACGGAGAATGCCATGTGGTCTGGTAAATGCTTTCGGGCAATTATTGTTCGGGCTCCCTTTGGCACTTTGCGTCAGGTCCTGGAAGAAACATAATTTTAATGTTATGATTTTCCACAAAATACAAGGAAAACCAGAACAGACTGGGTAACGTTTTCCTACCAAACCTTATACAAATGAAATGATAAAAGATGCATAATAAAAGAGGAAAAAATATAGAGTTTTTATGCAAGACTAAACTCAAGTAAATGTCATTAACGTTGTCCCAACGCACGTTGAAAGTGACACGTGATTCTTTGTTTATTTGCTTTTAGCAATTTAAATTTTAAAATGTAGGAGTAACAATGATCATGGTATAAAAACTATGAAATCTACTGTTTACAATTAATGCTAGTAGCAAGCATTTTGCCGGCGAACTTATGTGGTGTCACGTGACATTTCTTTTAGTGTTAATGTCTTTTGGTGGACAATGGAACAATGTTAATGACATTAACTGTATAATCCTTTCAATAAAAGGGAAAAAACGATTTAATACATGACAAATGCTGTGGAGTGTATGTTATTTACGATATTTGATTGACAGTTGCTGAATAATTACGGCAAAAATCAGCACAAATTGACTGCTATCATGGGTACATTACAGGAATTTTGTACAACAGCTATTTTTCGTCTTTCAACCATTTTGGGGTTATTGGGTCGGTCAATGACGTGAATTGTATGACCTTGTACGCCTGTCTACATCACAGAATAGTGTCTGGCTTTTAATGTTCAACGTGTTTTTAACTAGACCTCAACTCATTGATGACACACACGTTATTAACAGACGTCAAAGATGTGTCACTGATAGAGAACGACCGCAAGTAAAATATGGTCATGGTGTGGAATTATTAATATAACTTACAATCGAGCATTGTGGAATATTCTAACGATTGTTAGAACTAACAAGTTACTTGATTGGTTGGCTGATTGAAAAATGATTGCCGGAATGATCGCGGATTGATTGGTTGATCCATTCATTGACTCATTTATAGTTTGCATGATTGATGGAGTGATGTATTATGTTGATGTTTTTCATCACTCGTAAATTTATTCACTCATGCAGTCATTCCTTTCTTCATTGATTTAGCCATGTATCAATCATTGGCGTGATGTATCAGACATCATCGGAAAACATAGCTCCGTGATTTTCAACATTTGATCTTTCAAAGTAGAAACCCGCTTTTAAAATCAATTAATTAAACATCCAGAGAAGCCTTTCACAGCACAATATGATTATATACGGACTCAGACGACTTATAACCGGCGACAAAATAATATATATCATTCAAAGAGTTCTCGAGGCTCTACTGTCCGCTCAATTTTGAATGAGAGTCTTATCAGGAGAATGACCGAGAAATTGATAACAATCAGAAATCTTGAAAAGGACGTGTATTTTTATCACGCATAGCCATGTATTACACATCAAAATGTTCGTAAAAAATGGTGTTTTCGAACCCATAGCTACTTTTTCTGAATTTATTTATTTATTTGTTTGTTTGTTTGTTTGTTTGTTTGTTTGTTTGTTTGTTTGTTTGTTTGTTACTTACTTACTTACTTATTTATTTACTATTTATCTATTTATTTATATGCAGTTTTTACTTTTTTCATTCATTTTGACATAATACTTGTTTGATCTTAAGGTTTTTTTATCAAATTGTTGTATTCATTGGTTTGTTTTTCAATTAGACTAATATGTCTATCAACTTACAACAAGTAAATAATTAAACAGGTCACGGTATCGATTAAATTGGCACGTCAACATTGCATTTGAATATGTTCTTCCAGAACAATAAAACATTTGTTATCGTGGTGACCGATATGATTAATCTGTGACAGGATCAACTAATGGAGAACAACTAGCCGATAATGCAGAAAACTGAACAGCAGCAATTCACAACAAAAACAAGAAACCGATAACTAAATGGAAGGGGGAATTTGAACGAACCAGGGAGAAACTGTTCGCGGAAAGACCTCAAAATATACTATAGGGAATGGGAATAATCACTGAAACAAATCGGGGGAAATGGAATATAATTAGGGAGATAGGAGCCTGTAGAAACGCAATGCAAAATAGGGAGAAGTTTCTGGGAGAAGCTATACTTGAATGTGTGTCACTTTAACCTCTGAAAGATGATGATGGCATCAGTTACACTAATAATAATGACTATTGTTTAAATAACAAATACTTATTGTAGTAATTACAAGTACTGAACAACAATAGCAATAACGGCTGGTAACTCCAGCAAAAATACTACTTAATATCAGAGAAATCATAATCATTCAAATAATAATAGCAGTATTCTTAAAGCGTACTATATGTTGCCAATTCCAATCTCAACTTTATGCAATTAGATTCCAACCAAGTTACTAATATAATATATACGAAAAATATGCAGTGAACATGAGTGAACGTAGTAGGTTTTAAGTTATACGAAGGATGAATCGTCTCCCACGCAGCCGGTCTGACTGATTAGTATGATGAGGCCAATAACGCCTGTATACGATTGAAACTTGAAAAAATGATCTCATTTATGGGAAACAGAAGCAGTTATTCAATATTCACAAAAATACAAAATAACAGAGAAACAAATATATATAGAAAAAAAACTTCCAGTGTTGTACTTTAATACGGATTTATGACGAATACTTTAATTTAGACAATGCCGAAATCTGTGGTAACCTTCGATCAAGGAAAATTCTCAAGAAAAATATAAAATGTATTAGAACTGATTAGAAATGGCAGATGACAATGAACTCCGGAAATCCCCACCCACCCCCACTCATGTGAAGATTTGTCTCCTTTAACTAGGGGTCCTGTTCGGTCAAGCAAATGCATACGATTTCACAACATGGCCAGTGAGTGATCTTTGCTAACAGATTAGTTGAGCATTTGACTGCCTCGATTGTGGTATAATACCGTTAGGAAAGACCCAACTGCATGTCTTTGTACCGGGGACCGAAAGGGATAACTATCTTTATTGGAGCAGTTCAACAAGTCTAACCATAACAACTAGTGAAGGAGCTAAATGAAGGAAGGCCGTCACACGCGACATCCTTTTATATTTCCCTAGTTTGTTTACATTTTGCAGTTAAGGGCTTATTGGACGAGATAGGCAGCCAAATGGCTTCTTCTCTTGCAGAAATAAATAGTAGATCTGAAGAGGAAGATGACGATGAAGAACTTGAACAACAATTACCAAGTCCCGAACCCGAAGGTACAACTTTGCAATCGAGTACTTAATACTGATTTTTAACAGACAATGAAAAACGGACAGAACGTTGGATTGATCCTTTCATTGCGAAATGGCTCTCGATTCAAGATATTATTGAAAGAAGTGTTGAGATGTGTTTTTGTATTTTTTACTAATACACCGGATTACTTTTGCAGAGCTTATGAGGAGAAAGTCTGATTCAAAAATTACTAAACTCCGTCGAAGGATCTCCCAAGGATTAAGAATGTGTAAGCTGTGTGGTCTTTCGTTATGCTAATGTTGAGAAAACTCATTTAGTATCTTTGTTCAAAGTGTGCCAAAGACACAAATCCAGTTCAAAATGCTCCCTTTATTTTACCGAATGCGGTCTGCTTAAACGTGGATTGTTTTTTTTGTGTGGAGGCTCCCCAACTTACACATAAAAATATTTATATTAATTATTCACTAGTCATCCACCGACGCCGTTGACAAAGACTCATTTTTTCTTATTTATAGCATTTGCCAAAGAAGAAGAAGACGTGTTTGGAGAAAGGCAAAATATCAAGGTGCGTAACAGATAGAATAATTAAATATCTAGAACTGGTTGCTAAGTATTTTGTAATGATTATAAATAATTTAAGTCCGGTTAAAAGCCTTCAAGAGATACAATTTATGAAAGGACAGATTGCCTACTGTACTTCCAATAATGGCGCCATTTCTGTCAAAACAAACGATAATATCCCAAGATGGCTGTTTTTTGAAACGGTCTAGCAAATAAAAAAAATACAAATTCTTATTCATGCATGCAATATCCATTTATTCATAAATACACCCTCAAGGCATTACTCCCAGTGAGATAAAGTTATTGTTTGAAAATATCAGTAGCAATTACAACCAAGCTTTTTGTTACAGATTGTGTTCAATGTTGTGTTAATGCTGTATAGGTTTTAAATATGGATAGGTTGTTATATTATCCTAGTAGTTCAGCAGGTGGTTGAATAGCTCCCAATGTAAGCACTATCAAATCACACTGTGACATTTTATGTCCTAGTGTACCTGACCCGTCATGGTTATATTCATCAAAGGAAACACTTACAGCAAATTGTAACATTTGGGTGTTGAAAAATACTGTCTTCACATGGAGACAGTCATGTTTTGTTATTGAAGTAAAATGATATTTTCATATTTTTCCCCCTGCATTTTAATTGCTAAAAGAAACAATCAAACATTAAATAATTTATTCTTTCATTTATTTAAACATGAATAATTTAATCTTTTTTTTAATAAAATAATAGAAAGAACATGTTATTTTCACTTAAGTATGGTTTAAAGTTGAATTTCTTAGTAGACTCCAGGCATTTCTTGTTACTATTTTCACTGGTTCCAGTGATAAGTGCTTGATCCATCAAGATTTGAAAAGATGACACAATTTCATTCACTTAGCTAGTCATTATATTAGCTCTTGAATGAAAAAGGAAATCCTTATAAGTTGTTGTTCCAAAAAACTTCCATCACATTTTTTATTGAAAGTCAGTTGTATTTTACAATATATTCCTGCAATAATTACTGTTTGAATTACCAAAGACCAAATGCAATATTGTGCGTATTACATTTTATGCAGCTTTTCTCACACAGATAATGAATGAAATTGAAATAACACTTTAGGAGATGTCTGGTCTTCATAGTTTTAATATACTGCACCTATTCATGCAGTCATGTTAGCAAATTGACAAAGTGAATGTTTCAGCACCTCTTTATTATAGATGATCTCTAAGAGTCTACAAACAATGGCTGATGACGTGGTTGACATATTTGAAAAGAACCTGCAAGATCATCTCACATTTGCTGAATCTAATGCCAATGAGCAAAAGTTATTGTTTGAAAATTCATATGCATTAAATTCAGCACAAGTGAGATGTTATGTATGAACTAGGCCTTAATTATTGACATAATGCTAATTTGAATTGAATACACAATACATGTATTATACACCTATTTCAATTAATGTTGATCACCTGGAAATGGCTCAGGAACTGTTGGAGCTCATTTAAATTCCAAATACATAATTTCAATCAATGCTTGAATGGTGATGAATTATTGATATACAAGTATTTCAGAAGTAACATTAATAACAAGCATGATTATGATAGTGCCTTTGCTCTCATAATTCCTATCGGTCCAAGTTCAACCATTTACAGATGATCAATATTAATTGAAATAGGTGTAAATTAATTATACAAAGCAATTAGACAACACAAAGCTGCCGGGTCACCCATAGTGCTATATAGACGCACAAGAGAAAATATAAACAACGATTAACAAGCATAAGAGTTTCTTGAGGTGAATCCAAGTGTGACTCTAGCTTAGGCTCTTTTTTTTTCCCTAAGAGCATCTATATAATGCAATCAGCAAGCACTTTGGGTTGTCCAATTGATTTATAATAGAGCCAGGTATGAGAAAAGACAAACCTTGCAGCAGTATTAGGGAAATAGCTTATAGGTTTTTAGCCAATCACAGCTAAGTGTGTTATATCAGTCATAATGTTTGTGTGCACCCTTCTCACTTCATCCATTTGAAATTTTGGAAAAAAAGTGCACAACATTTTAAAGTATATGGAATAGCATCCCACGGAGGAAAAAAGTATGTGTTTAACCAATCAGAGACTGTTATATTTGTGTTATAATATTATAAAACACTTTTAGAATGAGATTTTTGCAATATCCAGAATAATCAAGGTCGAAGCAAGGGATGCTATAGAAGTAGGACAGACATCTCAAAAATTATTTTTATATATATTGTTTTTAGATAATGATCAATAAAAAACTTTTAGGTTGAAAGGGAATGACAAAAAACTAGCTTACCTCTGTTTTAGTTCAGCCAATTTTCTCATAGTTTTAGTGCCTTAATTTACACATCTATATTGTAAAACAGAAGTACAGTGGTCAATTGGTTTCACAAGCTTTGCACTGGGAATATTTTCTTGACTTAGTGGAAATGTTGTTTGTTTACCAGATTCTAAATTGTCAGCCATATTTACTGTATTCAAACACAAACGCGTTGCGAGTGAGGATCCCAAACACCTTTGCATATATACTTCACTCGTCCTTCTATCCCCAAACTCGTTAGGAAAGTGGCTAATTATTTTTCCCTGATCTGTAGTTTGTCTGATTATTATCTCATAGATCTACAAAGTTTTGCAGCATATTTTGTTGCTATTTTGTCCACTCTTGTGACCAATATCCTTGAAGTCAATATACATTTTGTATATTTTGTGGTATAAAGCAATATGGGGGAAATTTATATATAAATAAAAGCAAAACATAATATATGTACACTGTTTTTTTTAGGGCTGAAATTATTTATAGCTGTTATTGTTCTGGCTCAAAAGGCAATAATGTAGCATAATATAATAATTTAATAATTTATAGAGTGCATAAATCTATATGCATATTCAAATGCGCTATATTTACAGTAAAATTATGGCAATATATTATACAAAGAGTGACTAGTTAAATAATACTAATGAAAAGAAAACTAATGCAGGAATGCCCTTGTAAATAAGTGTGTCTTCAGATTCTTCTTGAACGAGTCAATATTTAGGTTAACGTTTCTAATCTCTGAACATGCATACTCTGAACTTGTAAGGGTCATTTTTACTTGGATTTGTTACTAAATATTAGCTTATCTGTCAAGAACATCGCAAAGTGGTACCTTGTTGATCACCCTACCACTTGAACAAAGGGAGTCCTGTTCCCACCCCCTCTCGAGAGAGATACTAAAGATCATCATCATTTTTTTTACATGTACAATGAATTTGTGCTCCTCTTTGTATATGTTATTAATATTATTGGGACAACAATATGGTCATCACTAATTTAATAATTTATGTTCCTAATAAAATATTTCAAAAGCTTGCTTATATTGCCTATTTAATGATTCATTCAGATTTTTTGAATAGGCTAATTGTGCCTAATTATAAATATAGTTGATCACTACACAGTCATTCATTCATTCATTCATTCATTCATTCATTCATCCATTTATCTATTCTATTTATTCATTCACCCATTAAATTTCTTTCTCTTATGTATTTGCTCACTCTTCCAATTACCTAACTATTTTCCAATGCATCTGTCCATTCATTCATCAATCTGGAGACACCAGTATAATGTGCTATACATGAATGTATTTCTAATCTCTTTTGCAGAGTAATAATGTATACAGACCAAATATCCTCTCAGAATCTGATCTAGAACCAGAACACAAGAAGCTTCCAGTAAGGCGTACAGTTTCAGATACTGTTGGCCAGAGGTTACGTAAAATTAGCAGTTTTCTTAGTGAAAGTACTAGACGACACTCTGAAGAGTTTACTCCTGATGAGTTTGAAAGTGCCTGCTCTCAGGTGAGTTCTTATTTATCATAATGATAACATATATTACTAAGAGGAGAATTATACAAAAATTGTTTTGGATAGGCATTGTGTAATGGCAACATTTTATAGAACAAAGCATGGTGGGAGACTGAGTCCTTGTACTCGCCACATAATGCTATTTATTACATCAAAAGCTTTTAAGCTTTTAATATTATAATATATGTTCACCACAGCTGAAGCATGTCAAGTAGTGCTTGATACGTTTTAAAGTATCAAGCACTTCTTGACATGCTTCAGCTGTGGTGAACATATATTATAATAATATAATATAATATATTAATATATTATTATAATAATAATAAGGCAAGCATAATTTGCCAGTCAGCTACATAAAGTCCTGTAATTTTTGATGTTTTCAAAAAATTCTGAGAGACTTATTAAGTTTGAAAGATATTGATTATATCATTTTATGTAGACTTTGTAGCAGATCTCTAGGGGGAGGGCAACCCTTTTTTTGGGGGGGGGGGGGAAAATAGTCATGTGACCAGTTAACTATAGGGGGATATCATATTTCTGACAACCAGGGGTGGTGGGGTAATATTTGGAAAAGTCGGGGGTGGGTGGGTAATATTTGGAAAAGACAACCGGCAAAAGACAACCGACCTGGGGGGGGGGGGGGGGGGGGGGGGGGGTAAATGGGGGGTTAAATGAAATTCCCCTTAGTATATCGTAAATAGCTCTTTTAATATTTGAGTTTACCTCACTATCGACATGACAAGTAAAAAAAAAAGGAAAAACAACGAAGCAACAACGCTTATCCTCTCCACGACACTAGCCTGCGTCACATCCGGACATTTCTCGGTTAAGAAATGTCCGGAAGTGACGCTGGCTACACAACACGTACACAAAAGAAAACAAAATGAAAAAATATAGTAAGCATCATGTAAGAATAAACATGTATTATATAAGTTTTATATGCGTTCTGATTGGTCCAAATTCTGTACACACACAGTTAAATCCTTGGTAAACTCAATTTATGTCAAATATTTTTATAAGCATTAACTATCAACCTCGTTGCCAGGGCCCTCTCCTAAAAGAGAAGGGAGAGGGCCCTGGGAACGAGGGTGCATTAACTATCTGCGTTTTATCTATTTTTACTCAACTCCAAAGTTTATACAGAACAGATGCTATTTTTTCTTTGAAGCAAACACAAATGAATTGAGTACTCATTCACTATGGCCTGATTGCAATAAACCGGCGTTTTTAGAAAATAGTCATTATAAATTATTCTTATTTAGTTTCTGATATCCGTATTGAAAGAAGAATTAAACTAGTTCGTCTTTCTTTAATTCTGCCATCAAAAAAATAGCGGCGTAATTATGGAGGCTTTCTACATTTTTTTTAGTGCTCGTTCGGTCAACTTTAAACGGCTGTAGATCTTATATGCCCGGTATATGCAAACGCCCAAATCGGAGTTACATACACAGAGACGGAACGACGACAACGCTGTTTTTTTATTAGCAGCAATTTTACGCGTTGTTCGACCTAAACTTTTAAAACGACCTAAACAGTGCTAATATATAGCATTTTGCTTAGAAGTATACGAAGTTTGAAGAAATTCGTAATTTAAGCCGATTTTGAATAATTTTTGTGGTGCAATTTTTTAACCTGCAAATTCACTATTTCTTGTTTGCGATTCAATAATAGTTTTGTTAAGAAAACATCGTAATGACTCTTCGATTGTCCAAATATTGTTCAAACCACAAACGACATTATTTTATATATATGATTTTTATATACTGATTGCAAATCACAGTCATTTCTAAATCAAAACTACCACCATCAGATTCGTTTAACTAACGATCGTGCGTCATTATATCTTGATGTTTTGAATCGAGACGTTTGTTCTTTTTCTTTTTCATTCATCATATCTGATTGTTGATCATTTCCAAGTCAAAACTATTACTATTAGGTTAAAGTAAAACTGATTCAAGTGCATTATACAAGTGCATTACATGGCAATATAACAGGTTGTGATCCCTTATGTTACGAATAAAGACGTTTTCTCTCTTTCTCTCCAATTCATCATATTTTATGTCCTGATCGTGTATAGATAATTTCTAAACTACTAGTTTCAGTAAAGAGAACTTTATTAAATAAGCTTACTTAATATTCTCTAGATTCAGTACAGACATCAGGTCACCTGTTTCTAAAGTCACTGTATTGACTCTTGTATATTCAGCATCACCTTGGGCATCTAACATAATCACATGACAAACATTTAATTATCAAAACGTAGATTGATGGATCATTAATATCCTTTATTTGCTTATGAAAAGGGTTGTTACGATTGTGGTTTAGTTGGTTCCGGTATTTCTACCGTCTCTTTTCATCAGTGTTTTGTTCAAATATTAATACTGTGTGGTGTGGAAATCCTGTTGATAATCTGGGGAAGTGCATCTGTTTGTGTATCGTGGACTAAGGAGGAACCTTTGTACTGCTGACCTGCTTGGATTTAGTTCAAACCGTATTGTCATCAGAATCGTACATCGATGTTTCTGTTCAAACGATTTCTTGAGGTTAGTTATTTACTCATTTTTGCCTTTTCCGAATATTTTCTTTCTGAATATTTGACTCGTTCTGCGCTTTTTTAGCGTTCTGCAACGAGGTTATATATTTAGATATGTGAATTCAAGATCACACATGGAATGATAAGAACGATTTTGAAACAATTTTAATAAGATCTCCTTGCGATGTAGTAAGTGTTATGATTTTTGCTATAGATGAGGACTTTAACGTCTGTTTTTTGGGAAGTATTTCTTCTCGATCTTGACTAGTTATTTTTACCTACAAGTGCTCTGCTATCTATACTTATCTCTAGCAAATTATAAACGTACAAATTATTTTAACTACTTGCAAAGTGGATTGATTTTTTAGTCAACTAACAATATTAAATAGAAATTGATCTGATGGATTTATTTCTTCTTCTGCGCTTAACACTCGAAGTCAACTATATATATCGTGAATTATTAATGGTGTACATTCAACTATGTGGGTGTTAAAAATAACTTAACATATTTAATTTCGTACAAGAACTATCCGTCTATCTTGTAAGCTAAGTTTGTTGTCGTTTTGATAAAAGCGCGCCATTATTTTGGTGCGGGGTTGTTTATGATCAACTAACATTTACACTGACGGGATATCGCTAATTCAACTATGTGGGTGTTAAAAATAACTTAACATATTTAATTTCGTACAAGAACTATCCGTCTATCTTGTAAGCTAAGTTTGTTGTCGTTTTGATAAAAGCGCGCCATTATTTTGGTGGGTTGTTTACGATCAACTAACATTTACACTGACGGGATATAGCTAATTCACGTATACGTGTAATTTATCAACACTGACATCCTCAGTCAATATTCTTGTTTTGTTCGCATGCAAAAAGCACTTAGCCTACAAAAACAACCAGCGTGCGGGTTAATTATGATCCGTTTGGAAGCAAAAAGGCTTTCTGAATTTTTTTTTCGTTGAGGACAAATCTGATGGCGTTTCCTAGTTACACTGACTGTAAGTGAATGATGATGAACGGCAATGATGACTTTGATAACATACATCCAATAAGTGTATTTATTCTAATTTAACCGTCATCTTTTACAATTTTATTATATTTCAAGCCAAGTCAAAGTAGGTCAATTATTGAGAGATGTAAAGAACATTTTTATTTTTTTATTCAACAATTTACAAACAATAATAAGCTAGTCATTACACAACGTCAAAAAGAAAAAAACCTACTTATTTAGAACTTACGAGATTTAAAAGATTTAAAGAAATGCAAATTTCTCTTCCCTGCTCATAAAATTTAATTTTGTTAATTTTATTATGATTGTAAGCAGTGTAAATGAGAAGAAGGTCGATAGGGAATGCATGTGGTGTTTGTCTAGTGGAGGGGGCGAGAGTACGGTGGGAAATGCAAATTTCTCTTCCCTGCTCATAAAATTTCTATTTGTTAATGGTATTATGATTGTAAGCAGTGTAAATGAGGGGGAAGATCGATAGGGAATGCATGTGGTGTTTGTTCAGTTCAGTGGAGGGGGCGAGAGTACGGTGGGAATTGCAAATTTCTCTTCCCTGCTCATATAGAATTTCTATTTGTTAATGGTATATTATGATTATAAGCAGTGTAAATGAAGGAGTAGATCGACAGGGAGGAGTACATGTGGTGTTTGTTCAGTGGAGGGGGCGAGAGTACGGTGGGACTGACGCAGTTTGTGAAGTAATCAGTGCCGAGAATATCTTTGTATGTTCACACTTCTAAGCTATAAACTGTTTGCAAACAATGAAGAAGTTTTTCGCATGTCTTAGTGCTGAGAGGAAGCAGTGATTGAAGTTTTTCGCATGTCTTGGTGCTGAGAGGAAGCAGTGATTGAAGTTTTTCGCATGTCTTAGTGCTGAGAGGAAGCAGTGATTGAAGTTTTCCGCATGTCTTAGTGCTGAGAGGAAGCAGTGATTGAAGTTTTTCGCATGACTTAGTGCTGAGAAGAAGCAGTGATTGAAGTTTTTCGCATGTCTTGGTGCTGAGAGGAAGCGTGATTGAAGTTTTTTGTGGTGGTGAGAGGGTGCAAAAGTGATCGTAAACACTTGCACTTCACTAGCACTTCCGCTATCGTCAGCCTTTATCACCTCACGGGGGACGGGGTAGAAGTATTTTGTGTTGGGAGTAAGCAATAGTTTCCATTACTGTCATCAGCTTTTATCGCCCTACGGGGGATGGGGTAGAAGTATTTTGTGTTGGGATTAAGCAAAAGTGTTCATTTAAATAGTTTCCATAAATCTTAACCTTGTTGTTTTTACTGTCATCAGCCTTTATCGCCCTCTTACGGTCGGTTAGAGTCTTATCAGAAGCTTGAGCCCCTTGGTGAGGGCTCCTATGCTACAGTATTCAAAGGCATTTGCACGTAAGTTTCAATCTAATTACATATATATGGCCTTGGTCAAATCTTGAAATACACCTCAGGGGCCGGTTGTAGCGCTATTCACCCTTCGTACAACCGGTCCCAGCACATTTAAAATAATATCGAAAAAAATAATTATATTATCATATTCAAGTATTCCTCATTTAAAGACATCCAAACTTTAAGGATCCATTTTGAAATGACTTTCTAGTTTAATGTTAAGTATCCCGACATCTAAAAGAATCACTGTTTTCGAATATTAGTCTAAAAAATAATTATGCTTTCACATGCATACAGTACTTTTCTTCTAGATTGCCCATTGTATACCTGGGGCCCGTTGTACAAAGCCTGGATAAAGTTATCCAGTACTTATAAGAGTTATCCAGTGTATAGAATTTGTATAGGTTTTATCCGTTGGATAGGGATTTATCCGTTGGATAGCGCTATTCAGGCTTTGTACAACCGGCCCCAGGGATCTATTTTGATGTATGTCTACCGGACTTGCTAAAGCTGATGGCATTCCTTTGACAAAGGTGAACATTTATCAAAATCTAAATCAAGTCAATGTTGTTTTATCTGAAAGTGCAAATCGCAAGATCGTAGCTTTGAAGGAGATAAGACTACAAGAGGAAGAAGGGGCGCCGTTTACCGCTATCCGAGAAGGTACACAATATATGGATATCATTTTTAGCATTATCATTAATAACCTCGTTCCCAGGGCCCTCTCCCTTCGCTTTTGGGCCCTGGGAACGAGGTTGCATTATTACTAATAATTAACAATTTACTAACAGATAGACAGACAAGAAAACAAACTGGAAGAACAAACAAATAGAAAACATATCAACAAACCCTAACGACAATAACATCAATACAAAATACGAAAGTATAGCGTCTATATTTCGACAGCAATGTTTTCATCCGATATATTTGGATGCCGGGTTTTATATCTGTTTCTAAAATATGGGAATACATGTGCGATATCCTCCTTTTCTTCCCATTGCATTGTTTTTTGTTTGATATAGTGCTTTCGTAAAATATTAGTATTTTATGTTAAATTATAAGGAAACAGGAAATGCTATTTCGACAAGGAAAAACATTGCTTTGCCTTTTTTCTAGCTTTTCTCAATCGTTTAATATTTTTTACCCAAGGGAATAGGTTTATTATCTTGCTACTTTTAAAATCTTGTAACGAAACAATTTATTGATCGCATTGATTAGTGAAATACGAAGTAAGTATTTAACGTTTTGCAGTGAATAAGAATTGAATAATAAATGAAAACTACAGAAATACAGAGCCCCGTTCAAACCAGCTTTGCTGAACTGGGCACCTCTGTACACTACGCCTGTTAGACGGCGTTTTTAAATTTATCCACTATAGAGACCGTTTCAATAAGTGCAGTTTTCTAAAAGTCAGTCGGCGTCCACACTACGCCTGTTAGACGGCGTTTTTAAATTTATCCACTATAGAGACCGTTTCAATAAGTGCCTTTTTCTAAAAGTCAGTCGGCGTCCACACTACGCCTGTTAGACGGCGTTTTTAAATTTATCCACTATAGAGACCGTTTCAATAAGTGCCTTTTTCTAAAAGTTACTCGGCGTCCACACTACGCCTGTTTGACGGCGTTTTTAAATTTATCCACTATGGAGACCGTTTCAATAAGTGCCGTTTTCTAAAAGTCAGTCGGCGTCCACACTACGCCTGTTAGACGGCGTTTTTAAATTTATCCACTGTAGAGACCGTTTCAATAAGTGCCGTTTTCTAAAAGTTAGTCGGCGTCCACACTACGCCTGTTAGACGGCGTTTTTAAATTTATCCACTATAGAGACCGTTTCAATAAGTGCCGTTTTCTAAAAGTTAGTCGGCGCCCACACTACGCCTGTTAGGGCCTGTTTACATGGAGATAGGGTCACCCTCCTAGGAGGGTCACCCTATATCTAGGGTTACCCTACTCTATTGTATTCCGTGGTTGTGTTTACATGTCAGGTAGGGTGACCCTAGGGGTAGGGTTACCCTAGCAGCTAGGTAGGGTGACCCTCCTAGGAGGGCCAGCTTTTTGCATGTAAACGCTCAAGGTAGGGTGACCCTAGGGGGAGGGCTATGTCGTTCTGGCGAGTATTTACGAAGATTCCAGTTAAAAGCAATCGTAAATGAGCATCAAAGTGATAAAACTAATGGAAAAGAATAAAATGTAAGAGATCCTGTGACAACGAACGCTCCAAACATCACAAATATCGCTCAAAGTAGTCAAACACGTAGTCTCGCTTACGCAATACTGTACTGGTTGGCGGCTTGATATATAATTCGCTCTTGGGGATGCCGTTTGAGCTATAAACATTGATAATAAGAAGCCACAGCATTGAAAACCCACAGCCAAGGATACTAAAGACAAGAATATAGAGTTTACAGCGAAAATAGAACGTTTAACCGCCATTTTGTTGTTTATTTACCTGAGACGCTAACCCTACCCCTAGGGTCACCCTACCTTGTCTCTTTGCATGTAAAGGAGGGCTATCTATTGGCCCTACCCCTAGGGTCACCCTACCCCTAGGGTCACCCTACCCCTAGGGTCACCCTATCTCCATGTAAACAGGCGTCTTCATTAGCCGCCACGCAGGCTACATTTTCACATGTATCAATTATGGACGGCACTGGTTTTAAAACGTTCCAATTTCGGTGAACAATTTATGCGGATAATTGCGGATTTGTGTGGACGTAACGGAATAAAAAAAGATGCATTTTCAAATTGATGCGGCATAATATGTGGATTAAGGAGCCTAAACAATTGTAATTCAAAAATTCCAAAAAATATCTCCACGTTATTAGTTTATAAGGCACTGTTTTTTCCTACCTACTTATTTTCAATATTAAATGCGAAGAAAGCCAATCTAATTTAATTGTCTAAGTTGTTTTTAACTGTCTTGTATTGCAGCGTCTCTTCTAAAACAATTGAAGCAGGCCAACATAGTTAAACTCCATGATATCATTCATACAAAGGACACTCTTATGTTCGTCTTTGAGTTCATTGTAAGTATATATGATATACACTTATTTCAGAAAAGGTTGATTTAGTGAACGGTGAATGGCGAACTGTGATTGCACGAACGAGGGGCGAGGGACCGAGGGAATTGTGGTTATGCATACAAGTATTCTAGTGTTTTTCTGGATTGCTAAGCACAGTTTCATCAATTTTTTAATTTTTTTACTCTATGTGGCTGGCGTTATGCCGTAAATGCGTTTTCTGTCACCAAAGATGCATAAATAATCGATATCAAAGTCCCACAGTTGCCTTCGGTCGTGCAATCGCCGTTCGCCATTCATCGCTCTACCGTCAGCCATTTTTGAAATAAGTCCGATTTACCCCCCGTGAAGTTGTTAGATGAAGTATAAACAATGCAAAAGGCATCATTAAATCTAACAATTGTGTTATTGTTTACCGCAGGACACAGATCTGAATAGCTATCTTGAGAGATTTCCAAGAGGAGTTTGTCCTAATAACGCTAAGGTAAGCAACTTCAAAACAAAACAAAACAAATAGACGGACGGACGGACGGACGGATGGATGGATGACGGACTACGGACGGACGGATGGATGGATGACGGACTACGGAGGGACGGCGGATAGACGGACGGATGGACGGAGGGACGGATGGATGGACGGACGGTTGGATGGACTGCGGACGGAAAAAGGACGAATGGACGGAAGGAGGACGAATGGACGGAAGGAGGACGGAAGGAGGACGGTCGGACTGACGGACGTACAAATAGTTAAACAAACAATAAAGTAGACTATAAAGCAGACTTCTACAAAAGACAGAAATACATACACAAACAAAGAAAACCATCCCAATACACTTATTTCAAAAAAGGTTGACGGAGTGAATGGCGAACGGCGATTGCACGACCGTAAGGAATTGTGGTTTCGCATACAACATATCCTAGTGTTTTTGTCTATTGCTAAGCACAATGTTAATCAATTGTAAGCTCTTCTTTACTATATGGAGCTGGCGTTATGCCGTAAATTCTTTTTCTTTCACCAAAGATACAATAATAATCAATATCAAAGACCCACAATTCCCTTCGGTCGTGCAATCGCTGTTCGCCATTAACCGTTCACTCCGTCAAGCATTTTTGAAATAAGTGTATACAAGACAGAAAATCAATAAATAAGCAACATGCAAACAACAAGAATGATTTTTTGGCAAACTGTATGCAAAAATAAATAGTTATGGCTATCATAAATACTAATTGATAGACCGCGATGTTTTACAAACATAATTTTAAAGGATGATTTACTGATATGAGTTTGCATAACTCATAGCTTGGTATTAATTAATTAAGGATAATTTATTAAAAGCTGTATATTAGAGTCGTTACCATCAGATATACTTATGATAAAGCATTCAAAATGTATAAGGGGCTGTTTATATGAAGACGAGTTGTCCCTGCTAGCCGGGATAACTCTTTTGTTTTGTGTTCCCGGGGAATTCAAGACAATAGAGTTATCCCGGCTAGCAGGGACAACTCGCTTCCATATAAACAGGCCCTTAGTTATAGTCAAATACCAATAAAAGAACACAATGGAATGTAGGTGCATTTTAAAAAGACTGACACACTAAAGGTTGTTTCACGGGTTAATGAGAACCGCTATACCACGGCTATTATGCTCTAATAAATGAGTGACGTCTAAATATCTCTTTTATAGATCTTCATATTTCAGTTGTTGAGAGGGCTTGCATACATTCATCAAAGGAAAATTCTTCATAGGTACACATAATATACCCATTTATTGATATGGAGAATTTATTTATTTATTTATTTATTTATTTATTTATTTATTTATTTATTTATTTATTTATTTATTTATTTATTTATTTATTTATTTATTTATTTATTTATTTATTTATTTATTTATTTATTTATTTATTTATTTATTTATTTATTTATTTCCGTATTTATTTATTCCCCCCTTTCCACATTGTTGAAACGTGTTGAATCGATGTTGAAAGAGTTTGAAAGCGTTAAGCATTGTCATCCAACAAAATCGAACGAATGTTGAAGCCGTTTGCCCGGGCCTTAAGGTACATGCGTGCTGTGTGATGTCTATGGAGTGGAGGCAAAATACACATTTTGCTATATTTATTTAAATTTGTGGTCTTTTTCTCTCTCTTCTTATTCCGCAGGGATATTAAACCCCAAAACCTTCTAATAAGCGAGAAAGGCGAACTTAAATTAGCGGATTTTGGTAGGTAGACAAAACAGCATTATGATGGTTTTAAGAACTTTTATCTTTGTATCTAAGCTTCCGGGCCTTAATCGATACACATGTCGCCGAATGAAAACACATAATTGAATTGGTTCTCTAAAATAAAATATCATAACAGGCTCACCTAAAATATAATAGTTTAATATGAATGAATAATTTACTCAAATGGGGTCGATGAAAGTGCATGGGTTCGAAGAAAGAGACAAAAAAAAACAGCAAAAGAGAGAAAGAAGGAGAAACTAGAAACGGACAAAATAATATCGAAGAATGAAGAAATAAATGAATAAACGAATGAATGAAATATTAAAATATCACTGACATAGTGTACGATTTATCCGCAAGTTTATAGTATAAAATGGGAATAAAATGAGCCCTAATGCATACTAGCCGTAGTTCTGTTTATTTCAAACCCAAATGTTGTTTAGTGAGCACTATTTGTCATTTGCTTCACTTTGCCTGGTTTAACACGAACCAATGAAAGTTGAACATGAAATACACGTTACTAAGCCTACGGAACCACAACAGCGCTGTACAATTTAATTGCGCCTCTGACATGAAATATGTATGTAATATATTCACAAAGAATATTACATTATATAATAACATAATATATTAAGAAAGGTACCAATGCACAGTTAGAATTACAACATGGACAATACTTCATCATTGACTGAATTTCTGTAATTAACTGAAAGGAAGGAAAGGAGAGATATGAATACGGTGTGACGCCGATATTAAGCTTTTAGAACAGTCTTTGTTATTCAGGTCTTTGATAAGATAAAAATAAAACGGCATGTTTTCCGCTTCCTTTATCGCGGTAAGTGATGTTCGCGTTGCTTGAGGTCGTTGTTCAATTATCCACGAGTGGGGAGGGGTAAGGGAGAGATGGGGTGTGTGTGCTCGAGGCTAAACGTATCGTTTCTGCTCGTCGTATCTCAGGGGTGACTCAGTGGGTATCAAAATTGAAATTAAGAATCTCGCCTTATTTAATTGGTATCTATGAGAAAAAGGAAAAATATCATCGCTTTCCGCGTTTTTTCGCATTTTTTTTACCCCTGAGGCCACCCCGGGGTTCAATTACTTATATTGACTATTCATTTCAGGTTTGGCAAGAGCGAAATCTGTGCCAAGTCGGACCTACTCGAACGAAGTGGTCACCCTGTGGTAAGTGCTGTTTGTTTAGACATCTCTGTCCACAGTTCCTGAATTTCACTTAACGCTCTTGTTTTTGGACCTGATGGACAAAAAAACTAGATAACAATATAACATCTGCACCGTATTCGCTGATTGGCCCTTTTCACACAAGAGGACGGACAGATCGTCTCGATCGACGGACAGATCGTCTCGACGGACAGATCGTCTCGACGGACACATCGCCTCGATCGACGGAAAGATTGTCTCGATCGACGGACAAATCGTCCATCTATAATGTGAATTCAACAAAATTAGACGACTTTTTCGTCTAAAATCGTGTTCGTCCCGTTTTCACACCAGGCGACTTGTCCGTCAATTTTGTCATCCTTCTAGTTTGAAAAAAGACTGTTGAATCAAAATGGCCTTTTAAACCTGAATCGAAATAAATGTAAATATGTTTTCACTAACAAGAAATTATCCTGGTGCACTTGTAATTCACGCCTTTTAAGGAATAAAAAAACTTACCCTGTGAAAACGGATTTACTCGTACTCTCTGATTTGTAATTGTCCAAAACAAATAAACAAATAAACACTAACACAAAAATCCGACGTTTCGGAGTCATCTCGACTCCATTATCAAGGCTTTATTATGTAAAAAATCAAACCCAACAAAAAAATCAAACCAGGCAACAGCTAGCTGAAGAAGTACACACGTCCCGAAGCTAAAAACCGTAAACTTCGTTGAAACAGAATGTAAAATATAGCGGCAGTGCTTTCTTTTCCTGTTATTGTGACTACAGACCACCAACAAACGTACTAAAAGATCATTCATCTATTTTCCCCTATTGTTTTTGTATCAGTCTATTTCTTGTTACTAAAACAAACATACTAAAAGACCATACATCTAATTTCCCCTATTGTTTTTGTATCAGTCTATTTCTTGTTACTAAAACAAACATACTAAAAGACCATTCATCTAATTTCCCCTATTGTTTTTGTATCAGTCTATTTCTTGTTACTAAAACAAACATACTAAAAGACCATTCATCTAATTTCCCCTATTGTTTTTGTATCAGTCTATTTCTTGTTACTAAAACAAACATACTAAAAGACCATTCATCTAATTTCCCCTATTGTTTTTGTATCAGTCTATTTCTTGTTACTAAAACAAACATACTAAAAGATCATTCATCTAATTTCCCCTATTGTTTTTGTATCAGTCTATTTCTTGTTGTTTAAGGTATCGTCCTCCTGATGTTTTACTGGGATCAAAGGACTATACAACATCTCTTGATATTTGGTAACTATACATGTATTTTGTAGAACTTTTTCCGTGTTTTCACTCTAAATTCCAGTTTTTTTTAACCCGATTTTTTTCGCTCACATGAGTTGGTATTCGTCTTATATGACATGTTTTATCGTTTCCAGGGCAGCTGGTTGTATATTCGTAGAAATGTTAACAGGTGTAGCATTGTTTCCTGGCCTGAGAGACCACATCGACCAACTTAATAAAATATGGCAGGTAAAGATCATAAACTACTCGCCCCTTTATAAAACCTTTCCAATTAATACCCCCTCGAATTCTGTGAGTGAATGTCGTTGCTTTGGTTTTTGAAGAAATCTAAAAATAACAATCAGTGGAAATGAATTTTGTTCCTTTTTTTGGAACTTCTAAAAAATATGTCATGTCGCCATGATTACGATTTCCCGCTGTCCATATAGTCTTTTATCTCAACCTTGTTCCCAAAACCGTTTCCCTTCGCTTTCTGCCCCATCCAAAAGCGAAGGGAAAAGCTATTGGAAACGAGATTATGCGTATCTGCAATTGAGATTGACATCTCATTATATTATGTTCAGTCGTGTTTTTTTAGAGGGTTTTGCACTGGTTTGATTGTGGATGCACTGTCGTCATGATAAATTGTTCAACTGTCAATTTGTACTTTATAGGTTCTTGGGACTCCCAGTGAAGATTCCTGGCCAGGGGTATCAAAGCTGACCGAGTATAATATAGGTATCGAACAATTTATTACACAAGCTGCGCATGTAATTCTTTAGTGGACTTTTAGAAATATCCATGATTGGAAATATAGCCGGCAGCATCAGAGTAGACTACTGTATATGGGCTTCCTGTGGCACCCCGCCATTGGCTTTGAGTTTGAAAGAAGAAACCTTTAGTTACAATATAAAAATACCGGTAAATTAACTTACTTAACTTCTTTTTTCTAGATACGTTTCTGGAATATCCATCGCAAAGGCTTGGTTACGCTGTACCCAAGTAAGACTTTGTTTCATATCCTTTGTTCATTTTCTTATTTATCATGTCGTGTTTACTGACTCAGACTAAGAACGAAGTTTTAAATCCAACAGACTTATAGACGTTCCTGGAGCAGAAAAACTGGCATCAAATATGATACAGGTTAGTAATTAGAATCGTCTTTGATGATATCTTATCCGTTAATAGCGTGTAAAATATTCTTTAGAATTTGGCTACTAATAACAAAATAAACCCGGAAAATATGCGCGCCAGTCTTCTATCGTGGGTGAGCTACTTGGCTCGACTCCTGGTTAAAACTGGACGATTGGTGCAAAGCTGTGTTTGCAAAGATTCTACACATAATATTGATATGTATTTATTATTTTCTTTTGATAAATAGCTGGACCCGAAGGACCGCATCAGAGCTAAACAGGCTCTTATCGGCTCCTATTTTAGTGACTTTCCAAACGAGGTTTATACTATAAATGACGGTGAGTTTTACTAACAACAGCGCTCTCTATGTCTTTTATTTACTGGGCTTCCTGTGTGTCATTGCGCTTTGACCAATAAGGACGAGCGCCACAGACCTTGTTGCTATCACCACAGAAAGCCCATCTTGAATAGAAAACGAGTACATTGTAATTGTATGCTCTATGCTATTTTGCTTATTATAAGTTTATGTACTAAGCATCATAGACTATTTGATATTTTGTCTACTTATCACTTGTTTCTTGTGATATCGAACTTTAAGTACTCATTAACTTTACCTTTTTCAATTTGTAGAGGAATCCATATTTACAGTTAGTAGTATAAAATATACAAAAGAACCAAGCTGATTACAAGAGGTACAATGTATAATCAAACTGTATTTTTGGCTTTCACGTGACGTCATCGAAATGCTAACTTTTAAACTATGGGCTCCATGAAGTTGTGCTTTCGATATCGTTTACAGTCCCCATGAGCGATTCTCTGTACCACATTTTATCGGTTTACTGCCTTTCATTCAAGAGATATCGGTGAAGTAATTTAAGAAATTTGTGCATTATTTCGGGCAATTTTGCCGTTTCGATCGTTTGATATAAACCAACATGGTAAATAAGGGAATATCTAGGCTAATAACATTTTGGTAAATATTCTTGAAAATTGTGGGCTTTTGGCAAACCCGGTAATTTGGCCGCCATGTGAATGATGATGATGATACTATGCATCCCAGTAGACCGTGACAACCTCGAAATTTTATCGCGACCCGTCGATACGAAAAATTGATCACGTGATGCACTTTTTATGTACCACGTGATGATATTCTTCTGTACCACGTGAACAACATTTTTCGTTTGGCGCGGGTTCACATACGATCTTCGATCGAATCTTAGTGATCGAATCTTCCCACGGCTTCATTTATACTAGAAAATCTTTGCCTTCAACGTATATATACGGAGAATCTTTGCCTTCAACGTATAAGCGCCAAACAAAAGTAGTATTTCAAGTACTAGTATAAATGAAGCCGTGGGAAGATTCGATCACTATGATTCGATCGAAGATCGTATGTGAACCCGCGCCAAACGAAAAATGTTGTTCACGTGGTACAGAAGAATATCATCACGTGGTACATAAAAAGTCCATCACGTGATCAATTTTTCGTATCGACGGTTCGCGATAAAATTTCGAGGTTGTCACGGTCTACTGGGATGCATAGTAATGATGATAATTATTGTCATTGATGTTTTCACCAGAAGGCACGAGTATAAACCTCGTCGATGTATCCAGCAGACAAGTCGCGATCCACAGGATGCATCAGTAAACATCGTGGAAAGACAAGCACGAATGATAGATGAACTACACACCCTTCCCATGAAGCAACGCTTCTCGAATACACTAGTGTTCGTCCAGTGCACAAAGTTTTGTCGCCAAGTTAAGAAGTCGAGGGAATGACAGTGTGAATATTCCATCAAAGCCGTGAACACTCATATGAAAATGGTTTTGAATCTATCGTGGAGGATAAAAATTGATTTAGACCAGTTCACAAACACATTCAGTGTATTTAATCATATTCAGTTGTCTCGAAATGATTCAAGCAAGTAGAAAGAGGATTTTGATGATGTCAATTGTGGCGGATTCAAGAATATCTTACGGATATGTTTGTAGTCTGATGAATAGTCCCCTTCACAGTTCCCTGCGCCATCTTGAAAGGTAGCCGGGCCTTTGCATTGAATCGAAGCAAACGTTGAGCTTGCATTGATAGAGGCTTGTGAATAATTGTCTGGCAAGGTGTCAAAAGGTTTCTATCATTGCAAGCTCAACGTTCGTCTCGCTTTGATGAAGGCCCGGCTACCTTTTAGGATGGCGCAGGGAACTTTGAAGGGGATTATTATTATTGAAAGCCAAACAATTTGCGGCCTACGTTGCTCAGCGGTCAGCGGTGTAAGGGGTAGGAAAAAGAGCAATGACCTGCTACACTACTTGGCCATCTCTAGGGTTTTTTATGAAGATAGGGGCGTATAGTAGTACATTTTATAGTATTACATTCTATTGCTTTGTACTAGATACCAAGGATCAAAATGGTTATTCCTAAATGATACAGTGACAAATGTGCCTACCCATGATTCCTTGCACGCCACTAGTTGTTAAGAATTTGACCTCGATCACCTGACAAATGACAATGATAAAAGTTTATTCAGTACCTTAGATATATATATAAATAATTTATTAGACAAGGTAAGGTACAGGCTACCTATATATAATAACCATTGCTGGCTGGCAAACCAACCAACAAACCAAAGGCAACAGAAGTAAATTGCGTATACAGACACGGTTTAAGGACGGTGTTGGATGTGCAACGTTTTGAAAAGCAAAATGTTGCCCGCGCTTGCAAAATATGATACTACTCGATAAAACTAGCCACTCTGAATTTTTAAGCCGTGTCTACATGAAAGGTCGCCGATCGAGAAAGATGGTCGTTTGTTATGATATTCTGTTAGACTGCAACACAGTCCTTACTTTTACGAGAAAACTCCGAGGAAACGAGTTCAGTGAAGTTCGATCCGTCGAGAGAATCGAGCGGGGAGAGAGGAGAGAGACGTCACTGGATCGAACTTCAACTAGTTTTGTCGGACCAGTTTTAGCGTTAAACTAGCGACTATTTTGCAGTCTCATATTCTAGAATGCATGCAATATGACCATTCCATGATCATACCCATGTAACGTTAGTTACAGTTTTTGCATTCATTTCAGAAACCGCTGTCCATGATTTTGCTCTGTTCATACTGCTCAGTTCATACTAGTTCATATTTTGCAAATTTGCAAAATATGAGAATTTTACATCTTTGTGTGTGACGTGCAAACGTACATATACACCTATTTCAAAAATTGTTGTCGCAGCCCAAGCTACAGTCCACACTCTGAAGCCTGCAAAGGATTTTGGAAATATGAACTGAATGTGTGATTTATTACGAGGTTTTTAAGAAATATTTGTTTCATGATCTATCACTGCAACAACTTGTTATGTTCATATAACACAAACACGTACATTTACAATCAAAATATGGTATGAATAAATCGATAACAAGAGTAGAAATACCAACATCCTTTGCAGGCTTTAGAGTGTGGACTGTAGCTTTGATTGCGATTTTTGAAATAGGTGTATTTCAACAGTCTGTTTACGCTTTAGCTTCATTTACTTCATATTTTCACAGAGCGTTCTTCCCGTTGCATCCAAAGATTCAATATGTGGTATACAATATGAAACAAAACCTAGGACAATCTTTATTGAAATTCGTACATGGTCGTACATATATAGTTGGAAACTAGCGAGTAAACTAGTATAGGCTGCGTCGGTGTTTGATATAAACGATAGGTAATATAATGAAATTTGTATAACACCGTAAAAAAATGTTGACTTAACTTTACTGACGTTTCGAGCTTTAGCGCTTTTACTCCGACGAAGGGCTAAAGCTCGAAACGTCAGTAAAGTTAAGCCAACATTTTTTACGGTGTTACACATTTCATTATATTACCTATCGTACATATATAGTGACAAAATTACATTTCACTCTAATTGTTTCTGTATTTGAGTAGCTTGAATGCGAGTATGGCATGGTACTTGCAGTGGCATGGTGGTGTTTGTGTTTTAAAAGTAAATATTAAGCGAACCAGAGTATAGGAGTTGATATACAGGAGAATTTATCATAGTGATAATATATTCTTATTGAGTAAACTAAAGTATTGTTAATTTATATATTGGAGTATTTATTTCAAGTTAACGTTAATATAGTGTAATTGTATTATAGTAAAAATAAAATGTAGATGTGTCCAAAAACCTTGATTGAATGAAGCCTGAAAGGGACCATGAAAGCTGCCCTTACGTCTAAACCTGCCATATTGTCTGGCTTCACTTGACCCTCCAGTTTCACGTTATCTGTAATCACCGCTATACTTTGCCTGCGTAGCCAGGCTCTTAAGTGGAGGGGAGTGGAGAGAAGGACTTGGGGAGAAAAGAGGGGAAAGGAGGGCCTGGCAGAAACCCCTAGGTTTTTTTAACTTGAGCCCACCAGCGTATTTCTATTGGTCCAAATCGTCAGCGTTATAAATATATATGCCATGACGCGCATTTGTCAGTCGAATCCGGTTTATCAAGATGGCCGAATCGTTAGACATGAGCGTAAATTTTACTTTACCATAGAACAACACTTGCTTTAAAATCCTTCTTGCTTGGCAAATACCTTCTACTTTAAGCTTTTTTTTGCTTATTGGTTTTGGTTTAATTTTCGTTTTGAACGGTCGCTTTGGTATTAAATAATTTACCTTTATTAACATGTGAAATATGATATGATTGGTTGATAAAAATGTAATCCAATCATTTCTGGTGGACGTTGGACGGCAGGTTCTCTCTTCTTTTCTTCTAGCTCCCCTCACACTCTCCCCATCCCCTCTCCCAGAGCCAGCTATATGCAGGCTACGCTGTAATATTTGACAAAAGGCGCATTTGCAATGATCTTACGTCACAACCCGACCATATAACCGAGAAAATGTCCGAATGTGACGCAGGATTATTTGCACAGGCTAAGCCTCGATTTGTTGTTAAAATTAGTTCCCTTCAGTGAGGTTTGAGTTGCTGCGCATGATAAATTATAATTTTGCTATGTGTACGATTCCAACCTCGACTTGAAACTATTATTCGTGGTCACTGAACGGAACTGCATTGAAAAGGTCTGATAATAGAAAACGCTTTTCTGAATGCGCCTTTTGTCAAATCGTACCGCGGTGCTAGATATTACATATTCCGTTGATAGACCTCCAAAAAGAAGCGAGGAATGATGGGGACTGGAATCAGGGTGTGAGCAAATGTTCCGTACCAGAGTCTCCAGTAACTTTTTCACCTGATGTATCTAGCTGACACTGTGTATAGTCTGATTTTAGTGCTTCACTAGCTAAACTCTATTTTATTGATGTTTTTTTTCTGTTTTTTTTTTCTGTATCTGTTTTGTAATTTCTTGCTCATAAAAGCTGCTGATCGACCTGTATTCGAGGAAATAATTGACAAGTTGATATCCATGCATGAATATCATCTATTAACTAGCTAAACGAAATGCTAACAGTCTGCAGTATATTTTTCAACCTACAAATTTGCTAATAATAATTGTCGGGAATAGTTGGCTATAGCTGTCGGGTAGCTGGTTATTCAATTTTCGCTTCACACAGGTAGGTTTTTCCCGCAATGCATCTTTCGCCAAAACATCCGATTTATTATCCCCTTTCGTTGTTTTCTTGCAATAAATAAAACTTTTGTTCAACGTGAAAGTTGCTTTTTTGCTTCTAAAATTTTCCTTAAAACAATATCAGATAATATATCCTTATATCAGATAAGCAATAAAACTTCATCCAATAATTTCTTATACAGTCATGACGTCTAAAGCTAGGATAATCTAGACTTTTACAGTAATCACATTAGCACGGTATTACACGCTAGTGCATCCAATATCCTCGTTGTATTGTAAACTCACACCTTTTGTATGTTGTGTAAACAATTCCCATACTCGCCTGTGATTGGCCGGCAAACAATTTGCTAAAGTATTGTATTGACTCACGCTTGTCAAAATATGACATTGAATATGTTAATAAGTTAATCCTTGATTGTAGACCATGGCAACCATCAAGGTGAACTCAAGCGGTTGTCGACTGTACATTTCACTCGTTTTCTATGGCTTTTTGCCCGTATAAATTGCTATTTGATTTACTTATGGCTTTCTTGAGCCGTAAAGGGTTTACTGTCATCAAATCAGAACTCTTTGAATTGTGATTATTCCTAACATGAATAAGTTTCCAGTGTTGTCGCGGCTGAGTCAAGGTTATGGCACATATGATGGAATAGCCAAGAAAGAACCAGTAGAAAGTGATAATGTAAGTATCATTGACTAACATAATACTCTATTCTAGTGAAATATTTTCAAACTCCTTCGAGTGGAGCTGTTTTCAATGTGTGATGAACGCTTGACTTGATCGGTGTTTGGGAGCTTTTGTCTGCGGTCACATTAGCCTTATAATGAGCAATTAGAACTTCGATCTTTCTCTTTTTCAAAATACACTTTCTCACTTTCTAATCGTCAAAGTTTATGTTGTATTTTAATAGTAAACTTTTCAATTTTGAGAAATGTGTCATTTTGCTTGTGATTGACCTCATGTACGACCTTGACAACTGCGTATGAGTCTTAGCAACAGTGAAGAAATCGCAAAAATTACAAACGATATTGATAAAGATTTGTATTCATGAAGCCCAAAGAAGAGAATTATTCTATCTTGTTAGAATGTTTATTATAATAACATTTCTGTTTCCTAGTTACTAACTATAATTGTGCATTGTTAGTCAAATAACACGCATATTTATTTGTCATTCACACCAATGTTTTTTTTTCCGTAAAAAAGGTTATCAGCTAAAGTATTCTTAAGTTCAAATACTTCATAACTGCAATCGAATATTTTGTTTTGTAAATTGTAACATTCAATTAATACGGATGAAATTTAAAAAGATTGTTTTTTAGAAAAAAATAATTGAACTTCCGCTGGGAAATTTTTTTAAAAAAAATATTTACTCTATGTTTTGCAGCTGGTATTTCAATAAGCAAAATGCAAACTTTCATCTCATAAAAGAAATAATATTTTTTGAAATTATTTATAATATTTCAGAAATTATTTTAAAAATTTAAGACAGCTTAAAAATCTATTTTTTTTTTTAATTTATTTTAAAGAACATTGTTGCATGCAATATTAATATTATGTTACCTGTTCCTCCTTGCACCTAAGTGGCACACATAGGGCCTCCATAGAGTGTGTTCCAGGTTAATTTTTGATTCATCTTTTATATCAAGAATATGTATTTAAACGTTTATAACTGGTAACACACAGGAAGCCCAAACTATTTTGTGGGCTGAAGCCAATAATCACACCCGTTACTGTGTGACTCACCGTACCATAGTCACTTACAAAAACTTTTGATGAATTTTTGACATTTTTTCATCTCAATCGGACCAATTACAGACATCAAAGATTCTAAAGTCTCAGCCTCTTGATATAAACTTGCAGCTGATTGGTCCGATTGAGATGAAAAAATGTCAAAATAATGTCAAAAATTCATCAATAGTTTTTGTAAGTGACTACGGTACGGCGAGTCGCACAGTAATGGGCGCGACAAAAACATGTTCTGTCTAGACGTAAACTTCCAAAGTTTGTTGCCAAACTTTGCACTCTCTGCAAGCAACAGTAATGATGTCACCGAAAGAACAGTTTTTCCAGTAAATGACTCCTACTGCCCCCCCCCCCCCACTCAACCGACACCCCCTCTCCCCTCTATTCCTTTTTTGCCCAAATTCATCTCTCTAATAGAGACAGCCATTTTGAATAATAATTACTACTTTGTGCCCAAGCCATTATTGATCTACCATACCCATTCTTTGTATCTTTTTCTATGTTGAAGGAATTGTTTTCTCTTGATGAACTGCGATTACCACCTATCGTCAATAATTATGATGCTACAAAACAATCCAAAGTTAATTACAGAAAAACCTTTGATACAAGAAAGTTTAAACTACCAGTTGTCACGGAACCTAAAAACATGCCCAAAACATACACCACAAGGAAAGGAGCACTTCTGTTATACGCTGAGAACTACTTTCTTCCTGGATCACCCAAGGCTAAGAAAAGAAGAAGAAAGCTTAAGCAACAGTCAGCAATGAAACTAAAAACATTGATTGATTTAAGGGATTTTATATTAGAGTACAAAAGAAATGGGGTAAGGGATACTATTATAATTATATTTTCTTGTTTTTAATGACTTGGAGTCCTCTACCTTGTTAAAAACGTTCGAAAGACATTTTGACTATGTCTAGTTTCTTTTAATGAAGACTCTAGATAGAGTTTGAATGTTTGGATGTTTTTAAGGGATTACAACTGAAATGTAGAGTTGAAATCTCTGCATTGCAACCAACAATCTAATTAAATGTTTGAACAATATTATATTGTTACTGTATATATCAATAGGCATGTGCAAATTTGGTAATTAGGTACCAAAAATTATGTATTATTTATTCTTGTTTGAAAAAGTCAAAATGAAAGAAAACAAAAACTCTTTGTTAGTTTTTTGTGTACTTTGTATTGGTTGTAGCTGCTTTCTATATAGTCTAGAAGGCTGCAAATTAATAAATAGTCCATTGTTGATATTCTCACTAACTCATAATATTGATTCATTGCAGGGTGATCCACTGTTCTTAGCCTTACTTCAAAAGAGACTCAGCAGTGGTTCCTATAGCAACAATGTCCGTCCCGGGTTTTCCCCTAAGCGTTACATAGCAACGTTAGGGCGTTCCCTTCAAGAGGATTCCTGGAATAAATTGCTGACGTCAGGATCGTTTAAAGATCCTGCATTACAGTCTTTTAACCCTTATGCACCGAATATACATGATGATGGTTCTCTATGTGAACTGTTTCCTCCTAAACCACAGCCTTACAGTACAATGTCGTTACCTCCAATATCTCCTTCAAGCTCGATGCTAGGGAGTAATTTTAATTTCTATCCTAATGGCATGTCGACAGGAGCAGCATCAATGATATCTATCAATAGTGAAGAATATGCTCCTTCGTCTCGTGCTATCAGCCCTGTGGAATCACTTACTGAACGTCTATCAGAGGTAGAACCAATCAAACGTAAACAAGACAATCGATACGCACGGTTAGACTCTAAACAAAAAGAAGAACTCCTTTCACAAATGCTAGTGCACAAGACTTTAGAAACCGTAGATTCAGACTTACAAACATGGCCGACCGTTTTTACTAAAGAAGATACACATGATTCTAGTTCAGCCCAAACGAGCACACAAAAGAGGAAAACCAGTAAGGGTAGTTTGAAATCGTCGTCTTTAACGTCTATTCCACGGTTACCACCTATACAATCGGCGGGCGCTCGTCCTTTAACTCCTGACGATGTTTACACGGAGGAAGGGACAGGAAGTGACGTACGTTCAAAGAGAAGTAGTCAACGTCTAAGTGGCGCTAGTCACCACTCCCTCGCCTCCCAAGGAATCGCCTCAAACGACCAATCAAAACCAAGCACACGTCGTGTAAGTGAGGCTGGTTCTGGTGCACTTGTTAGTCGTCATTCCTCCGTGGTCTTTGAGAACGACCAGGAATCACGTGATTTAGTCGATATAAGGAGCGTGGAGATTGATTTGTCTGACGAGAGTAGTCATTGGGGAGAAGCGTTGCAACATGTCGTCGATAATACTGTTGATACAGGTAGGGAAATTATGATAACGATGATGATGATATTAATGATGATGGCGATAACAATGATGATGATATATATGATGATGATAGTTACGCGCATTTGATCATATGCACATGTTAATTTGCGCGAAACAAATATTAAATTATTATTATTAGTTCTGATGATGATAATGATGATGATGATGGTAATGGTTATGTTGATAATGGTATATAGTATATATAGTATATATAGTATATATATATATAGTATATATAGTATATAATGATTAATGATGATGGCTGTGTTGATAGTGACGATAACGCCCGTTGATGATGATAATGATACCGAACAATAATAATCTTTATTAATGAAGTGGTTATGGTGATGTTAATAGTGATGATGTCACATGTTAATATGATGATACAGTACGTTATGATGATATTCTTTTTGAGAAAAAGCAGTACTAAGTAATGGTCGTGGTTGGAGTGGCGATGTACACTGACTCTTGACCATACATTTTTCAGCGATTCAGTCGAGACTGATTGATAATATTTACTCACGTTTCTTCCCAGATGATAGCCAAGACGAAGAAGAAAGAAAAGTTCTAAATCTAGTAAAGACTCTGGCTGAATCCCGTGAACAAGAAGATGACGAAGAGAACGATAGAGCCTCAGAGGACAGTATTGATTTGAAGGATGTAAACCTCGCAGAAAACCCGCATGAAGAGGAAGGAGAGGTTAAAGAAGATAACCAAGAAAATACAGCAATATTCCATGACGAGAATGACGAGGCACGTAGTGAGCATGACGGAAGTAAAGCCAGCAAAGCCGTCAGTGACGAAGCTGCTGCAAAAACTGAAGAGGAACATGTCGAGGATAAAGAAAACGAGAAAAGTGTAGAAGGTAAGAAAGAAAACATGTTTCAATCATTTAAGATGAAAGTTGTTATAATTCAGTCATAGAAAATTAAGAAATTAAGTTGGCTTTTCTAGGGTCCCACAAAATGTATCCAGCAATATATAATTCAGTTAACTTCGTCGTCGGAAAAGGAATGTTTTGTTCGTACCATGCAAGGATAATGTCAGTTCTTATCATTGGAATATTAACTTAATATTATCGTTCAAAGTTTAAAATGTTTTATAAAAGAAAAAATTTGGAATGCAAGGTTGGTTTCGGACTAACAACACTTCTCTTGGTCGCTCTATAGGAACCCTCCATTCCAGAAGTACATCATCCCTGTCAATAGCAGAGGATCATGGTCCTTCCCCAGAACCCCCTCCACCAATCACCTTTGAACAACTTCATAACGAGGCCAGAGCTGTAGCGTCACGTGTTTTGAACCGGCCCCAGTCTGGCGGGAACTTTGTCGAAGATGCTCGGGAAGCATTGGTGATGTGGGCAGACAGGCTGTCGACTCTACTAGATCCTCCTCGTAAAGGTAGGCAGGTCATACTGACGTTTCTTACAACTTGGACGTAAAGGTTGTTTAATCAAATCAGAGTGGTCACTAATTGTCACCATCATTACTCGGTGGGCGTAGCAAAGCAAGTTATAAATCATCAATTCCATAGACCGTGTCGATACAATACAATATTGTACATTGGTATTGCATATAGCTTTCAATCTGTCTGATTTTTAAATTGTTGTTATTCGATGTTTTTGTAGATGCACGTACGAGCTCGGCAGCATTCAATAGACAACAAGAAGTGAATCAAAACACAAGTGGAGCAAGATATGCACCAGCGGGTCGTAAAAGAAAAGTCAGTCAGTCTGCTGGACCGTCTCTCGCCGCTCTTAGACAGGCTCTTTTGATATCTGGAGGTACGTTAATCTCGACGGAAATCCCACAACCTATATATTTCATATATTTATAAAATTCATTAATACAAAAGAAATCACGTCCGTGACGAGTATATCTCATACAGATTTCTTCCTGATTTGCATAAGTTTCAACTTGAATTTTCTCGGTTAGATTTACTTTTATCTTGACAATTTTAATAAAATATGATAGAACTAATCCGTTCTGTATGCGATAAACAACGGGATCGGCCGCTCATAGTGTATATTACATATTCTGTTTATGCGTTTTAACTTCAACAACAGGAAAGTACCCAATATGTTTATCGGAGGGTTTTGTTTAAACGAATTAAATTTACCACGTGCCATGTTGAAAATAGCTTCCTCCGCAATGGTGTTTAGTGTCGGTTGTCCCCCCTGTCCCCTCCCCCCTCACACACACACACACATGCACACAGAAAAAAAATAGTTGGCCGCCTCTGCTTCCTCATCAGTCTACGCGGAAGATTCCGTGATGTAATCTAGTCTCATGATCGACAAGTTACATCGCTACTGATTCAAATTGCAATCATGAAATGTGTCTCAGTAACTACAGTGTTATAATGAAATCATAAAACACGCGTTTATTTCTATCATGTTTGATTTATCAGGTGAAGTTCCTGGTGTTGAATCACTGAAAAACCTTCCCCCGATAAAAATACCTTTTGGTGTACCTGCAAGCAAACACAGTAGTGGAGTCTCTCATGGAAATACTGTATACGAACCATGTAAGATAATGATGACATTGACTGATGATTATAGTGGAGGTAGCAGTGGTGATAATGCTGGTAGTGATGGTAATAATGGTGGTGGTGGTGGCGATGATAATGATGGTGGTGATGGTAATGGTTGTGGTGGTATGGGCAGTGGTGATAATGGTGGTGGTGATATAGCAGTGTTGATGAAGTAAGTGATCATGTGGATAAAGCTAAATATTATACCAATAAATAAATGCAAAACATACTAATTTGACGTTTTTCTTTACAGTGAAAGACGGAGATGCGAGGTCTTCCAGAGCAAGTCGATCACCAGGCTCAAGCAGGTCGGTTCTTACCGAAAGACTCTCAATGTCCGACCTACAAATGGAACTTTTAAACTTTGTGTCCGATGAGGATTTGGGACTTTTAGAAGACAGGGCTCCAACTGCACATGACGACGGATCGGGTGACGAGGATTTCCGTGTGGCTCTTCAAGCAGTTGTTACTGACCTACAAAAGAACGTTACATCTGTCAAGAAACAAAGCATTCAAACACCACCCAAGACAAGTACACCACCCAAGACGAGTTCACCACCAAAAGATAACGGTAAGAACAAAACAGTGAAAACACCTCCGTTTCACGTGAAGAGACCGGTCGACGAAAAACCTCCACCAGGACTTACTGTCAAAACACAATCAAAGAAAGACAAAGAATCAAAGACAGAGAGTGTTCCGAAGAAAGTTGGTAAGAAGGTTGCTAAAAAAGGTGGTAAAGCACCTAAGAAGACTGAAAAACCAAAAGCAGAGAAACCCAGTAAGAAAGGAGCTGCAAAGCAAAAGGAAGCAGAGCCTGAGCCTGAGCAGAAACCCGTTGAAGAGAACCGCATTGAATCGACTGAGCTCGTGGTAGATAACTCACCCGAGACAAGTATCCGAGCTACTTCCGAGGCAAGTAAACGTTTAAGTGACTTCTCCGAAACACCTACGATGGAACCCGAGTCAATATCGAGAACAAACTCGTCTAAACAATCAGACTCCGAACGGCAGCAATTGTCTGCCAAATCACCAAGCGTTCAAAGTGTTCACAGTAGTGTATATAGCACCTCTGTGATGGAGCAGCCACGACTTGTACCCAAACCCCCTGAGCCTGAAGAACCGGAGGATGATCTGGAAGAGAAAATAAAGGAGCAAGAAAGGATAGAAGCAGAACTAGCAAAGAAAAAGGAAAAAGAGGCACGAGTTGCAAAAAGAGCGGAAGAAAGAGCAGCAGCTGCGGAAAGGCGTCGACAAGAAGTGGAGAGAAAAAGGCGCGAAAAAGAAGAAGCTAAACGCAAACAACTCGAAGAAGAAGCAAGGTTGGAGAAAGTACGGCAAGAAGCTGAAGAAGAAATGAAAAGAAGAGAATCAGAAATGAGGTTTGTTTTTTTCCCCAAAATGCAGTAAGGTTTTACAGTTTACATTGTGTTTTACTTTGGCTGAGTCAACACGTATAATTAATAATTATATGGAGTGATAAAGATATAAATTCTACACTGACTTAAACTCTCTTTTTATAAGTGTATATAGTTTACCTTTGATAAGCTGATGTTACACGCGGCGATGTCTCGCGATACGTACTGCCGTTCCGCGAAAAGTCGATGCGTTGAACACACCTCCGTATGTAGATTTTCGGATTCGGTAAAACGTTGTCAATTTTCTGAAGCTGAATCAAAACTCGCAACGTGATGCGGAATCCAAATATCTACATACTAAGAATCTATTTTTCGCGCAGCTGCAAATTGCGTAGCCTGCGTAAGCAGACCCTTATTAGCGGCGCTCAAAACGTCTCCCGCCAACAAGGGAGAAAATGTGTAAATTTTTAAATTTGTTGGCGGGAGACGTTTCGAGCGCTAATAAGAGTCTGTTTACGCAGGCTACAAATTGCGAAACATCGTCGCTAAAAATTGTCGCGTGTAACATGAGCTTAACACCAACCTTTACTAGCTTTAAAGATTGGCGCAGTCAATATAATACCAAAAAGTATTAAGTTCTTACTTATATCTATACACTTACTTTTATCTATATACTTTTAACAGTAATAACTTCAAGAAATTCAGGAATGAATTCGCTGCGTCTCATTTGTTGTGCGATCAAGTTCTTTAATTTTATAACAGTATAAATGTATCTCCTTCAGGCAAAAGCGCGATGAAAAAGAAGCCGAAAAGAAGAGAAAGGAAGAAGAGGAGCTCCGAAAAGATAGAGAAGAACGAGCGAGAGTCGAAAGAGAACGAAGACAGCGCGAAGACTTCGAGCGCAAGAAACAGGAATTAATAGCTCAGCGAAAACTGGAAGAAGAGATCAAGAAAGAACAAGAAAAGTTAGAAGCTGAGATCGAGGAAGCAAATCGAAGAGCTGAAGAAGAACGATTGATGGCTATGGAGGAATCGGAGAGGATAGCTTTTCAAGAAAGAATGCGACGAGAGGAAGAAGAATTAAAAGCCCGCTCAGAAGCAGAGAAGAAAATCGAAGAAGAAAACAGAAGAAAACAAGAAGAGAAACGAAAAATACGGGAAGAAGCTATAGCATTGTTAAGACAAAAACGACTCAAGAGACAATTGTTTATCACAGGATTGATAAAGGAAGGGATTTATATGAGCCTTAATCAACGTTTATCAAGAGCTTTCACATTCACGTATTTCGAAAAATTACCTTGGGGTTTCTTAAACAACCTGCAGTCATTTACACCCATGAAGGAATTAATTAATGAACTCAAAGAAACGATCCCCCATACCATCTATGAAATTGGCGAAGAAGAGGAAGAGGAAGAGGATAATAGCAATTAGGACAAAAAAAATATTATTGTAAATATTATTAGAGTTGATTTGATTGAAATGAAACAAATTTATATGTGAATAAAAGTTTAGCTATACCCATATGTCTTCTTCATGCGTTCTTGCTTGGTGCAGTGTGTGTGTTTTTAGCGCCAGGCCTTTAGGGTCGGAGCATTAGATATTTCATAGGGCAAAAATATCCTGCATTAATGTGCCTGAGGTGTTTATAATGTGCCTTGCAGGCGTCTGATATTGTTGGGGGTATAAAGTGCTCGGTGACCAGGCTTTTATGAAGCTGTCTGATGTGTTTATACGCGCGCCAGGCTTGATGTTCCATTCCGCTGAGGCAACGATGAAGACCTGTATGCAGGTCCATATGATGCAGCCGTGTTTTGCCTTGTCTCCCCCGCACCCATGTTTTGCCTAGTCTCCCCCGCAGCCATATTTCGCCTTGTCTCCCCGCAGCCGTATTTCGCCTTGTCTCCCCCGCAGCCGTGTTTTGCCTTGTCTCCCCCGCAGCCGTGTTTTGCCTTGTCTCCCCCGCAGCCGTGTTTTGCCTTGTCTCCACTGCAGCCGTGTTTTGCCTTCTCTCCCCCGCAGCCGTATTTCGCCTTGTCTCCCGCAGCCGTATTTCGCCTTGTCTCCCCCGCAGCCGTGTTTTGCCTTGTCTCCCCCGCAGCCGTGTTTTGCCTTGTCTCCTCCGCAGCCGTATTTCGACTTGTCTCCCCCGTAGCCTTGGTTTGCCTTGTCTCCCCCGCAGCCGTGTTTTGCCTTGTCACAAAATGCTCCCTCACTACTGCATGGCGGCAGGACCAGTAAATGAACGCTTTGTTCTAGCTATATCCATTATACCAGCTTGTTTAAAAAGTTATAATCTATTCTGTTATAAAAACTCGAATGTATTATGTACATTTTGCTAAAATGTTTGCAATGCCACAGGAAACCCACAAGCTGACTCACCCGATAATACCACAGGAAACCCACAAGAGGTAGAAAATCGCTGGCAAATTTTGTCTGGTTGTAAAACATCTTTTCTTTGTCAGTAAGGAAAATAGAACTTAAATGTCGATAAAAGCGATTAAAGTATTTTTAAGTTATAAAGGAAGCCCAAAGAAGGAAAAGGAGTTCCCTGCGGAGGAGGCTTGGGCCACTAGTGTTGAGCCCGCGCGGCCAACAAGGCGGAAGTGTTCAGCGGATTGCTGTAAGACATAAAATTCCGAGAATCCCTGAGCTGGAATCCCTTCAAACACACTGTTCCTGCAAAAAGTCTCTAGAATCTGATTTTGTGAGGCTCCTGTTGATAAAAAAAGGTGTCAAGATGAACAGTTTTAGAAGCTTGCTGCTCGAAATTGGACAGCAGCTTACCACTGCCCAATTAGATAACCTGAAATTCGCTTGTATCGACTTCATCCCTGCTGGCAGAGCCGAGTTTATTCTCCAACCTCATTCGTTGTTCTTGGAAATGGAACGACAGAATAAACTATCTGAAAACAACAGAAATTTATTAGCTACGCTTCTACAGGGTATTGGAAGGGCTGACCTGAAAAATAAACTACTTGAAATTCAAGGTTAGTGTGACTATAAAGTCTAGCACTTACAGTTTATGAGAAATCCAATGAACTGTGACACTTCAACCACATATTGTTGAGATTCGTCTCAAAGCAGGACACATTTACACGAAAGTTTCACTTGCACTTCTGAAGTGAAGGCGTTTAGCAAAATAAAGCATTGTGTAAACTTGCCTGCAGTATTTCTATAAAGCTTATAACTTAACTTAAGTATGATTTAGCTGTATTGTTTCATTTATTGATAATTTTCAATATCAATTGAAATATGTAAGCTTTACGATATTTATTAATAATGAGTTATTATTGTCAATTGCTTTAATACAGCAAAAATACTAAAAACACGAAATAAAAACGAAATTGCATTATAACTAATAATTTATTATATCTTGTCACTACCACTCAACCATGATATTTTACAAAACAATTCAAAAAAGCAGACAACTATTTCAAATATCTACTTCATGAATAAATGTTAGCAGTACTCTCCCCAGTTGTTTATAAACTGCAGATGACCAATACTCCTGGGGAGGGGGGGATCTATTGTTTTGTATCAGCTTAAAATAATTTCCCACATATATTTTTCTATAGAATAGAATAAATAGAATAGAATAACTTTATTTATACACGGTAAATTCATCAGTGATATACAAATAGGAATATACAAATATGTATGAATGTTACAATTCGTCGTAAAATCAAGGTGAGGTGAGAACACCGGTGAGAACACCGGAAATGTAGTCTTTATAAGGCCCTTCACGAGGAAAAATGGGAAGAATTAAAGGTATGTATGGACATAGATCAAGCAACAAAACAGATGGAGGGAGTGATTTTATGGACAGGTGTTTGCCCTATAGAACTGTCTCAATGTCAACTAGAGATTCTCCGTGGATGACTCCTCTCGTGAAATCTATGTTAAAAGCAAAATCAAGAATTCCTAACCACAGCACAGAACGTCTTAAGGACATCATTAAAAGAATTTCCGAAGTGATCAGAGACAATAGAAAGAACGACTAGAGCCTTTGAAAAGATTGTGTATAATCTCTTCATTAAAGGCCCTCTTGCATCCAAGGTGCATTGCAGCCGTTTGTTTATGTTTTGAAAATATCTATTGTTAAAAGTCGCTTTCTAATTGGTTAGAAAACCAATCCCGCAGTACGGGCTACTCACGGGTTTTTCACGTTGTTCGATTCAGGCTATCAAGCTCGAAGACTTTGAAGTGTTTGTGGTTTCGTGTACTAAAAAATTATATAATGCATGGAATCCGAAACGTTAACGTCCATGGATATTACTATAGAAGGTCAGGATGACGACATGAATGCATACGGTTCAAAAAATGTTTACATAAACATCAATACATTCAAGAATATACTGTTTAATTTTGATAGCTTTGCCAAGTGTTGTTTAAAAATCCATTTCACTATGACAAACACCGTTTCGGATTATAACAGCAGTTGAGTCTTCATTCCTTGTATCAACGTTGACACGATGCAGTAGGACTTCCATAAATACGCTATCGGTGGTTCTTTCGAAGCCAAGTGCGATTTTTCTCTCCCTGAATAGGTCGAACACAGAGCTTCTGATCCTTAGACTTGGGTCGCCCGGGAAGACGAGGCCTTCAACGACGTCAGGTCGACATTTAGATAAAAAATATGTATAAAAAAGGTCGGAACGACTAAAATATTATCCCAGAAAGCTTAACTAGATATTAAATTATACGATTATAAAAAGAAATTATGAAAATTAACTCTTTTAACTAACGATGGAAACGGATTCTATAAGATTTTGCCATTCTACACAAAAATTGGTATTTTCCGTATGTGAGAAAATCATCGAAGCGCGCAATGCATCTTGGATGCAAGAGGGGCTTTCAGACCACACTTCGACAAAGCTTAAGTACTACTCAATTTGCATATAGAGAGGGAGTTTCTTGTACTGACGCTTTACTCTCAATTCAAAATTCAGTATACAGTCACCTCGACAACCCTGACTGCAAAGCGGTACGTTTGTTTGCGATGGACTTTAGTAAAGCCTTTGATTCTATCAAACACAAACTCCTGGCTGACAAGTTGAAACGTCTGCTAATCAACCCCTATATTATCAACTGGTACTTGGGCTTCCTCAAAGATAGACAACAGAGAATCATTCAAAATGGCATCACTTGTGAGTGGATAGCGATCAACAAGGGAACAACCCAAGGAAGTGTCAGTGGTCCTCATCTTTTCAATATCTTTATAAATGATCTTGAACTTTTTCATGAATCGACCACTGCGTTCAAGTATGCTGATGACTTGACCATAATCTCCCCAGTGTTAAAGGATAGTGACAGATCGGCCAATCTTGTCAACATGGTGATTTCATGGAATGGGCCAATAACAACTCTATGAAGTCTAATCCAAGCAAATGTAAAGAGCTTACTTTTCTCAAGAAAGGAATTTCCGCCAATGACTTCACACCTATTTTTAACATTCCTCAATGCAAAGAACTGTCAATTCTTGGAGTTACGTTTCAGAATGGTAACAGATTCACATCCCACGTTCACAATAAGCTCGTCAAGGCTAATAGGTGTCTCCATGTTTTAAGAACTTTACGCAAGGAAGGATTTAACCCGAAAGAAATGAATCATTTGTTCAAGAGCCTGGTTCTCTCGACCTTATCATATGGCCTGCAAGTATATGGTTCAGCAGAACCCGAACTGACCACGATACAAAGATTCTTAGACATGCTACAAACAAAGATTTACTACTGAGAAAATAAATATTCATCAGCACCTAGAAATGATGGATAAGAACTTAGTTAAATTAAAGGAGCTCAAGGAGCTCATGTGGTTACTCTCACTTGTTTAGTTAAACGTTTCTGCAGTGAAATGCTGCAATGCTATTCGAGTGGCTTTTGAATTTAGAGTAGAAGTTAAAAAAATAGAAAAATAATTATAGACCTACTTTAAAATAAGATTAAATGGAAACTAGCGAGTAAACTAGTATAGGCTGCTTTGGTGTTTGGTATAAATGGTAGAGTCAGTAATATAATGAAATTAATTTTAACATCGTAAAAATTGTTGACTTAAATTTACTGACGTTTCGAGCTTTAGCCCTTCGTCGGAGTAAAGTAAGTTTCTAGTTTTAACTGGTCTATTATCGATATTTTGGTTGAGCGGTCACTGACAAACAAATTCAAAATGAAACTATTGGTAATGATATCAAAACATCATGGTCACAAACAAATGATGACGATTCAAGTGAAGATGACTAATATTTTTCTTGAAATAAAATAAATGGTAGACCCGGATTGTTAAAAAAAAGTTCTCTATCGGAAACGAATAAATAAGTATCAAAAACTATCAAAGCAACAATAAAAAAGGAGAGAAAAAAAAAGAAAAGAAAAGAAAAAGAAAAAAAAATTGGGATGTCAGTTGGATTCGAACTCTTAACCCTTCCAGTGTATCGCGTTAACCCAGGGCAGGTGGGGTTAACCAGTTGTGCTATCGTATTAAATTTGTGACATCATGCCAAGTTTTTGGATATATATTCATTGGTTCTGTTAAAAAGGTTACTCTCGGACTTTCACCGCACGATGACATAGTGGTTACCTATCTATAGATAGAGTAACCACAAAAAGTGACAAAAATGGATAACCATCCACTACGTCCTCTCCTTCCTAAGAAAAACGAAATCAAATATGCACTAAGAAAACCAAGTGTAATAAGACCTAAAATTAACACAGAAAGAATGATGAACGTTTTCAGTAGTAGACTCATTTTTAAATATTGAGAGTTATATAATTTATCATTTTATTATCGATGTATTTTGTAAATTTATTATTGCTATACCTTAAATCTTATACTGATGTAAAATAGGATACATATTTTTATTAATAAAGACTATTATTATTATTATTATTATTATTATTATTATTATTATTATTATTATTATTATTATTATTATTATTATTATTATTATTATTATTATTATTAAGATATAAGATATTTACAATACAAGAAGACTGAATATAATAATCAAAATAAAAACTGTTTTCCATGAATGCTGTGTGTCGGGAATATTAATCTGAGTAATGTATCAATAGGTATATTATAGAAATAATGTAATAAAGAATGTAAAAATATATAATGTTAAAATGTTAATGAATGTATTATACACAAATGATGTAATAATTATATATTTTTTTTTAGAGGAGATTCCATTCCACCCCTTGGCAGAGCCAAGTAAGTATAAACTTTATTCAACAATGAATAATAGCTCGAATAAAGAACAAAATTGCCATCACTAGGGGTGCTTTGTCACAGGGGTTCTTAGGGGTGCTTTAATGTTAACTGTATAGTCAATCATTTAATATTGTTGATTGTAAGAGACCGAGCGTGTTACAATCTTTTATATCCATTGATTATTTTAAAACCACCACATACACCCAGTGATGAAATAAACAATTAGTCCCAACTGCTTATGAAATTTTTATGTTTTTTCAATGTCACCATTTAGAAATAAGCTAATCCATGGTTATTTATTCTCAAGGACCATTGTCAGAAACTATGGCAAGAGAAAAGGTTACACAAGCAATGATTGCCCAATTAAAGCTTGCTGAAAAAATAAGTACACAGTGGAAATTTGTAGGACGTTATCTTTCAATCGACGATTATGTTTTACGAAACATTGAGGACACATACAGAAGAACTGAGGAAAGAAGTAACGACATGCTAACAAGATGGCTACAGAGTAGTGAGGATACTTCAATGGGAAGATTGGTTTCTGCTTTAAGGACTGCAGGAAGAACAGATTTGGCTGAGCAAGTTCAAGGTAATGATTAAGCTATTATCAACTGTGAAACATTTCGTACTCATATCATCATCAACATCATTGCTATTGTCATTGTCATCATCTTCATCGTCATGATGTAAGAAATACCATAGCAGTAATTAGATTGTTATTATTGATTATTTAGCATACTGTGCAAATTCATTCCCTTCACTGGACAGTCTTGGTCAAGCCTTGCCTAACAATGCTAGACAACAACCAAGAGAGAATGATTTACCTGATGGAGATAATGATGATGTTGTACCTGATAGGGCAGGAAACACTCAAGCAAATGTAAGTTTAAACAATTTAATGTAAGAGAATGTCTCTGTTCTTTAAAAAATGCATCAAAATAAATTGATTTTTTTTTATAAAACAATCAATCATTGTAAATCATTAAATGCATCTGGCCTGATAAGAAACCTCTGCCAGCACCAACAGCTTACATCCACATTTATGGATGAATAGATTATTTCTATGATAATTTATTAGAATTTTGATCATTAATTTGTTAATTCATTTAATTATTATCATTATTATCTCTGTTTTATCATTATTATCACTGTTTTTTTTTTTAAATTCTCACCTGCAATTCATACTAGAACAATGTAGTTCTCATTTCTCAATATTTGTCTTACTTTTTAATTTTCCTTAATTCTTAATTATTGTGCATAATGTAGTATTTATAACTTACAGTGAGATATTGTAGTTTCATGTACTTTATATCAAATTCCCGTATAGGCTATTTCACAACCTGTTCAAGTGGTTCAAGAACCTGAAGATGCTCTCAAGAAAGAAGGCAGCTTTTTTGATGATAATCGTTTTGCTATTATTGAACAAATTGGGAGTGGAGGATTTGCTAAGGTACAGCATTCTTATCAGCATACATTTGTCTTTATATTCTTATTTTAACTACTCTGTATACTAAGCCTTGAGTTGGTAGTTCCTTCAATTCTGCTAGAAGTAAACTTGTGTATCTCCCAGGATGGTCTGCTCTAGCTAGCTTTCCCCCTCTCTCCATCAATGCTTCGTTTACGGATGGTAGAAGGGCAGTGTAAGCTCATTTTGCTAGAGATCTATGTCTTGTAGCTTCAAAAACCATCAAATTTACAAATACCAGATGAAGATTGAAATAAGTACCCATTGTATATTTCAACAAACGTTATTCACCAACAAAAAACGATAAAGCTGAGACTTCATTTCAATAACTATTTATGGGTTTGAAATCTTTTATCATATTTTCACCTCTTGAGAGCAGTCACAAGCTTAAATCCTATCCCTGTTGTATTCCCCCCAATCACAAAAAAAAGGATTTCAGTTTTGCAATTAACATTCAATCTTAGTGCAATATATTTGATTTCTTTAGGTCTATTGTGTTCTGGAGAAGCAAACAAAAGAGACTTTTGCAGTCAAAATTGTAGAATTGGGAATGAATGACAGGATAACACAACAGGTAGGTAGTATTGTGTGTTGATCCTTAAATGCACTCAATAGAACAATCATTTTCGTATAAACCACTTGTAACATGCAAATGAGCATATGCATAAAATAACATGCTAATGAGGTGTGCATGTAGCTATATATAATGCTTTTTTAACCCCAAGCCACTGATTTAATAAAAGTGGTTTTAAGCAAATCAATATATCATCTGAGTGTTATATTTTGATTATTTTAAGCCAAGACCATGACTCATTGGCATGTTATTTTGCACATATGCTTATTTGCATGTTAAAAGTGGGTTATACGGAAATGTTCATATGTCATTGCATTGTATCTTTGCTTATCCTATCAAAAAAAATATCAAACCAATAATCATGAAATATCAAATTATTGAATTACCTATTTGTTTGTTGCAGAAAGTTCAAGCTTTAGAAAAAGAAATAAAGCTACTGCAAGACCTCAAAAACAGTTACATTGTAAAATACTACAAAACTGAAACACTTAGGGACACCTTTGCATTGTTCATAGAATACATGCATGGGGTAAGTTTTACAAATACTATAGATGCCAAAGGCTAGCTTGCTTGAACAAATGGACCATTTCTGTGAAAAACACAGTAAAACATTTTGTATGCTCTTAAAGTTCATTTAAAATGATGTTTCTTCAGATACTTTCAATACAAATCGATTCTTCATATTCACTTCATGGTTGTTTATAGGGATCTATTGCTGACAAATTAATAAATGAAGGGCCAATAAAAGAAGAAGCAGTCAGGAAATATACTTGGCAGCTTTTAAATGGTATACAGTATCTGCATGATAATAAGGTTATTCATCGCGATATCAAAGGTATGAATAAATGTTCCTAGTATTTCTTCTAGTCCATAACACAAAACACAATTTGCGGTGGTTGGCCTAAGCCCACAATTCACTTTTATTATACTTTCAAGTAAATGAATACATCATGTGTAACAACAAAATTTTAAGTGTCAACTAAGCGAACTTTAAGTGTCAACTAAGCGAACTTAGACCACAATAACCTAACTGACACTCACTCAACCTTATAACACACATTGCTAATTTACATAATCATTTACATAACTCATACCCAGTCCTCTCATGCATTTAGAAAATCATTTCTCTTTACATTACCAACTCTCTTCTATCGTTGTCCATTACAAGAGAAATACATTTCCTAGTATTTCTTCTAGTCCATAACACAAAACACAATTTGCGGTGGTTGGCCTAAGCCCACAATTCACAGTGTGAAAGCATAGAAAATAGTAAGGTAAGTAAAATTAATAGAAAAAGTGTCTGATAACTACATCTGTAAGGCTCTGGAAACAGACAACAGGGTTTCGTTATTGTCTCGAATGTAGCAGTTGCGAGATGACTCTGACTTCCATCCTCCATGACTAGAGATTAGCCTCTCCGGCACTCCAGCCTGTGAGGCTGTGGATGCTCCTCCTGAGCGAAGGCTGTGTAGCCCGTATCGTTTTGCATTCAAACCAATAGCAGCAAACATTCTTAGTGCTTGAGCTCTTGCAGTACCATATCGGAGTTTGTTGTTTGATATCTTCTTTCCTGAGCCATGGCCCTGAATCTCGCGGAACATTGGCCCGCATAAGATGCCAGCTCTTGCTATGAATATCTCAGTTAAGGCAACTGGACAGTAATCAGATTGAGAACGAGTAATATTCACCATAGTACCCTTGTGGTATTGGTCGTTTTTTCTTTTCCTAAGTAGGATGCTCATATAAGAGTCGTGAAATCTTATATCCTGGAAGTTAATATTGGATAGGTCATTCCATCTGAGGAAGCCCGCGAAGCCCACTGTAATCATTGTGACAATTTGAAGGTCTGCAATGCCAGATCCTACTTGGCCAAATTCTTTCACAATTGCACGAATGTTGTCCCTGGTGAGGTTTTCCTTCCTTGTCGTCGGGCGGCCAAGGAGTCTCCTGGCTGCCTCACGCACCTGAACAACTAAGGGATGGCTACATGGGTCAGGGGCCAGTGCCTTGCGATGTGCCCAGGAAACACCATACACAGCAGACAAGATTGGGCCTGGTGACTTACTCTTCTTCACTAGCTCACACAAGTACAAAGCTAATTGAGCACCTTTAGCGGGTAAGGCAGGTAGACCAAAGGAGGTTGCCCATTTCTGCCATCTTTCAAAACTGTTGTAGTATTTTGACACTGTGGAGGGTGCGCGGTCGCATACCATGATATTAGGGAGTTCATTGGCTAAGGCTGAAAGTCGCATGTCGCCGAGGTTCCTCAGGCTCTCGCAGCAACCACTGGTGGATAGACCTAAAAAGATCAACAATAGCAATAGTGAGCAATACTCTAATATGAATTAAGGTAAAGGAAATTACTATACTTCCTTTGAGGATGAACCTTTGGTTGCAGACACAACAAGTTTGTATCACAACAAACGACATTCTGTACGAACTCGTAAGAACTTTTGCTCACTATGGAGTGGTATTTCAAGAAACATGCAACATGAATAAAACCTGATGTCCACCAGAGCAATAGCAAGACAGTACCTCCACAAACAATGTGGGGAGCTCGGGACAATACACTAATAAGATCATATGGAGCAATAGCAACAAACCAACCATGCCTCCACTACTGTAGTGGGGAGCTCCAGAGCAAACCTTATAGCAATAGCAGATTTCCTGCCTCCGCTAATGTAGCGGGAAGCTAGAACCGTCTTACCTCAGTAGTCTTCAACAATCATGATACTTAACTAGGACAAGTGATCCTCAGGGCCAAGATTCTACAGGATGGGGTTCCATAACCGAATAGATCTCCTTCAGCTGAACCAGGTAGAAATGTCCTTGAATGACAAGGAAGGTCTACGCAACCAGTAACAAAGTCTTTTAGAGTGCCATCATCCTTAAACAATAGCGGCCACCAAGGCGCGGACGGCCAATATGGAACAATTAGTGTGCCGGACTCTCCATTGTAGTCCATATGCTTTAACACTCTTGAGATCAGATATACAGGCGGCACAAGCCAATTGTTATCAACACTCCAGTTCATTGTGAAGTCATCAACTCCCTCGCAGCCAGGACATAACCACCTCGAGCAGAAACGAGGAAGCTGTTTTGAGTTAAAGCTTGCAAACCTGTCAACAGTATGGGGTCCCCATAGTGCATCCAGTTCCCTGAAGTGGATAGGGTTGAGCATCCAATCATCCGTCTCTATAACCCCGGACCAGTAGTCTGCTTTTTGGTTCAAATGCCTTGGAACCCATTCTGGAAAGAGTCGTATGCCATGTTGGCGACAGATGGCATAGATCCTGGTCGCCTCAGACTGTAGATGTATCTTATTACTACCTGTACAAAGGATTGAGATGGTCCCTTGATTGTCTGAGCGATGTTTACATTCCTTGTGGACGAGGCTCGAAGCGAAGGATTCCAAGACCAAGCGAATTGCCTTTAACTCCCTGTAGGTAGAGCTTTGAGTGCAATCTATATCGTCCCAGTCTCCACGTGCTACTGTCTGGCCAAGTTGTACAACATAACCTGTCCAACCAGAATTACTGGCGTCGGAGTAGGAAATCACATCGATGCATGGTGAAGAGTGCCATACAGGCTGACCAACAAGATCTGAAAAATTTTCTATCCAAAATTGAATTTCATTCATTGCACCCTCTGATAAACAAACTTTACAGCTCAGAGACAAAACATTGTTTTGTACTGAGTAGAGATAACGCGTAAATAGTCTGGCTACAGGGCCAAGGGCTAAGCCCATAGAAATAATAGTTCCCGTCAGTTTAGCAACCTTGCGTGCCGACACATACTGGTGTTTGTGGTTAATTTCACGTAATAAGATCATCAAATTATCAACTTTGGTTTGGGGGACTAAAAACAAACCTTGTTTTAGGTCTATGGTAAAACCCAGGAATTCACCAACTTGGTGAGGTATTAAGATACTCTTTTCCTCGTTAATTATAAAGCCGCATTGGACCAAAACATTGCGTACGCAGGAAGATAGGTTTTTTGCACCCTCCTCAGAAGACGCGCACCCAAAGCCATCATCGAGGTACATTAGCATGCGCTTACCTTGGTCCCTCCAGTACTTAACCATTGGTCTTAGTACTTTCGTAAAGATATATGGGGCAGTACACAGTCCAAATGGCAAAGATGCAAAGACATAATACTTAATAATTCCATTCTTCATGAAACTGAACCCTAGGAATTTACGATGCATAGGGCCAATATCAATATGGTGGTAGCCATTCTTCAAATCAAAAGTTATAAACCAATCACCTAGAGAAACGAGTTGTGATACAACAAAAAGATCTTCGTATTTAAATTTTTTAGTATGCAAATGATCATTCAAATAGCGCAAGTCAAGAATTAAACGAAGTTTCTTATTCTTCTTAGGGACAACTCCCAGAGGGCTACACACATGTATAAGGTCTAAACTGACTTCCTCTATCGAGCCTGCTAATAAAAGCTCAGAAATAGCGTCTAGTACAAATTCGTTGTGGTAAATAGCGCTAGGATGGTTTGCAAACATAGATTTTTTAGGTTCTTTCAGAAAAGGTAGAAAATAACCATCATTTACAACTTTTAAAATCATGCTAGAGGCACCGATATAACGCCAAAAATCTAAGTTTTTCTTTAATCAACCTCTTACGTTACAATTATTTAAAGAAACATCCTCGTCAAATTCACAATCATAATTATCATCACTATCACATAAATCAGCAACAATGTCACCTTCTAGTCAGGGTTTGAAGCTACTTTCGTTGCTAACGCAATCACGGCTGAAATGGCCAGCTTTGTTACAGCGGTAACACCTCGCTTGTGAGAACTTTTTGTCAGTATTCGTAAAGACAACCCTGTCCGATGAGGTAGATGGTGGCGGACCAAGGCGGTTCGAGCCCAAAGACGATGTCGTCGTACTGGAGAACGCTCTGGCGCGTGAAGAGCGGCGCGATTTCACTTCTTTCTCTCTCTTGGATTTCTCCCTAGATTTTTCGGCGTCTTTTACCGCTTTTCGCAACTTCTTATCGTCTGTGTCGTCCGCCGCCAAAGGATCGGTAACATATTGGTTTACGGTGTCCCAGCCGTGTTTATCCGCTATCTTTATAAGTTTATTACGATCAGAAATAAGAGACAAACCTTTCTCAGCTAGCGTTCTTGCTTCCAACAAAGTCTTGGACACGGCAACATCCTCAAGCTGTTCTTCCACGGTCCGATTAAATTCAAATTGTTTCTGGTTTCCTTTCCTCTTCCAGTCAAAAAGATTGTCCTTGCCCAGGTCGTCTCTTTTTCTTTTTAACGCTCTTACTTCTGAGTGTAGCTCGCTGAGCTCTTTCTTGCTTACTTCGAGGGCCTTGTCCTGGTTTTCCAGTAGAGTCCTCGCCCAGGCCGGCATGTCCGGTTCCTGGCGAGGTCCGTTTCCCGCCAGAACGTGGTTTGGCTCGTTTGTCACGTCCTCTTCGCGGCGGTTTCCTCCTAGGTCACTACCTGCCTCTACCGATAACCTATCGGAATATTCAGGGTCAAAGACTTCTCTGAACTCTTGAATGGCTTCAAGTGTCAGTGGGTTTTGAGCGCGTCCTGAACGCGAACTAGATCGTCTTAGTGGTGGAACTTGAGGTACGTGACCTATGCGTTTTCGGCTCCCTCTGCCGGTTATGTTGGTTCCTAGTTGAATATCGAGGCATAATACAACGAGGATAGTAGTAACTTGGAAAGTAAAGTCGACTATTAAGTGTCAACTAAGCGAACTTAGACCACAATAACCTAACTGACACTCACTCAACCTTATAACACACATTGCTAATTTACATAATCATTTACATAACTCATACCCAGTCCTCTCATGCATTTAGGAAATCATTTCTCTTTACATTACCAACTCTCTTCTATCATTGTCCATTACAAGAGAAATACATATAATAAGATATATATCAGTATATTGTTCTGATCTGCGGTTATGAAAGTGTGTATGATTCCAGATTATGCTTCCGAATGGCGATCATCGCAATAACAAGTACTTTTTTTCCATTGGCTAATACCTTTAACAAAGTTTAATAGTTAACTCTTTTAGTGGGTAAAAATATGACGTTTTGCCCCATAATTTTGTAAAAAATGTAACACATCAATCCTTTGGAGATTTATCCCCAGTGTCCCTAACATGATGTCTAACATTGTATCGCCCCAGGCTACTCCAAACACGGTACTGAAACGATGAGGGTAATTGGACACTATTTTTTTGCAATCTTTAGAGTGCTGTAAAATTGTATGGATTTATTAGAAAATGGTAAAAATAGAAAATATTGTTAGAGACCTTAGATTGAGAAATGCTTGCCGGTATTTATTAGTTGCTCTTTATAAGTTTAATTAAAAAAATTCATTTTATAATTTTTGTTTTGTTTCAGGAGCTAATATACTTTTAGACAAGGATCACAAGCATCTACGATTAACAGACTTTGGGATTTCTTTAGCTCTTGAGGTACATTTAAAAAAACTAAACATATCATTAAACAACAGCAATAAAATAATACTGCCATGCATCAGCTAAACAGTAACAATTAGCTGGCAAATATATTTATGCTAATCCATGATCAATAACATGGGGAGCTCATCCTCGATATTAAAATCCAATTTAAATGTTTGTCAAATCAAAATATATATCAAATTGATAATGATGATGAACAAATACGGATTAAAATGCAAAGCATAAGTCAGTATTTTCATTATATTTTTAATTCAAATCAATTTATTGTTTATTATAAGTTTCTTTCTAAAATATTCATTCAACCTACCTGAATGCCATTTTAATTCTTTGCAGCCTTAAAAATGATGATTGACATAGCTTTGTATATATGACAACCATTTTTGAAGGGCTGTATATTTTGTTACGCCTGTTAATTTAAATGTGAATTAATTACCAATGATACCCATGCAATGTGTTTTTTTTTTTGTAAGGGCATTGCAACAAGCACAGGCCATTGTGCATCCGGAAACACCGGCATCATGGCGTCAGTGTATTGGACCAGTCCAGAGCTGCTCTGTGCAGAGAGATATTCGTTCAATACAGATATATGGTGAGAATAATTGCCCCTATTGGATGTTCATTGTTTATACACACTGTCACTTACATCATAATTGAAGAAATAATGCAAATTTATCATTTCATTTGTCAAATTAAAACAAAAATTAAAAAAATATGTCTTTATTTTTCCTATCCTTGTATTGTCACTGTAAATTCATTAGTTTATATGATATAACATTATTTTGTTCTATATCTTCACATTTCCATTTCCCATATTCCATTCTGTCATCTCTTCTTGCTTTCTTTTATAATAGGCAATAAAACAATAAAATGACATTTGTAACAGCGTAAAAAAAATAAAGCTAATGTTCTACTGATTTTTCAATTTCTTTGTCAGAGTAAAATAGAAAATACGTAATGAGTATCAATATAAAGGGGGAAAGCAAAGAACCAATTTAACACTATATTTATTGCTCAGTATTTGATGTTTCAGGAGCCTTGGGTGTACGGTAGTCGAAATGTTGAAAGGCAATCCACCCCTAAGGGGTGGAGGTCTTGCATTTGTTCAAGCTATATACAAAATCAGCAATTATGAAGTTAAGGCTCCAGAAGAATGCACAAGTTATGCCAAAGATTTTCTGGATCATTGTTTTCGGTAAGTTAACCAAAAGTAACAATTTTATTTGCTGCAGCATTTAGATTAATGTTACAGATTTTGATTGTAAAAACATGAAACTGGTAAACTGGTAAATTTTTAAACAAATAAATAAATTAGGATTTTAGGAGCGGCCTTATATTTTAAGAAAGTTGTTGATCTAAAACATTGATCTATTCATAAACCAGCCTGGAGTATAAATTGGTTTGGGTGTTTATTCCTGGGGTAAAGATGGGATAAGAGTAAAAATTAACTACATGCAACTGTGCATTGTTCCAATGTTTGAAGCTTGGGAAGAGTACACTTTGGTTTGCCTAGGTCTCACTTTTTTACTTCAGTCAGAACAAACCAGGTCTACTCTTTCAAGTACTCTCAGGGAGGACTATATACCACAAGCATTCCCATTACTTTAATCCGCAAGTCCCAAACCTGGGCAAACACTTACAGAAACTCTTTATAGCTGCAAGTTTTGTGTTTGAACTTGTTTTCCCTGTCCAGAAGCAAAGATGATAAAAGCATTTCTAACATTGTCATTCTTTGTCTCCCCAGGAAACGAGCTGATAGGCCATCTGCTTCTTCACTTCTAAACCATGACCACTTTGAATTCCCATTGTGTTGTGAATACTAGATGGTTCCAAAATAAGAAAATTAAGTTGTAACAAGGTATTTCCTTTACATTTTACTGGACTGTTCTTGTTAATTTACGGTAGCTGCAATGACTATGAATAGACACTAAATACAAAATATCACTCAACAAGAACATTCTAAGAAATTTCAAATTCAGGAAGGAAACAATACCTTGTTATAACTTAACTTGTATTTGTAGTAAATGATAGCCACATAAGAATATTGGACAGTAGCAATTGTATTTTATTTCATGGATAAAGTTTTTGAACTCTAAAGGCCAATTACACGATACGATTTTGACCTACGACTGTAGTATAAGATTTGCCTACAAATTGTAGTAGGTACCATTCACACGCGCACGACTAGTCGTATACGATTTGTATACGCCATTGCTAAAATCGTGAGTGATTGGACAAAATACTAGATCTAGTCCTAATATGGGAAAAATCACGTCATTTCCCTACTACAAGTCGTAGGGTTTTGATCCTTGGTTCAAAATCCTACTACAAGTCGTAGGTCACATGCGTCAGTCGTAGGCAAGTCGTAGGGGTATTTACACGGCATGACTTGGAGTCGTATACTACAAGTCATACACGACAATCGTGTCGTCTAAATCGGCCTTAAGTGATTGAGTGTATGCAAGACTATAAGTGAGACGTACAGTACAAGAGAAAAAAGTCCAAAATTTCACAAGATTGGAACAGCTATAGAGTGTCCAGAGTGTTCAAATGTGTCTGTGAACATTAAAAAGAATATCTTATGTCCTAAGATATGGCTGCTGAGATATTTCTATAGTCAAGGTGTCTGCTTGTTAGATTTCCTCAACTTTAAGGTGCGATTTGAGGTGGGAAGAGGAGAGGGTGTGTGATTGGTACCGTGCGATTTGGGGACTTTTGAGAAGCCAAGTCTTGAAATTTTAGTGCAATTTTCACAAACATGCGAACTCCAAGGATCAAATACAGAACTTGTTTTATGAGTTTCCGCTTCCATCAAAAAAATCGAAAAAAATACCCTGGATATGACAAAAAAACTAAGGAAATTGGGAAATGGGATAAAAATATACCCTGTTCATGACAGAAAACTCAAAAAACCATACCCTGTTTATGACAGAAAGCTCAAAAAACCAAACCCTGTTCAGTGGATCATCCCCATATAGTAAATATATGGGAGTAACCCCTCCCCCCCCCCCCCCCCTGAACTAATTGGTCTCCCACTTCCTCAATGATTTGAGTTTCTTCTAAATCTAGGAGTTTCACAGCTATTATTGAATTTCAATAATTTGAAAACATTCAGGAAGAAGTTTGATTTGAGCCTTGGAGTTTGCTGTTTATAAAAATGGCAGTATAATTAACATTGCCAATTTCTGATCATGAGGCATATCTCTATATTTCTGATCTACTGTTAAGATTTAAATAAGTAAAATATTGTAATTTAGGTAGCGTGTGAGTATAATTTATGTTATCTGGCTTGCATTTGTTTTTAGATTTTTTAACAAATAACATGCTAAAAATGCATGTTACCATGGTGCACATAATAGTTTTGAACACTAGGCTGCAGTTTAATGTTACATTTGCAACATTATAAATACAGCAGTACTTGCTTTATGCAACTTATAACTTGAATATTATTGATTATAATGGTAAAGTATGAATGATAAAAAGATTAAAATTGGTTTGAGCAAAAATAGATAGTTTGTACATTTATAATATCATTGTATGTAAGCATTGTAAACAATTAATAAAAAATCCACTGAATGTGTTCATGCAGTACTCAATATTATTGTGTGATTTAATTCATATTGAACTCAATTTAATTAAATAAAATTTATTCATCAAAGGAAAATGAAAGAATTGAAAGGAATAAAAAAGGCCTATTAAAGGATTTTTTTTTTTTAATCATTTACTGAAATAAACCCAAATTATTATTTTAAAGAAAACTAGGTTTATGGGCAGTTTGTTATGTTTTTTTGTCAATTTATACCAACCATTAATTAATCTTAGAAACAAGTTTGACAAATTAGCATCACAATACCAACACTTGTAAACATTACGCTCACCTATATGATATGTGAAAGCAACTATTTATATGACAGATGAGTCATTCTGGGGAAAAACTAATTGTAGACCAGTCTATCGGCTAATCAAACCCCATACGTATACCTCCTGGACAAAGCCAGAGTTTGTTGTAGATTACTATGGGGTGCCTGTGGTGACTTTGATGCTTGGAGACTAGGCTCTAGTTTATAAAAACGACGGCCCACAGCAAAAAATTAGAAATGTCAACAAACTAGCAAACTCTGAGGAGTTTCTACATGATTTCTCTTATAAATCATTTCTATCTTATGGTCATGGTCTTATGTTATAGTTGTATATTTCAGTGAAGTTGTTCAAAGCCAATCAAAGCTATCGTTATTAGCAGATATCGTTTGTAGACAGCCATGTTGTCTGGGTTTTCTTCTTTCCTCAAACGACACACTGCAATTGTAAGTTTGTTGGGAATTGCACTAGCTTTACCAACAGCATACGGTGTTTACGTATATCTAAAGAGAACACAGCGAACAGATAATGGCAATGGAGGAGATCAATCTGGCGATAGGAGAGGAAAAAAACTCAACGAACTCCGTGGAAAACTTGTAAGTGTAGTACATTTCCAACTGCATATTGAATATATAACAGTTTGTAAAGCTTATATTAGCTAATTTCTACCAATTTCATAGCTTAACGCAGTCTTCAACATTTACAAACAGGTCAGATGACCCAATCTCACTGTATATATAGCAGCATATTTTGATTCAAATTATTCTAGAAACTGATATTTAGTTAATAAGGTGAAACCTTACAGTATGGATAACAACAGACTTCATTTGTATAATTAAGTTTATTTATTGTACTTCTAGGAACGTCTCTTAGTTTCCTTGGAGCAGATTGACCCAGAGGTTGCACAAAATGAAGATGAAGAGGTAAAAAAATACTTGCCATCATTATTTGATGAATGCAAATTACATTTTGGTTATCAAGAGCAGTGTGATATTTAAACCAGTGAAAAATTCTCATGTTCAATTATCAAAAAAGCACAAAAGAAAACAATTGTAAACAATCAAGATTACCGGACTAAATTACTCAGTCTAGTACCTTTTTCACAGGTTTAGTAGCTTCATTCCAATTGATTTGATACTGAGGACCACCTCGGCCCTTTACATAATGTTAAGACAGTGTTGAAATGCATCATTAATGTATGAGGGTCCATTTCCCAGTTTATATTTGGACCAAATGCCAGTCAAAAATCAAAAGTTTTTAATCCCATAAAATTTCCCATTTTCTATTGTTCTATTATTTGTAAATCCCAGTCCCAGTGCATCCAATCCCACTTTCCCAGTCAAAAATAAGGCCAATCCCAACTCCCACTTTACCCTTTCAGGACCCTCATGTATACTGTACTAATGTACTTTTCTTTACTGTAGTGTATTGTGTGCAATAGTGCCAAAGCTGTTATACAAACATTTCCTTGTAAACACAAAGTACTCTGCAGGACCTGTTTTGTGAAAACCTTACAAGTGGCTGTTGTTGATTTTAATCTTCCTTTAAAGTGTGTAATGTGCAGAACAAGAATTACAACTCTGGATAGAGATAGACATGAAGAACAAATCACACAAGATACAAGTTCTTCTGTATCAATAATTTGATTGGAGACAACATGAAACAGTAACAATGATAGAAGATATACTATAATAGGGCAATTACAATATACTGAAATTACTTTTGTATTGAATACCAAGAATAGAATTAAGAATACCTTGCAATTTAGAACAGTGAAAGTTTCATCTCAAAGAATGTAGTGCAGAAAAGTGTTCAGGAAATTGCATTGCATCCTCGGGAATCCAGGGGTTATATTCAGTTCCTCCCTCCCAGAAAAAAAAAAAAACGGAACAAGCTCCAACAGACTTCATGCCCAGGATTTTTTATTTCTGGGAGCAAGGAAGGATTGACAGAATATAACCGCAGGGTTCCCAAGATTGATTGCATTGGGACAAGGGAACATGGCAGATTACAAATAGTATAAAATTTGTATTTAAAATTATTATCCTCCATAAATGAATTTTTTTACTTTATCATATTCTGTTGTGTTGTGGAGGAAAATTTGGGCTTCTTCTCTGTGTACCAGACACAGAAATTCATTAGAAATGCCTTGATACAGCAAAAGCCCCCAAGCTAGACTGTCATTAAATGGATCTAACAAAGAATAAACTATGCTTTGCAGTATGCGGAGCAGACCCCTATTACACAAAGTTGAAAGAAAATACTTCATAATGTATATTAGATCCTGTTATACCATAATGAGCTCATTGTGGTTCTGTTGAGTGATTCTATCATAACTAGACATGGCAATAGAAGGGGTCACATGACCTTTTAGTTCAATTAAAATTGTGTAGTTCCAGAACTAGATATATGTCAAATACATGACAGTGCTTATTAAAGTTTTTTCTAAATCTTCACAAAGACATCAAAGACTTATGAACAATACATTGTATTTTATTTTCTATAACTATTATATTAATCTTAAATGAAAGTAACAGCCCACCATTGTCTTTAGATGTTAGGGACAGTTCATTATTGGGAAGGGGTATTGGTGATAAAATGCAGGTCTCAAAATAACATAAAATGGGGCCCTGAATTATTATTCTTGGGTGTAAAAAATTAAGAACCTGTATATCTGCTATGTAGCTTCTAAAGGGGTATTACAATACTAAAGTTTATTGTATTAGTGGGGACTCAACACAGCTCCTTCCCCCAATAAATAATCAACATTCCCCTAGAAAAATATCAGAATACTGTCTATTGGTTGTGATGAATGAAATTCTCATTCTCGACTTCTGATATATTTCAAAATAAAAATTTTGAGTAACATTTTGGGCTTAGGTTTTGTCTTTTTCAGAATGCTGTCTTTTTGATGGTTTTAATCCTTTATGTCTTTTCTTGAAGTCCTTGTTAGTTGCAGTACTTGTTTCCTCATTTTGTGTTGTGTTATCTTTTTCAGATACAGTCTTTTCTTTTTTACTTTGTTGTTGTTTGTTTTTACTTTGTTTTCTATCACGCTTTATGCCAGCTTTTCTTTTATCTGTTTGTTTATGTTGACCTTGGGATTGTTGTAACTCATTTTTTCCTTCAAATCGTTCATCTGCCAGCTCAATATCTTCATCTCTAAACTGCACTAATGGTTTGTGTACTCCTGGACCTTGATAGCTAAACAAATTGTATAACAATAGTAATATGATGATTACCTTGGGATCCATTATTTCCAGAGGGATGTATAAGGTCTAACATCCCTCTGAATGAATCATGATGAGGGACATTTAGTGTTAATATCCCTCATGATTATATTCATGAGGGATATTTAGTCTTGAGGGGTATTTAGACAGGGATATTTAGTCATGAGGGACATTTAATCACTCTCAAGTCATGCTATTACTTATAATAAATGGAAAGTTGATCTTATTATCTATTATCTTGTAGATAGCCGGCCACCCAAAGGCTTTGCATTGTCAGTAAAAATTGTTAAAAAGGTGTCTTTGGCATACTGCACCTTTACAATGTCATGTTAAAGGCTATGGTCAATTTTGAACCTATATTGTGTTTCACATTGTTACTATGTAAACATTATAGTTTATAATCTATCTGGATTGTGGTGCAAAAATAATCAGTAAATTAAATCAACAGTATATGAATGCAGAGCTGTATTACCATTGTGGCGTAACTAAGCTTCCTGCAAGACTCCTGAACAGGAAATTGACCAATAGTCTACCATTAAATACAACAAAAAGTTCAGGCAGTCACTACATAGTTTTTGGTAGGCTATTGTTCAATTCCCAATCACTTTAGTCTGGCAGGATGCATTATGTAAATGGTGATAAAAAAGCTTCAATTTGTTTTACCCTGGTGCTTGTTCATCAACTAGTTGGTTGAATGATAACATTATGCTGATAGATGGGACATTTCTGGTGACCTTGAGCCTGGAAAAAGAAAATGATCATAAAGTAATAACCAACTACAGTGGTACCCTTTCCAAAGTGGCCGCTTAATAGAGGTTGGCCGCTGAATAGAGGTATAGAATAGGTATAGGAATAGATTTGGTACTTTTTATTGTGACCGCTTAATAGAGGTACCACTGTATGAGGAACAACCTTGAATGGGCTGTTTTATGGCTGATGTGTATACATCCAACTAACTTATAATTAAAGTATGTATCCACTAGATATATGTGTGGAAAGAATCTCCAACCTAACATTTTGGATTAAAAAGTAACTGGCAATGTGCTGATGACTGGGTAAATAGTTTAGTTATTTGACTTACTGATCAAGTCCTTCTTCTTTTGCATCCCAGAGATCCTCAGTCCTGGAAAAAAAATTAACATTATGTAACTGTAAAGTGTTGTGGTTTAAGTGCAGCTTTTTAACAGTTTTACAGTGTTTGTAATTGATGTTTTTTTCATTGAAGACTTAGATATTTAGGAGAGTTAAGTATTGTAATTGGACTGAGTGGAGTCCAATTTGGTCTGTAATAATACAAATGATTACAAAATCGGACGATTGCATTGTACGAGTCCGATTTGTTTATCACAAGTGGATCACATGATGGATATATATATATATATATATATATATATATATATATATATATATATATATATATATATATATATATATATATATATTTATAAAATTTTTAGTATCTAACGCGCGCTCTGATTGGTTGATGGCCGTGTCTATATGAGAGAACAGAGAATGAAAATGACGAATGCTGTCGCGCGCGCTCTGATTCTTACGTGTTTACGAACATTCGGTAAAAAAGTTTTCTCTGCATTTTTTTTGCGAAAAAATTTCATAAAAGAAATATAAAACGGCCGCTTGTGTCTATGTACTGTGATATAAACACGCTGGGAGATGTAGAGCACTCAAGAAGCAAGAGAAACACTCGCTGCGCTCGTGTTTCTAAGCTTGCTTCTCTCGTGCTCTACATCTCCCAGCGTGTTTATATCACAGTACATAGACACGCGCGCCGTTTTATATTTCTTAAATATATATATATATATATATACAGTCATTTGCAAAAATTCTGACCGTACAAGTATATAAGTATATAAGTATATAGGTATATAGATATGTAGGTAATTCTGCCTTAAAACGCTCCAATATTTTTCAGAATTCATTCAATGACATGAAGTAAGCATCTTGAAGTATTATGCATGGTTCTGATAGTACCAAGAGCGCATAAAAGCACTTAAAGGCATAAATAAACATTACCCACAATGCACCCGATATACTTTGATGCGGTCAGAATTTTTGCAAACAACTGTATATGTATATATATATATATATATATATATACACCCATCCAAAAGTATTCTGCAAATTCGAAAATATCTGATATATATATGTCTTTTGTATTTCCATCAAACGATAATGACAGTTGCTATGGCACCGTCTCAAATACTTCACAATGGCTATCTCATTGCTTTGTTTCGAATCCTTGTGAGGTGCTGGAGTAAAACAAACAAATCCCATACACTCGGATCGAAAGGTTGATCAGATTATTCAAGCAAAACTCATTCATTGCATTACTTCGTGCTTTTATAAATCGCAATGTTTATTTGAGGAAAGCAATAAACCAATTTTGTCTTGTTCACTCTTGCGATATGGTTTACAGTTTTCTCTTATTTTAGCTGTTTTATAAAACGGCAATAGAAAGTATTAATCACGTCAATCAATTCATAGAATTGTTTTCAAAAACCCGTCAAGCATTTGAGACCCTTTGCTGTTACAAACAAAAAAGTGTGGTACTGTGTAATAGTTTATGAAAAATTACCAAAGTGACTGCTTAATAGACTATGGTCACCGAATAGAGGTTCAGCATAAAAAACACCAAGTAAACTTAAACGTTCAGGCCTTTATCTGTCATCATGTAACCAATAATTACTATTCACCACCCTACCCCATTGTTCTCTCTCTGCACTAAATCACCGATTGCAGGGTACCCGCATCTGAAAGCAAAGACATCTAATTATGTTGCAGTCCCCACTCAGCATTATTAGAAATATTGCAGTCCGCACTCTGCATTATTAGAAATATTGCAGTATGTTCTATTTAGTGTGTATAACAAATAATGTTCATTCTAGTAAAGATCAGACTTAGAATTAATTTACTAGAAAGCGATTTTTGGCGAAAAAAGTCTTTGAGTACTAACGCCAGGATTCGAACCGAGATCTTCTGCTTTGCTGTATCCGCGCCTCAAGCCATTATACTACTGAGGCAACCGTTGGAAAACTTGCAACAAAAACAAGTCTTAATGTCATCAATTGAATGAAATTATTACTAATTAGAGTTTGGTAAGCCTATTGTTATTATATTCAAAGAGACAAGAAACCGCCGATTATTATGCAACAAAGAGAACAATAATGGGGCAGGCTACTGAATGGTAAATACATTTTCATTGGCTGATAACTAATTAAAGTTTGGTAAGCCTATTGTTATTATTTTCAAAAACACAAGAAACCGCCGATTACTGTGCAAGAGATAGAATAATGGGGCAGGGTATTGAATAGTAATTATACTAGATAATCACTTCGGCACGCAGCATTCGTGGGTATATTGCAGGCAGCTTCGGGCTACGCCCTCAGCTGCCTGCAATATACCCACGAATGCTGCGTGCCTCAGTGATTATCTATTAAATACTGCAACTAGATCCATTAAAATAAACAAAAACGTTGGGACCGCTTAGTAGAGGGATCTAATACGAGTAATTTAGCGAGAAAAAATAATTGGGAGTTTTAATTAATTAATTGTTAATGTGGCTCGAATACGATGTAATGCATAATGTCATGGGATATCTATTGCAATTCATACGTTGCATCTGAGACCAACAGCTTTCTATTTAAGAATGAATAAACGCGTTTGCTTTCCTCAAATAAACATTGCGATTTATAAAAGCACGAAGTAATGCAATGAATGAGTTTTGCTTGAATAATCTGATCAACCTTTCGATCCGAGTGTATGGGATTTGTTTGTTTTACTCCAGCACCTCACGAGGATTCGAAACAAAGCAATGAGATAGCCATTGTGAAGTATTTGAGACGGTGCCATAGCAACTGTCATTATCGTTTGATGGAAATACAAAAGACATATATATATCAGATATTTTCGAATTTGCAGAATTCTTTTGGATGGGTGTATATATATATATATATATATATATATATATATATATATATATATATATATATATATATATATATATATATATATATATATGAAGACATTATAATTTGTGCAAAATGACTCTTGTGCGAAATAAATTGTGCAAAAAAGCAATTGTGCGAAACGATTGGGTACCGTCACTCTGGAAAAGACCAATAGAACTGGATCCTGTATTTGTATATTATTTCAAAATAATGTTTGACATGTAAGTTAATGACTTGTCCACAGACTTACTTTGTATAATACAAATTATTTTGCTGATGAAGACCCTGAAATAAAACACATACAATTAACGTTTTTTTAGGAAGATGGTGAAGGGAGGGTATAAATGACAGAGGGATGATGGAGTTGGAAATGTGAACGACAAGAACCAGCAGTGGAAGTTTAAATTCTCAAACACGGACCTGCACCCTATTACAGGGACTACATCAGTCAAGTCCTTTTGTGTAAAACAACAATTGAAATACCTGGCGCACTTCTGCACGATGCACAATGGCAACATTAGAAAACAAATATTGTTTGATGAATGTTTCCCGAGCTGGATCAGATTCGAGAGACTGCTGGGTATCGATGCCCAGCAGTTGAAGAGAAAGATCATGGACAGAACAAACTTTCAGTGCCTACTGGAAATAGTAGAGGGGAAGATGAAGATGATAAAATACCAATTAGCATGAAAGAAACTAATATTTTTTATAATATGATTATTATCATGAGGAAATTTATGTCAGGCTAATAAGTTATCCAATATATAGGTGTAACATTAATAACATTAATATATAGGTGTAACATTTTCCTTTAATAGCAAAATGTTCCCGGGGGGGGGGGGGGGGGGACCTTCCTTTGTCCAAGTGGTTTGGATGATTGGCGGAGGTTTTGAAAACGACCCCAAAAGGTACGCACAAATAGAAATAACTGATAAAGCCTTGTTGATTTCTGATTTTTGAGCCAGAACCCTAAAAGGATTCTAAAAGGACCCTAAAAGGTACGCACAGGAAATATTTTTACCCTATAAGGTACGCTGATCACCCCTACCACTTGGACAAAGGGAGTACACCCCCTCCCTCCCCGGGAAAATGTTACCTTGAATTTTCTTTTCACAATCTCTGCTGTAGTGATTGCTTTGGTCACTGTAGGACCACTGCCACATATAACAACCTTATCTTTAGATGTCTACAACACAATAATATCAACTAATTTCAGTATACTTAGTCATTAATTTCTTCATACTATCAACAAATTTATCCAATTTAATCTTAAATCAATTGGTTTATCAATCTATCAAGTCAGCTATCAATGTTGGGGCACATGCTTTACAACTTCAAGACACACGTTTCTCAATTTTTCTCACATAGCTTATTTTGTAGCCGTACTTGAATGTGCTGTCATAACGTACCTGCAGTGTTTTAATTGCTTGTGAAATACAAGCTCTAATCTTTTTACCACTTTTGATGTTCACTTCTAAACTATCTTTTTTCTCAACCATTTCTGTTGGAGTATTACTGGAGGCTTTCTTGTAAAACTCCATTACTCTCAGCAATAGTTCTAGCTAAAACTTATTACATTGATTTTCTAGAATTTTGTACTGCTTGATTTTAAAATTAAAACGAATATTCTTTTGGCACTTCAATTCATTTCTGCCGCCATCTTGGTCAGCAGTAGCCTTTGCGGGCTCAATCGTACCACAGGAAACCCAGCTGTACTTACAGATTTGACGAATGCGTTTTTTGTTGTTTTACAGTGGGTGCAGGGAAATTAAATCACACATTTTAGTACTCGTTTTATTCTATTTGTATGTTGGTGTAGTTTGTGTTCAACTGCTCCCTGTAGTCCTTGTATCGGACGTCTTGTCCCACAGGTAGCCCGACGACACTCAACCTCGTCCCCAGGATGCGTGGGAAACAAACTTGGAAGTTTGTGTTGGTGACTCAGATAAACTAATGCTTTAGAGACGGACCATTAGATATTTAGGGCCGGGGAATTTTCGGTGCTGGATGTTTATTTTTTGCCCTCAAGGCTGTGCATGCAGGATATTTTTTTCAGCTTTGCACGGTATTTTTTCACTTTTTTTTGTGTGTTCAATATTTTTTTGGCGGGATCACGCAGCCCCTCCCATCAATTATCTAATAAATAGTCCACCCTTAACTCTTGATCACTCTAGTTTTTTAAAAAACATTGGATTATTGAAAACATTCAAATTTTCATATCAACTACCCTGGGAGTAGAGGTTTTGTTCTCTAGCCCTGAGAGGCGAAGCATGCCCATAGAGCCTCGTTATCATGCTAATATAACAAACGCACAGTTTTTTTAAACCCAACATTTGATGACATCACGGTATTGTGAGTGTTAAACCAACTTGATACAAATTGTACATTTTTAAGTGGTTTTTAATTACCTTAACTCCTAACGTATACAAACTTACATCAGAATATAGTTCTACTGATAAATTCACTCATAAATTCACAGTATTTTCTATAAAGTTTATATCCAAGGAGACTGCAACTGAATGATCGATGCCGTAGCGGTACATTGCCGTGACACAAGTGATTTTAATATAGATTATATTTTTCTATAGATTATATTTTTGTTTAATTCTCTTTCGGATCATATTTTTTTCACCTTTGATTTTTTCAAAATTTAATTCGATATATATCCCGGGGGGGAACTCCGGGGGAAAAGTACCGGGGATGCTCGTCGGAAATTTTCAAAAATACCCCTAAAAGATACCGGAAGTCTTTTAAAAAGGGCGTGGCTGGATGAATTTTACCCCCTAAGAGATACCACATTAATTAATTAATAATATTAATATACGTATCAGAAGCGAATATCGATTATCTCTTCTCTCCTTTTTCAACACCCTAAGAGATACCTAAAATGCCAATTTTCAAAAATTCGCATTTGACACCCTAAAAGATACCAAATCGCTGGTTTTTACCCCTAAGAGATACGACGAGCATCCCCGGTACTTTTTCCCTATATAGGGTTGTTAATTCTACAAAAATGTGTTAAACATCAGCTTTAAACTAGCTACAATTGACAGAATAACAAACTGACTTTTTTGAAGGATTTGGGTTATATATATGTCACCATTTTCTTAGCATTCTGGTGGGTTACAGTCACAATGATTTTTACAATCAGATCTTCTCATTTCATTGTTTCGGTAGTCCAATATTGATTTTGTGATACATATCTGCTCGTTTCGTAGTGACAGCCCTGTATCGATTGGCCACTATTTAAACACGCAGCCGGGTTTGCGCCGGTTATAGATCGACGGCTATACCCGCGCATCAAATCCACACTCTTCAAAGAGCGGATAAACTTTTCTTCGTTCAACAAACCTCCAACTTTACGTTGTATTCAGGTTAAATTGAGAGAGTAATGCTCCAAGATAATAGCTGACAGGGCAAAAGGAGCAGGTACACAATCTTTCATGTTAAAACCTATCTTGGCATAAAGGCTTTTTCCAGCGAGATGAACCTCTGTACACTCCAGGACAAGCCTTTGGAACTGCTTGCGTTTGTAGTGAGAGATAACTTGGCGGCACAAGTTCTCGCCAATCCCACGCCTGCGATATTCTGGAGCAACAGTCAGTCTTTGAAGCTCAACGGTTGTACCATCTAGCTGTCTCACTCCGACAAATCCCACCAAATTCCCATCGACTTCTACAACCCAAAAGCTTGACTCGTCTAAACAACTGCGATAAAACTTGTCAATGTCTTTGAGGTCTGTTGTAAGAGAGTGATCCAAGTGATCCATAAATTTAACTCTGTATGAGAAATACACACCCAATAAAAGCATTACCAAAATGATAATACCCATCCATAGCGATCCCATTATCGTTGCAATGCACTGGACAGCAAGTAGTGTAGGAACGACAATGAATGTTTTTTGCAAACCAGCTAAGAAGGCGGGAAAGATAAAGCTGTTGTGTGCTTTGACGTAAATCTCTTGTATCTTTTTACTGTCTTGAACTTTGAATGGTCTAATCTTATACAGCTGCGTCATTGTTTTTGAAATGGGACGCAGAAAACCAACGTCTTCTGGGTTCATTTTAACTCTTTCTGAACCAGCAATCAGTGTAACTGTCATCTTGCCGAGATCGAGCTACTTCTGCGAAGAAAAAGCATGGTAACTAAAAAATATCAGCAAAAACATCACAACTATTTTTGTGACGCAATAAAATTGTTCGATTTTTGTTAACTGACAAAGGCGTAGTAAAAAAGCCCCTGTCCTGATGTAGCAACTGTCAGATTGACACTCATTACAAAATGTTGTGCCTTTCAGTCTGTGTTGTTATGTTAGTTCAGAATATTACATCAATGAGAATTCTAGAATTTTCCGTTACCTTCTTTTTATTATGATGTTGTGTTTGTTTTCTTTTTTCTTCAACCTTTGAAATAACTTCAGTTTTAACTTTGAGGAAAGTGTGTAAAACAGCGACGTAACATGATCCTCACAACAATAACGTTATCGGTACGTTATTCCTCATTGTAAATGCACTTTTGATGGCTAAAAATATTTTACTACTTAGGCAGGTGGTTAGAGACTGATTAAATTAAGAGTAATTGTGGTGGGGTAACATCCTGCAGTGAGCTCTACATGGGGTAAAATGTGAAGAAATGCCCAGAACACCTAAATTAGGAAGTGAACTTGTACTTGTACTTGGACTTGTACGTTGCTCAGCCATTCAAGTGTATGGATGGAAGAAAATTAATCATTGCTCGATAGTAAATCATACGGTAGATCATGAAAGCTTTAAGTTGAACGTTGTAAAAAGTTGATATTCTAGTCCAAGAGTTGACCTTGGCGAAGTTTTACACAACCGCAACATGAGGGGAAACTCCATGGAAACTGTAACAGGAAATTGATTTCAAGGTTACGATTATAATTACGTCACAAGCTATTGCGTAGGACATATCGATAATTTGACTTTTTTCAATAGTCGTTTTCCACCCTTCTGAGAGTGATGTTTTATTTTCCATACCACCAGTAATTTAAAACGCGAAAGAAAGAAAGTCTTTTTTTCTTGCCACGATAGGCGGTGAATCCCTACTTTTTCTCCAATAGTTGAACCACATTTGGATGTCCACTTTTAATATCAGTGACTGCACAAATTGACTGTCCAGCATGCAAGGCCTTGCACTACCGACGCAGCCTACACAATTTGTGCACTCAATGACTGAAACCAAAAGTTAATATACGGCTTGCTGTTTGAAGGCTTTAAAAAAACATGTTTCGAAAAGTTATTCTTATAGCTTTTTTTCTTGCGCAGTATCAAATTCAGAATTATATGAATTTTAAATAGAATCCCGTGAACTTCTAAAACCTGTACATGTTGTGGTAAACCATCAGAAGAAATCTTAGACTCAGGTCACGGCCAACTAGCGTGACGTTACAAGTTGCATCGAGAAACACTTTTTTCTGCTTTTTTAGAAAAATAAGTATATGTTTAATATGAAAGTTGGTGTGAAGTAAAAATATATTTTTTTGTGAAAGAGAACAATTTTATTATTTAGTCCTTTTTATGAGAATGTAAAAAATGTAAAAATTATACATATTTTTTGTTAAGGTTCACTTGTCAATTTATTATTCCGTTATGTTAAAACTATCTATACACTGTAAAATTATTTTGTGGTCGCTATTTACGGACCGCTACAGCTGCTCATGATTTGACGGGTTGCCTGTGTCCTTTATCCGGGAGTTTCATAATCCGGGAACGTTCAGAGTAACTTTTCGCAAAGGCTCATGGTGTGTTCTTTGCACGATTTTCAAGATGGCGACCTTAGCAAAGGCACCGACCACTCACGAAGGTAAAAAACTATCGTATTAGACGTAAAATATACTACTTCTGTTAATAAGATTCTGATCAACTGACTTTTGCATTATTGCTTTATGTAGAAATTGAAAAACAGATTCAAGAGCTTCAGGCTCGAAGAACCGGGAACGAAAAGCCTCGAGTCGATGATGGCGAACGTGTAAGTCTGAATTTGACGTCGAATTTACGTTGCTAGATAGTTATATTGTATTATGTTTATTTAAATTTAACAACATGAACACAAAAATTGTTAAAAGTTATTGTTGAGTTAAAATTCTTCTAATAGCTCAGTTTTCAAAGGGTTCAAACCCCTTTAAAAGAGATAAAAACAGAAGTAATACTTTCACTATCGATCACTGGAATGGGTTCTATAATAGAAACAAATTCGAAGTCTTTTTACTGTGACAAAAGTCTTTTATTTAAAGACTTTTGTCACAGTAAAAAGACTTCGAATTTGATTTATTGATATATTAGCTTTATCTATTATGTTTTATCTAAGTAAATCGGTATAAAACATTGTGTATAGATAAAAAATACAATACAATTTATACTTTACAACACAATTTATACTAAGTGTTAATAAAAATTACTGTTCCAAACGTGATATATTATCAATGTATTACATTTATATATTGTTATTATGTTCATGTAGGTCGGTCTTGGTTCTCCTGGTCGTTTTGATACTGACATTTATGGACTTGGAGGAGACAAGTAAGTTATTACCATCAACACCAAAAACCATATTTTTATATTGATATATATATGACATGCATTAAAAGTTTTGTTTTGTTTCTAGATATGCTGGCTATGTCCCTTCAATTGCTGCCAATGAAATGGAAGAGGTGAGTGTTTTCTTGTAATAACTACTCGTAGTAAAGTAGTGCTTGTATGCATTATTAGTCTTATCGTCCCACCAAGCTTGAATAATATATGAAATGTAATAAAATATATATTAACTGGTTGTTATTTATTCCAGGATGATGATGATTATGCATCAACCTCAATCATGCAACCTGGTAAAAGACAGTCATATACAGCACCAATGGCAGTTCTTAATGACATGACCAAGGGAGAACAGGTGACTCTTTACTATTTTATGTAATATTTTAGATCATAAATGCCAGGGAAACGGCTTCAATATTTGCTTCAACATCTGTTCGATTTTGTTGAATGGCAATGTTGAAGCCATTTGCCAACCCTTTCAACATTGTTAAAACGTGTTGAATCAATGTTCAATTGATGTTGGAAAAGTTAAAGGCCAGGGCAAGCAGCTTCAACAAAATTTAATGGATGTTGAAGCAAATGTTGAAGCTGTTTGCCCGGGCCTTGAAGAGTTGTTATGCCAGCTGCAGCCAATGCTTGACAATAAGATTTACCTGGAATATTTAGTACTTTCAATTAAATCTACAAGATATTGTGGTAGATTTCCAAAAAATTGCTGAGGAATATTCAATTGTAGATAGTACTAAAATACAATAAACAATAACTATGTCAAATGGTGGTACCCTGCAATGCTAAAGCTGATGTGTCTTCCCATGGCCTTCTTCAGTACAGTAATCATATTTTTTGCACTGTTAATTAACAACATTTTGTATCTTGTTAAAGGTGGACCCTTTTGCAGATCACAGACGTCAGACTATAGCTGAAAGAGAAGATGAATACAGAGCAAGAAGAAGACAAATGATTATATCACCACCAAGACACGATCCATTTGCTAATGGTATGTTACAACATGTTGTGCTTATTGTACAAGTCCTGTCTATAAAGTTTGTATCATAGAAAGAAAATGTTCATTCCTCATGATGATAAGTTACTAATTTGATATAACATGTTTGATGTAATATTTTAGTTTATTTTTAGTACAATGTTATCACATGATATGTTACAACATGTTGTGCTTATTGTAGAAGTCCTTTCTATTTATAAAGTTTGTATCATAGAAAGAAAATGTTCATTCCTTACAATGATAAGTTAGTACTTGATAACAATGTGTTTGATGTCAATATTTTATTAAGTAAACTGTTATCACACCAATATACTAGAATACACCAAATCAAAATAAGGCGTCCAATTTTAATAACTATTGTTCTTGACTGACTAGCCTTGTGTTAACGTTGAAACACAATGGCGTTTTCACATGTATGAGAGGCTAGTCAGTCAAGAACAATAGTTATCAAAATTGGACACCATATGTCGATTCGGTGTATTGTCATTATTAAAAATCGAAAAATTACACTTGTTAATATAAGAAATGTAAATTTTATCATAATTTAAAATCAAACAAGTATTTTTTTATTATAGCGAATGATTGTTCATAATAATAATGAAACCATAATAATTACTTAATTGCTTGTTTTTACCAAACAATTACTTATACTTGCCCATTTCTTCCATCTAGTGGTGGTTTTGGACAGTGCTTCTGCATCACTTCAGTTAAACAACTGAGATTAGTACATATAGTAATGTGTTGATTTGCCAAATCATTTGGTTCTTAGATGCAGAATGGTTCTTACAAGATAGTAGTTTTTAACTACTGAATACAAAAGCAAAGTTCCTTCACTTGTGATGTGCATAAATCTCATTTAAGCAATTTTAAATGTCATGTTTATAGATAGAAAAAGAAATGCCATTGAAGCATGTTTAGAAGCATAGACAGAATTAGTGTTGCTGTTATTTATTGTATGTCAATTCCAACAAGAAATGAACAGATACTACCCAAGTGGTCGCTTACTGACCTCTAAGACTTTTTATTAAGGTTTGCCACTACTAATTCAATGGCAGGATATCTTTCTTGGCTGGCTTTCATAGGTGCTTCAACAAGACAGAACAATGGGTTGGTTCTCTGCCAGATTGCTGCCAATTCCTACCAACACAAATAAACAAACTTAAATGTGTTTGTTATGTTATTTACCATAATCGTGCAATGCTAAGAGCTAGCCATGTCAATCTGTTCCTAAAACTAGAATTGTCTATATGTTCAAAGCAGAAAATTAAGGTCATTGCACAAACCAATACAAAATGGAATAAGGGTACAGCATTACAAAGTTAGGCAGCAGTTAGACAGCAAGAAAATTATTAACTGTTTGTATAGACATCAAACAATTATTTTTATTCCATTTACAAGTACTAGTTTTGTGTCTTTTTAATCTGCATGTTTGATGACAGATCTTTGATATAGAAACCTTTCTGTAGTAATATAAGTGGAATCCTCTTTGTAGTCACTGTAACTTATTGGCATTACAATAGGAATGCAACAAGAGTTCCTTGTCTAGAAAGATCATTCCATGAATCCTACTACAACAGATGACATGGGTGGATCTTTTATTGTGATTTATTCCATGTGTATGTTGCTACCATTATTTTAAGGCTAATGTCATTCTTCTGTTTTTCTTTGTGTGTTTTGTCCAGGTGGAAAGACACCAGATCCATCCCAGTTAAAGAATGTAAGGACTTATGTTGATGTTATGCAAGAACAGGATCTTAGACGTGATCAGGTATACACAAACATTGTTACATATGCCATTGTCTTTGATAGACTCAAATTTGAGAGTACTTGGGACACTTTATTTGTGACCGTAAATCGGTAATGTATTGTAGAATATTTTGTTAACATTGTATCTATTACTTTGAAGGCTGAATTAGTGAAGCAAATCCAAGACAAAGCCAAATCAGGGGAATTACAAACAATGCAACCTTCTCAATCTAAACCAGGTTTGTTTTGATTTATGTTGACTTTATTACCCCAATCTGTCTGTAATCTGAACCTGGCTGAAACCTACATCCAAATTGTAATGCAGTCATATTATATAGTCACTGTCATGAGTTATCAGAAGCTGACGTCATTGATTGAGTAATTACTAAGATATAAGACACATGCTTTGATCCATTCTAATAAAGACTTTTAACCAAGTAGCACGCTTATTACAGTCACTGTAAATTTACCCTAAATTGTGTGATATGTATATCCTCTGTGACGTTTCACAGTCTCACATTTGCATGTGTTTCTTTTAGAGAGAAAACGCCGCCGTTGGGATCAGCAAGCATCAGGAGATGAAACCCCTTCCAAGAAAAAATCTGGATGGGATCAAGCAGATGTGAGTACTTGAGATCTTTTGACATCTGTACAATGTATTAAAATAAAATTGATACAATATGTTAACCAAATTCAATCTATACTGAACTATATATTTCCATATGATACAATTTTATATACTGAATGTAACATTGTCACTCATTGCATATATTACTTTATATGTCCTAGGTTTCAACCCCATCAAACAGTCGATGGGATGAGACACCAGGTAGACTCAAAGGATCTGAAACACCCGGTGTTACACCACACAGACCAGGTTCTGAAACACCAGGTGCAACACCAGGTACAAGAATATGGGAAGCAACTCCTAGTCATACCACACCTGGACATGCTACTCCAGGAAGTACCACACCAGGTGAGAAACATTGATGAATAATGATATTATAGGTAAATTCATTGGAGGACGAGGGAATTCCACGTTGAATTTCACGAGAGAAATCAATATCGCATGAATCGCGGAGTCCGCGGAGCGATGAGTGCGATATTGATTTTTCGAGTGAAATTCAACGTGGAATTCCCGAGTCCAAAAATGAATTTTCCTTGAATCTCATTTCATCAATTTAAGCTTCAAAAACCAGACGCGCGTGTTCCGCCGTTCCCGCCATGCGATTCAGAAACCGGATGAGAGGGTATTCCACGCTAAATACCCTCGCATCCGGTTTCGTTCTCAGCCAATCAGCGCGCTTTAAAATAATGAAGTATGAGATTCTAAGGGAAATAATAGATGGTAGTGATGAGGTTAGTGTATAGGTTTGTGAAGGTATTATAGAAAATATATGATATATGGGATGATGATGCAGATGATGTTGATGATGATGATGTTGGGATGATGATGCAGATGATGATGATGATGATGATGTTGGGATGATGATGCAGATGATGTTGATGATGATGATGTTGGGATGATGATGCAGATGATGATGATGATGATGATGATGTTGGGATGATGATGCAGATGATGATGATGATGATGATGTTGGGATGATGATGATGATGTTGGGATGATGATGCAGATGATGTTGATGATGATGATGTTGGGATGATGATGCAGATGATGTTGATGATGATGATGTTGGGATGATGATGCAGATGATGTTGATGATGATGATGTTGGGATGATGATGCAGATGATGTTGATGATGATGATGTTGGGATGATGATGCAGATGATGTTGATGATGTTGGGATGATGGTCATGATGTTGAGATGATGATGATAATGATCATGATGTTGATGATGATGATGTTGGGATGATGATGCAGATGATTATGATGTTGGGATGATGATGTTGATGATAATGATGATGTTGGGATGATGATGATGTTGGGATGATGGTCATGATGTTGAGATGATGTTGATAATAATGATGATGTTGGGATGATGATGTTGGGATGATGATGTTGATGATAATGATCATGATGTTGGGATGATGATGATGCTGGGATGATGGTCATGATGTTGAGACGATGATGTTGATGATAATGATCATGATGTTGGGATGATGATGATGCTGGGATGATGGTCATGATGTTGAGACGATGATGTTGATGATAATGATCATGATGTTGGGATGATGATGATGTTGGGATGATGGTCATGATGTTGAGACGATGATGTTGATGATAATGATCATGATGTTGGGATGATGATGATGTTGGGATGATGATGATGTTGGGATGATGATGATGTTGGGATGATGATGGTCATGATGTTGGGATGATGATGATAATGATCATGATGTTGGGATATTGATATTGAGGATAATGATGATGGTCAAAGTAGAAATGATATGAGTGATGTAAGTTTAATTAAAAGCTTTACAATAGCTGCATCTAATATACAAATGAAATCATTTCAGGAATGGCATCAGCAAGAAAAAATCGTTGGGATGAAACACCTAAAACAGAAAGAGGTGAAACTCCTGGCCATGCTACACCTGGATGGGCGGAAACTCCAAGGACAGATAGAACTGGTGCTGAAACACCAGGAGCAACACCAACGCCTGCCAGTAAGAGACGGTCAAGATGGGATGAGACTCCAGCCAGTCAAATGGGTGGTACTACACCAATGGTTGGTTCAAGTGGTGTGACACCAGCAGGGGCAGCTGCTATGCAGATGCAAACACCAACACCAGGTACATATTATTCAACAATCTTAGTGTTTGTACTTTATTATAGATAACAAATGAATAAAATGGCAATAAAAATTTAGTGTGATCATCTAGGTGTGTGTGTAGTGTATGTAGAAACTCTGTTGCTGTCTCAGTTTGACAGAGATTACCATATATTCTCCCTTGCTCAGGTTGTGCATTTATAAGACACCGGCATAGACAGTTTGTTTTACATATCTAGATGATCACAACTCAATATCATTATTTACATGTGGGTTCAATTATTTCGCCCCTAAATAAAGTTTTCATACACATTAAAACAAATGTCATGAATGTTCATATCAAAACAAGACAAACTAGTATAAATCAGCTGTTATTTACCTGCCACTATTAACATCTGAACTCTGTAATTCTATCTATAAACAATGTTGTAGTGTTAAACATGTATATAAAAAGATTGATTGGACTCAGTGATGATGATTGGCTACAGCATTATGGAACATGGAGGTTGTTTCTTTATTGATGTTTTGTTTCTGTTTCTAGGTCAGCTTGTATCCATGACTCCTGAACAGATGCAGGCATATAGATGGGAAAGAGAGATTGATGAAAGAAACAGACCCTTAGGCGATGAAGAACTGGATGCTTTGTTCCCCAAGGAAGGGTACAAGGTATGTCTTGATAACAATCAATAGAATATTAATGATACCATTTACAATAAAACAGCAATGGTATGTCTTGGTTTATGATAATAACAATCAATAAAATATTAATGATACCATTTACAATAAAACAGCAATGGTATGTCTTGGTTTATGATAATAACAATCAATAGAATATTAATGATACCATTGCCAATAAAACAGCAATGGTATGTCTTGGTTTATGATAATAACAATCAATTGAATATTAATGATACCATTGCCAATAAAACAGCAATGGTATGTCTTGGTTTATGATAATAACAATCAATTGAATAATAATGATACCATTGCCAATAAAACAGCAATGGTATGTCTTGGTTTATGATAATAACAATCAATAGAATATTAATGATACCATTTACAATAAAACAGCAATGGTATGTCTTGGTTTATGATAATAACAATCATTAGAATATTTATGATACCATTTACAATAAAACAGCAATGGTTTGTCTTGGTTTATGATAATAACAATCAATAGAATATTAATGATACCATTGCCAATAAAATATCAATGGTAGGAATGGTGTACCATTTATGGTACTTGTGAGTTAGGCTTTGTCCAGAGCTTGCTTCACCACATACACATCTGATGTTTTCCAATCAAATATTATATATGGGTCCAGCTCTGAGCTGGGGAGGCTAGCAACTGTGATTATCACAATGAATAGCATGCATTAAGAGAAACATTTTTTTCATTTTATTTAAGGTACTTGATCCTCCTCCTGGGTATCAACCTATAAGAACACCTGGTCGACGACTAACAGCAACACCAACACCTGCTGGTGGGTCAGGATTCTACATGCAGGTAAACCATGTGATAGTGTCCTTAACATATTGCAATAATAACAATCTTATTCTATTGGTTTATTCAACATTTTTGTTTGTTGTTCACAGCAAGAAGATCCTTCTGCTAAAGTAATTGATGATCAACCACCAGGCAATCTACCATATCTGAAACCTGATGATGTCCAGTACTTTGACAAACTATTGGTATGTAAAATCCAACATTAATTTTGCTTAACCTTGACAGCTACAGAATGTATTGTGGTGCTTGTATATCACGTGTCTCAATGCACATCACACAATGGTACAGTGGAACCCAGTTATTGTGGCCAGTTTTTTAGGTCCCGACAAAATCCACGCCCATACATTTTCTATAAAATTTACCCGCTTAAGGACGTTGGCGGGAAAGACTTTGCCAGTTGATAAAACTAAATTAGATACATCAAATAAGCTAAAAAAAAAAATTGGGGGTCACCGTCGTTGATTTCGAGCAAAATGGCAGTCGGCAATTTCGGCATTTTTCTCAAGCTGCGTGACAGAATGTCTTGGTGGCAAAAACAAGAAAGAAAATTAATAAAAAATGCCAGTCATAATAAAAGAAGGCCATAAAATGTTTTTCAAAATCATAATATTTGGAAATAAAGCGATTTTTTGACACATCGTGAAAAATTTTTACCTTTTTTGGAGAAAAAGACCGTACGTCTCAAACGAAATGGCCGCTTTTAGTCGTTTTCGAGGGCTTAAAAAAGTGGAAAAAGCCAATTTTCTGTGGGATAAAAAAATGTCAAAAACTAAACGAAGACTTATCTTTAGTAGATTTTTCCATTTATAAGATAAAAAATGGGGGTAACCGTGCGTTTTTGAGTTATTGTGCTTCAAACATCGAAAATCGGCTTGTTTTCTTGTTTTTCTTATAGAAACAAAATCACCCAGGCATTCCTCACCGCATGTTGTCATGCGTAGTAGGATGTGCGTGAACATTCCTCGCGAAGGTCCTTAATATGGCCACCCTGTTAAGGAGGCTCGGGTCAGTATTTTTCGCGCTCACCCAGCGACGTTTGAAAGGCCGTAGTTCCTGCGTCAGAAGGTATTTTGACAAGATTTTTTTAACACATGTCTACATATAGAATAAAGTTTTTAAAAAAGTTATTTTTAATAAAATCGATAATATTTTAGCCGACAGATGATAACGCCGCCGAATTTCTATGTAGCCTATTTTAAGGAAAAATCGACCTAAACTTTTAAAACCACATAGCCTACTTTAAAGCTGTTACCTAGGTCAACAATCTGGCAAAGTTTAAAAAAAATTCATCTCACCGATTTTGAATAAAAACGGGTCATTTTATTTCCTAGCAAAAATTCATTGTTTTATAATATTTACCGATAACAACAGACTTTGAAGAGATAAATCAAAATCCTTCCAGCCAGGTATTAACAGCACATTTGTCTATATTGTCTGTGAATTTCAACTAATTTAGTCCACGGGATGTTTTTTGGGAAAGGATACAAATCGGCAAAAGTTTGTCAGTTTTTGTGCAAAACTTCTAATTTTTACTTCTGAGCACGCTAACGAAAAAATCTGAGATAACTTTTTTTTATTTTTTAGCTATCAAACGTTCACCATATTTTCAAGTGCGCCTCTAAATTTTATAGTGATTGAAATATTTTGAGGCGGTCAAATAAAATTCTGAACGTGGGTATATTTGCCTTCGCTTTGCAGCGTCCGGTTTGTTTTTATTTTCGAGTTATACATGATTTGCATGCTTTTGCTTTTTTATACCCACGTTCAGAATTTTATTTGACCGCCTCAAAATATTTCAACCACTATAAAATTTAGAGGCGCACTTGAAAATATGGTGAACTTTTGATAGCTAAAAAATAAAAAAAAGTTATCTCAGATTTTTTCGTTAGCGTGCTCAGAAGTAAAAATTAGAAGTTTTGCACAAAAACTTACAAACTTTTGCCGATTTATATCCTTTCCCAAAAAACATCCCGTGGACTAAATTTGTTGAAATTCACAGACAATGTAGAAAAATGTCCTGTTAATACCTGGCTGGAAGGATTTTGATTTATCTTTACAAAGTCCGTTGTTATCGGTAAATATTATAAAACAATGATTTTTTGCACTGAAAAACATTGTCCCGTTTTTATTCAAAATCGGTGAGATGAATTTTTTTTAAACTTTGCCAGATTGTTGACCTAGGTAACAGCTTTAAAGTAGGCTATGTGGTTTTAAAAGTTTAGGTCGATTTTTTCTTAAAATAGGCTACATAGAAATTCGGCGGCGTTATCATTTGTCGGCTAAAATATTATCGATTTTATTAAAAATAACTTTTTAAAAAACTTTATTCTATATGTAGACAAGTGTTAAAAAATCTTGTCAAAATACCCACTGACGCGGGAACTACGGCCTTTCAAACGTCGCTGGGTGAGCGCGAAAATTACTGACCCGAGCCTCCTTAATACGGCTACTTTAGGCTGTCCCTTGGGTGGCCAGATTAACAGGGTTCCACTGTACCTAGCAAACTGATGAGCTTGTATAGTGTTTCAATACAGTTATTCTTGATATTCTGCTATGTTAAGGACGGGGCCTACTAATTAAAAAGTAATGTAATCTTTAAATAACTATGTGAGTTGTTTTAACCCTTCAGAGGGTTCTACAAATCTGTCTAAAAAAGGTGGGGTCACCGGGCAGTTAAGAGAAATAATGAGTCTTAAATATGGCTGACGTCACGATTTTACCGGCATCGACAAATAATTTTTTTTTCCAAAGGATTTTCATTGAAACATCTCTTTGAAAGCGGTAAACAATTAACAAGTGATTTTCTAATAGGAATATATATTTTGTAACATATTTTCAAAAGTTAGTAGTGAAATATGATTTTTTTAGCATCGCGACTTGTATTTTACGAGGTTCAGAAAATTCGAATTTTTGTCTATTTTCCATTCAAAAATCAGTTGCTTTTTCGAAATTTACATCAAAACCATTGTTTAACATGTTCTTAATAATTGCAGTTATAAAAAAATTGGGGTTACCGGGCGTTTTAAAAAGTTATCGCGTGGTAAACTTTGCTGCTGAAGATCATCATAAGACAATTTCTTTCCGGTCCCCTCCCTACTAAGTAAAGAAATTCGTCATCATAAGTGCATTGTGGGACTGTTTTTATAAAAACCGCTACCGTCGCGTCTACCATCGTTAGATGGTTTTTTATTTGTATTTTGTCATCTTTTGAGGTAAGATAGCGTGTTAAAATGGAAACTATGTAGATGCGCAGTAGCCTGCGCAGTGGCAATAGTAGGCCCCGTCCTTAAAGAGCAAAAGCTGCATTTTTGAAAATGGCTGTCAATCCACCAAATTGCAGAATATTAAAAACCACAGTTACTAATTAGATTGTTATTCATAGGTTGATGTTGATGAAAGTACACTTGGCCCAGAAGAGTTAAAAGAAAGAAAGATCATGAAGTTATTACTTAAGATAAAGAATGGCACACCACCAATGAGAAAGGCTGCATTAAGACAGATAACAGACAAAGCCAGAGAGTTTGGTGCTGGTCCATTGTTCAATCAAATCTTACCACTCCTTATGTCTCCTACATTGGAAGATCAGGTATGAAATAGAATTGTTGGCAATATTGGTATTATATAGTTTGCAAGAGTTTGCAATGCAGTATATCCAATGTATCATAGCTAAAACTTGATATTATTGTTATCATGATAGATGTTCATGTGTTGTGGTTGTCTTGGTTTGTGTAATCATGAAAAATACTTCAGGCTGAAGATGACTGAAGTTGGATTTTGCTCAAATGTTTGAAACTTCAGACATCACAACAACACAGCACATCAACATCGCTTACACCTGGGTTCGGACCATTCACTCTTAGTATGGCTATCACCAATTTTATTTTTGATGTTGTCATGAAATCTTGATTCTTTTCCTCATAGGAACGTCACTTGTTGGTCAAAGTCATAGATCGTATTTTGTACAAGCTTGATGACTTGGTCAGGCCATTTGTGCACAAGGTGAGCTACTAATTTTTGATTTAACATAAATTCACAACTGTGTAATATTTGTTTTTATTTTATTTTGTAAATTACCTGTTATTCTCCTTTATTTCTTTTACATTGAACACAAGTTCTAACGGTTTAGTTATAACAAAATTAACACTTTATCATTCCATTGTTGTTGTAGATCCTTGTTGTCATTGAACCACTTTTGATTGATGAAGATTACTATGCAAGAGTAGAGGGCAGAGAAATCATCTCCAACTTGGCCAAGGTATGACAATTTTCAAATTACTATTCATTATTCTTATTCCGATGAAATGTTATTAATGGAATGTTGTGTTTTAATAGGCGGCAGGATTAGCTACAATGATTTCTACAATGAGACCTGATATTGATAACATTGATGAGTATGTCCGTAACACAACAGCAAGGTAAGATACTTCATTAAATTAATCAATAGATTGTAGCCTCAGTCAGTCAAGATAACATTGTCTTAGTCAACCTTTTCTTATCATGTATTAGAGACTAATTGGTCAAGAACAATAGATATTGTATGTGTCCATATTGATTTGTGGTGTAATGTTATCTTTAAAATGAAAAAATATATGATTTATTCTATTGTTTTTGGACATTCTACGACAACATGTTCAGGACTTTTTTGAGAATTACAAAGAACATGAATAAATATTGAACTATGACAGTTTATCAATGATGATAAAATAAAAGTAATTCATGATAATTTGTTTTGTCAATAGAGCATTTGCAGTTGTTGCTTCTGCATTGGGTATTCCTTCACTGTTGCCATTCTTGAAGGCTGTATGTCGCAGTAAGAAATCCTGGCAGGCAAGACATACTGGTATCAAGATTGTACAGCAGATTGCTATCCTCATGGGCTGTGCTATATTGCCACATCTCAGAAATCTTGTGGAGATTATTGAACATGGTATGTGTAACACACAAATTGTAATTCTGTATTGTTTATTTTTATGCTGGTATATATGGTCTTGATCTGGACTTCAATATAAACCACATTAATTTATGTCAATGATGAAAAAAGTATTTACGTCTAAGTTTTCTAATAGAATATATGTTAATAATAATGACAGTGAATAAATAATAAAAGCTTTACAATTATCAAAGGACCTGTTATTTTGAACTGCATGTTTGTATTCATTGTATACATTCTGGACGACAAATTGTCATTAAATGTATTTCTTTGTATGATTACAGGTCTTGTCGATGAACAACAGAAAGTACGAACAATTACTGCTCTTGCTTTGGCTGCTTTGGCTGAGGCTGCAACTCCCTATGGTATTGAATCATTTGATAGTGTACTGAAACCCTTATGGAAAGGTATCAGACAGCACAGAGGAAAGGTTAGTTATTCCAAACTATAAACAAACAACAAGTTCTTTAACTATAGGGATTGTCACTCATACAATACACGCTTATATCAGTTGGGAATGAATTAATGGATCTTTCCTTATATTAGTTAGCATCTTAGGGAAAGAATGCAGAAAATGAGAAGAAACTCAAATAAAAGAGTACTAAAATTTGCTGAATAAGTGCATTCCACACACATGATTATGCCCTACTTATTATAACTATCTATATTCTACCTATATTTTAGGCCACTAGAAACAAAATCTAATACACAACAGTCTTTGATTGGTTAGATTGATAACTATGTTATTTATTTCCTAAGGGCTTGGCTGCCTTTTTGAAAGCTATTGGTTATTTGATTCCCCTTATGGATGCTGAGTATGCAAACTACTACACACGTGAAGTGATGATTATCCTGATTCGTGAGTTTCAAAGTCCTGATGAAGAAATGAAAAAGATTGTCTTAAAGGTAATTATTAGCAGAATATTATGAATAGAAATATAATGTATAGATAAGAGAAACATTGAACACATAGTAATGAGAAAAGTGTGTTTTGTTTGAAATTTCACTACCCTTGTGGTCCCACTTGAGTTTTGACCATTTTCCATAGAAAAGATACGTCGATTTGTTAATTTGTTGAATGTGAGAATTTGCACTTATTATGTACCTATATTAATAACATATTTTACGAAGCATCTTTTCGTTTTGATTCAGTAATTCATGGTTTTCTTGTGATTGTAGGTAGTGAAGCAGTGTTGTGCTACTGATGGTGTCGAGCCATCATACATCAAACAAGATATTCTCCCTGATTTCTTCAAACATTTCTGGCAGCACAGAATGGCTTTGGACAGAAGAAATTATCGCCAGGTAAATACAAGGAATTGGTATATACACAAATATTCACAACCTCATAAAAATGCATGCTCTCATTGGTTCACTATCTCGGGATATTAGACCATATCTACTACTGAAGCGTGTATGTCTTGTCACCCTTTGTAATATTATGCGGCTTGCGGCTTGATAAATATTCGCCAGATAACCACTTCGCCTTCAAATAATTGTTAATTATTAATTAAGATTAGAAATACAAACACTAGTACAAATTCAACAATAAAACAACAATTTAGAATTAGCATTAAATATCACTATTTATGTTACATGCATTTGTACTCTATGGCAACCATGGTGAAATACTCTTTTGCTTGAATAGGTGTTGCTCTGTACTTGCCATTGTTGTGCAGACATGTATCAGTTATTTTGTTATTTCTTTGGCTCACTTTGTGTGCATTATTTTCCACAGCTTGTTGATACAACAGTTGAATTGGCCAACAAAGTTGGTCCATCTGAAATCATTAATCGTATTGTGGATGACTTGAAAGATGAGAATGAACAGTACAGAAAAATGGTTATGGAGACCATCGAAAAGGTATGGAAATAAATGATATCCAAAACATTTAATTGTAGTATGATAATATATAGAGGATATTACATGGGCGCGCGGAGATATGAATTTTATCTTCGAGTGTTGAATATCTCTATTCAACACGAGAAGATAAAATTTGTATCTCCAAGCGACCATGTAATGTTCTGTTTATTATATAGATATCAATAAAATGTCAATAGAAATAAAACTTCATTGACTCGTTATCAAAAACCTTTATGCAAAACGAATTGCATCTGAAAACGATATCTTCACATGTGAAAGATATGATATCTTTCACATGTGAAAGATACAAAGTTTTAGACACTAGAGAAATCCTGGTATTTCATCGATATCTATATAATAAGATGCTAATTACATGTATTGTTAATTATTGTGGCTACTGCCATGACAATTATTATGATGAGATTGATGTGAATTTCACCCTTTATAAGAAAACATAATGATAAGCATATTAACATGTGGATTTTGATTTAGATCATGGGAAACCTTGGCTCAGCTGATATTGATTCCCGGCTTGAGGAACAACTTATTGATGGCATATTGTATGCTTTCCAAGAACAGACACAAGAGGTATTTGTCACACACATGTATAGCTATAAACAACAATTCTCCATAATCTGTATTAATCTCTAACATTGTCAAATCTCATTATTTATTTTAACATTACTTTTACTAATAATTACTATGCGACTCAACGTACTGTAATCACTTACAAAAACATTTGATGAATTTTTGACATTATTTTGACATTTTTTCATCTCAATCGGACCAATTACAGACATCAAAGTTTATAAAGTCTCCGCCTCTCGATATAAACTTGTACCTGATTGGTCCGATTGAGATGAAAAAATGTCAAAAATTCATCAAAGTTTTTGTAAGTGACTACGGTACGGCGAATCGCACAGTAATGTCAGTAATATGTTTTGTAACTGATAGCAGTGGAATACTAACTTCTAATAATCATCTAGTGTCCACTGGGATTTTAATGATTGATCACTAATCTATTTTGTATAGAAATAATTAGATATGAAGCTTTCATGTAAACTATTATTTTCATTATAAGTAAATAGGGAATTTATCAAAACTGAACTTTTTTGCTGTTTTCTCTCTAGGATATTGTGATGTTAAATGGTTTTGGCACTGTGGTCAATGCTCTAAGCAAGAGAGTAAAGCCCTACTTACCACAGATTTGTGGTACTATTCTATGGCGATTGAACAATAAATCAGCTAAAGTCAGACAACAAGCAGCAGACTTGATATCTAGAATTGCACAAGTTATGATGACCTGTGGAGAGGTGAGTTACTAAGTCTTTATTGGGTACTACAGATAAAGTAGGGCTTTTTTTTCAATCTGGATACATTCATTTATTGAATAGCCCAATGAGCATAGATTGCAGCAGAACACCATCATCATATTTAGTATTACAGTGAGGATACTTGAACCATAAACATTTAACTTTTTGTGATGGTCATGATGGTCATTGTTATGGTTTCATTGTTATGATCATCATTTTTTGGTGATATTTTTTTAAACAGTTTAGATAATCATGTTAATGGTGATTGCGGTCATGGTCAATTCTTGTTATTGTAACAATGGTATTGTTATTTTCTGACTCATTTATCTATTTAATAGTATTATAATTTGTCACCTATCCACCCTTATGAACAATCAATTTTTGAAATACCAGTTCCAAATACATACAATGTGATATTTTTGTTAAGTTTGTTGGTTTTCATTTAACTTTCAGGAAAAACTATTGGGTCATCTTGGTGTAGTGTTGTATGAATACCTTGGTGAAGAATACCCAGAAGTACTGGGAAGCATCCTTGGAGCTTTGAAGGTAAAAATACATTTGTAATCACTTTTAGATATACTGTAAAACAGTTCACTTCAGTGAATACTTTGAGTCATCAGCCATAAATGGAAACTAGCGAGTAAACTAGTATAGGATACGCCAGTGTTTGATATAAACGATAGGTAATATAATGAAATTTGTAACACCGTAAAAAATGTTGACTTAACTTTATTGACGTTTCGAGCTTTAGCCCTTCGTTGGACCAGAAACACAATTATTTATCACTTTGTAATAGAACAAATCAATCAACAATCTTGGACAAAAGTGTTGAGACATTTTCGTTTTCTATAGCCCTAGTCGGCATTTCTCAGCTGTTCCTTCCCCATCCCCCATCCAATCAATGTTGTATGTATTGATAGATAATGCCAGTGGTCCAGACAATCCCAACATCCAACATTGAATGGAGGGGGAGGGGAGGGGGATCAAATTAATGTCAGTTAGCAAGACGGACAGTTATTTACATTATTCGTACAAAGCGCGCAAATGTCTCAACTACTTTTGTCCAAGATTGAACCCTTTGAGCAATGAAGGCACAAAAATATTTAACATTTAGGTACAAGCAATTTTTATCATGCTGTTATACCTATGACATTTACCGTAATTTTAATGTGGTTTATTTCAGGCTGTTGTCAATGTAATTGGTATGAACAAGATGACTCCTCCTATCAAGGATCTGCTACCCAGGCTTACACCCATTCTAAAGAACAGGTAATGTACACTGTGTTAAATTCCACTAGTAGGAGATATTTGATAATAAGTACGTAGGTATCATTCATGCAGATAACAATCTATGATCTATGTTTCATACATGACAGCCTTTTGTCAATTAGGTGTATATCTAAGTAAGTTGCATAATTTAATCGGATTTGCTGATTATCTTGATTTCTATATTTAGACATGAAAAGGTACAAGAAAACTGCATTGATTTGGTTGGTCGTATTGCTGATCGTGGAGCAGAACATGTAGGTGCCAGAGAATGGATGAGAATCTGTTTTGAATTGCTGGAGTTACTCAAAGCACACAAAAAGGCTATCAGAAGAGCTACAGTCAACACCTTTGGATACATTGCTAAAGCCATTGGGTAAGTTGATGATTATTGTTCCTTAGTCCAGAGAGTAAGTGAACATATCTTGTTAATTTTGTTGGTCTTTCTGTCAGTCAACTCAAATACTGGCAAAGACTGTGGCATGGCTGATATTTCTTATGTATAAACACAACAACAACAAAATCAAAGTTCAAAATAAAGAGAATTTAAATATCATTAATACTAAAAAAAAAAAAGCTATAGCATTCTTTTGAAACTTTGTTCCATACTTATTCCATGCTTCTATAACTTAATAAAAAATAAAGTAATATTATGATTAATATAGTTTTGAATTAACTTTGATCTTTTGATGTGTTTTCCTCCAGTCCACAAGATGTATTGGCTACTCTTCTTAACAACCTCAAAGTTCAAGAGAGACAGAACCGTGTGTGTACAACGGTAGCCATTGCCATCGTTGCTGAGACATGTTCTCCATTCACAGTCTTACCAGCATTGATGAATGAATACAGAGTACCAGAGCTGAATGTACAAAATGGTGTCTTGAAATCTCTGTCATTTTTATTTGAGTACATTGGTGAAATGGGAAAAGATTATATTTATGCTGTTACATCTTTGTTAGAAGATGCTCTCATGGATAGGTAGGTGATTTCTATTGTGGTTTTGGTGTTTTTGTGAATTAAAACACATGTAAAACTGCTTTTGTGATCTTTGTTTTGAGAATAATATTGCTCTGTGCACTAAGAAGCACATCATCTATCAACCATCTCTTTTTCTTTGTCTGTTGCTTTGACCATATTCCATTCAGCATTATTTCTGTCATTCTCGTATCTTATGTTGGTGTTTGTAACTTTATCCCTCTCTGTGCTGCTAATTGGAATTCTTTGAGTTAACCGTGTTGGATTTTGTGGTAAAATATTTACATTATTCTTGTTGCAGAGATCTTGTTCATCGTCAAACAGCATGTTCAGCCATCAAGCACATGTCTCTTGGTGTGTTTGGCCTTGGATGTGAAGATGCTTTATGTCACCTTATGAACTATGTATGGCCAAATATCTTTGAGACTTCACCTCATGTAATTAATGCTGTCATGGAGGCTGTTGATGGGCTACGAGTTGCTTTAGGTCCAGCTAAGACATTACAGTATTGTTTACAGGTATGATTGAATTGTTGTTTATTTCACCTTATTGCAGTCGTAACTGAATTACACAGGGTTCGTACGGGTTTTGGAAAGTCTTGGAAAGTTTTGGAAATTGGTAATGCATTTTTCCAGGACCTGGAAAGTTTTGGAAAGTTCCTTTTTCACCTGCTGGGCTATGGAAAAGTTATGAATTTTTTGTCGGTTACCCAGCTCCTACCTTGCAAAGAACTGTTTTCGTTGTAATTAAAAAACGGCTGATCATTTTTTTGCCTGCCGCAATCAATGCCCATTGGCACTTTTCGCTTGTGTGGTTTTGGTATTTTGAGTAATAGGCTTTGAAAAAGTTTTGGAAAAGTTTTGGAAAAGTTTTGGAAATTTTCTCTGAGGATTCTGTACGAACCCTGAATTTTACATGTTAATTCAGAATTATCTAAAAGGAACAAAAAAAATGTATTTATTAGCATCCACATTACTATCTTGACATATTTCTTTCCTTCTATTTTTTGTCCATGTTTTTAAGTTTTTTGTTTTACCATTTCCATTATCATCTTCCACTGCTTCATCTTCTGAAATGTATATTGTTATTACTTGTACCAAACTCTTTTATTGTAGATATCTTATTTATTCATTCACCTATATCCAAACTCTATAACTGCTTTCATTGTATACATGTTTATTTATTCATTCACTTATATATTTTGTTCCAACTTCAGGGTCTATTCCATCCAGCCAGAAAAGTTCGCGATGTTTTTTGGAAAATTTATAATAATCTCTACATTGGATCTCAGGTAAAGAAAAACTTTTAAAAGATCAATTTGATTTGTATTATTAATTTATTTCCTAAATACAAAAAAGATGTCCACTTTAGTTGGTGTCTCAATCTTCTAACCAGACACAAATGACTTAACCTCGATTACTACCACCTACATATTTTAGCACTCAACACTCGCTAACATGTTGATTTTAACAGAGGGAGGGAAACTGTAAAACCTGCAAAACCCTTGTGCCAATTCAACTTACACATAATTTAAGAGGTTTATCCCCAAAAATATAACAAGATGGCAAAATTATTTAATTGTTTGACTGATGTTTTGTTATATTCCTTGACAGGATTCTCTTGTGGCTGCCTATCCAACAGCTGGGAGTGATGAAAAGAATACCTTTGTCCGTTCTGAAATTATGTACTTCTTGTAATAAGTGGATTCTACCCTCTATGTATATTTATAGCAGTTTCGCATGAAGTGCTTGCGCCTAAATCATACTACTGTCATTTATCACTAAATTGTCTATATTACAATAGAAAACAAAGGATTTGTAGGAATAAGTCAAGCGCTCTATATAGCACACATATCATGTTTTTTTATATAAACTACTAATCTCAACAGTAACAGTTAGTTCTACGATGTGAAATCACCTATCAGTTGATATTCAGTTTTATAATAGGCCGGTTTCACAATGATTTCATTTTACTACCAGTATAAAAATGCTTCACAACTTTCCTTTATATTATTATAAAATTATATGTCAATAGTCACTAGTTATGTAACACAAAAGAAAGAAGCCAAAACATTATGGTATTTGTAGTATAATACAAATCACCCATTACATGTAGTTGTTTAAATTGAGCCAAACCATAAATTGAAAAAAATATATAAAATAAATTGGAAAAGGACTCTGATAAGAACATCAAAATCACCCCATCCCAAACTTCACTTCTGACTTAGCCTCCCTGCAAAAAGGTGAACCAAAAACATCAAAAAAGTGATGGATTATTCTAACTTAAAAAAAACACTGTTCTGTAAGAAATCCTATGTATAATATTTACTGTAATAAAAAGTAGTACTTTGCATCTACGTGTTATATTTTATTGACTCGACTAATCATGACTACTTGTATATAATGAAAAAGGCTTTAAAATCAGTAGCCAATTTACTAATATTGTGAATACGAAAGAGCAGATACTGTACCAATTCGATAAAGTCTCGAACTTGTCACGGCTGTTACGGGATTCCTGTGTAGAGTTTGAGGTCGTCATGGTAACTTCTGTACAAACACGGACGCGCGAAGCTTCGATCTGTTCACGTGATTCTAAGTAGCCAATCAAATTGATCGAAGAGAAGGTGTATTGCATAGCAACAAGAAATCAACACCGGTTCTTTTATAAAGACTCGGCCATCTTGAGTGGAAGGCTTTATATTTGAGAGATATTCAAGATTTGTGCTGTAGTCGTTTGGTGAAATAATTCATCATGGCGTTAGCTACTACAAGATACTTCGATAATAACGAAGAAAGCATTTATAATTTAATCCCACAATTCCATGAACAACCTCCGAAAGCGCCAAAGTGAGTATTAGTTGTTGTGAAATGTAGCTAGGATCTCGTTGAGCTCTTATTGATGTTTTTGCTCTATTTGCTCGTCCAAACTCAAATTGCTCCGCATAAGAATATAAACCAATTTGATTTTGAACGATGTTTAATGTCTAAGCATGTGTTTTTTGTAGTTACAATGTTTTTGATCGAGAAATCGACAATTGTGTAGACACGTTGTCATGCATGATGATATGATTACTCAACATGTTTGATTATTATGCATCTATGTTTATTACCCGATCTGTTTGTATTTTCAGTATTTGTTGTAAGAAATTGTTTCAATAACACTTTTTTACGTTTTTACCTATGACAAATACAAAATTTTTAAAAGCAACAGTAGTATAATGATATTTGTTGGCGTTGTTATGCATGTTAGAGACGCTTTGTAATTGCCACATTCATAACATGGACGCGGAATTAAACTTGTTCATCTTTTCTTGCAGATATAAATCGAAATTTTCTAGCTCTGTAAGAACTGAGCACACGAATATAAAGACAAGCTCAAAAACTATGGGTCCTCCTAAGGTACCTCTTCAGCCACCAACAGATTTCCTCAAAAAGCGCTCAAAGGAACCCCAGTTACCAGAAAGTAAGCCTTTATACACCACAGTAGATAATGTAAAATTCTTTCTGAAGACGACCCAGTGTTGTCAAAAGCTTGACTTAAAAAATGTTCAAAAATAGGTCGAAGTAGCACTATGTTTAATGTAAAATTTGTTATTTTTATCTAATAAATTTTATTTATTGTAGAATCTATATTCAAGTATGACGATGAAGAGTGCAAAAAGCCAGCAGTCCCAAAACACCATGAAAAACCTCTTATGGGAATAAGATCAAACAAGGATTTCATCAAAACAAATGCTGTAGAAAATATCATGTCTGTACCAAAGAAACCAGAGAAAAAGTTTGCCGACACAAGAGGTGGTGCTACCCATCCACTAACACCATCAGGCTTAACACCAAAGTACACAAAGAAAAAAGAGTATGGACGCACTCCTGAATACTTGGAACGAAGAAAAGCAGAGGTAGAAAGAGCTCAAAGAGATTATGAGGCCTATATTCAGGAAAGGATGAGACAAGGTGCTATGAATAAAATCACTGGAAGTGAACGGTAAGCAGTGTGATCATGATTGTAGTGACAACAAACTTGTATGAACTGAAAATGAAAATAAGACAAAGATGAAATGAAGATAGTAGTTTTTTTTTTTTTTACCTCAATCAAGTAATGACATTATAACATCAGATTATCTACTATATCATAGCATCTAATTCATAATAATTTTTTTATATCTAAGAAACACTGAAAAAAACTAGTTTGATAAAGTTATTGTTCATTTCTGATTGGTTTGATTTCTATTTTTTTAGACAAGCAATCATCGATGGTCTCAAAAAGAACTGGGAAGATCTTCATCACCAATATCAAGGACTGTCTGTCGTAACTGACACTGCACCTAAAAAGGCAAGAAAGGAACGAATGGAAACCGAAATGAAACAACTTGAAAGAGATATTGAAACTATAGAAAAACACAAAGTCATTTACATCGCAAACTAAGTACTTTTAGCTTGCATAGAAATTCTGAAGTATTTTTTAAAGAGATAAACTATATTGAAAAACTTGATAAACTATCTATATATAAACTTACTCCATGTAAATGGTTTAGTACGAGTAATTTTTGTTTTCTATGAAATTATGATTCACTGTGATGAGTTCAAATGTGTAAGAGATTTTTAAATATACAAATCTATAATTATAACACATTCTTCACAACTCTAAATCTGGTTTAGCAAGTTTTTTACTGGTTTTAAATTAAACTGTTGATTGAATTGTTGATGAAATTCACGACATGTAAATATGTACAAATAAAAGTGAAGCAAGCGACTTATTGGTGTATAGTTTCTTTCAAATTATATTATTCTTTGTCAAACAATTGATGTGCAATTTTGTACAAATACTTTTGCCATCAATCCACAATCCCCTCCCCTAGAGCCGCTACACAGGCTGGTCCATGCTACTTGTTCATTAGTAAGAATGAATGCATTGGAACTAAATTTATTATGTTTACATTTCTTTCTATTCTACAATAAATAATTATTATTTTCTAACAATATTTTAATTTTTGAGCTGGGCTGCCAGTAGTTTCTCAGGTAGATTCAAAAATTTTACCGAATTGAATAACATTTTTTAGTTGCAGATATATTTTTTCTGAATTTGGCTATTGTTCACTGCGCATCAGTTGAGAATTTGATACTGTTGGTGTCAGTAGGGGGTAGAGTGGTTGAATTATAATTAGTAGTACTCCCACAAGTACTAGTTCAAAGTAATTTTGAGGTTTTATGACTTTTATCCCTTGGCATAATGCATTCCCACTGATATCAGTATTACATGTATAGCTAATCCAATTAACTTTGTTGCTGAAACAAGCCTAAAGCCTAATCTTGAGAGCGAAAGTGGTCATGGGATTTTAAAATTGCATGAGTTTTCAAGATTCCTAAACCGTAATATATTTGTGTTTTTGTTTCCACTGAGGAACACTTGCAAATACACGTTGAATGTTTTACACGCTTTGCACGCCTCATTCGCCTTGATAAAAGATATCCCACGATCCCTTTCGGTCTGATGATTAGGCTTTAGGCATTATAAATCAGCGACAAAGTTAATTGAATTAGCTATATATATAAGATAACTTCAGGCATATTTACTGTTTTTCAATATCTGTGCTCTTATCAATTGACACTACTATTGTCTAAATTATATAGTACTTTATTATATATCTTCAGTATATTTATATCTATGTATTATATATGTTAAGAGGGCCACAGGGTCATCAGCTGTAAAATTGTCATGTGCTACCCTCATTAAATAAAGTCTAATTCATTCATCTAGTAAATTATAAAGATTAAATGACCATTGTCGATAGTTTATAGATTGCTGGACCAATAATTTCAAACCTTTTCCTCGATTCTTGATAAAGTATCATTTATTTTAGAATTAATCAATTATCCATCGATTTATTGTGATAAAATATTGTTTTTAATCTTAAATTAAGTTAATTAACCGATAGCTTATTATTATTCAAAAATAGTTATTTGTAGATAGCGCTATTTCAATGGCTGGTTGTCCGGTGAACTGCGAGTAATACTGATGGACCCAGCTCGGCCAGTGTTAATTCTGGCTTACTAATAATAAAATTTCAACAACCGATCGAGCCTGAACATTGAACGACACGATTTTAATACGCACGGTTACTCCGTCAGAAAATCCGGGAGCACCGGCTCTTGGGCGGAGACCGGATACCAACCATACCCTCCTACGGCTCTACACCACAGTTATATTTACTCTCTGTTGTTTTCGTGTCAAATAAACTTTGTTTAACATGTCTTTTCTTTTAATTTCTACTAATAGTCCAGCTGTTGATTTTAAATGCTGATAGAGCTGTTCAATACATGGACGCAATTTAGGTTGATGGGATAGAGCAGCCTCTATGATACACCGCAATTCTCTGTCAACCGCATTTTTGTCAGCACTGAATGCCAAACAAGACGTCTTTAGAAGCTTGCTTTGAGCATGGCCTAAAGAGATAATTCCACACTGTTCATTTCTAATAAAAGCGCCATATATTCGTTTCATCTGGTGGGGTTTACGTTTGATATAACATCGCTCTTTAATAGCATACAGAATGTGACCCAGCGCGAAAACATCGCTTCCTTTGTGATGTTTATCGCCTTGGAAGAGCTCCGGCGGCCAGAAGCACGGCGTTCCCACTTGTTCAGATTCTTGTTCGCTATTTTCACATTGTATTGGCTTAGTTTTTTGGAGTTTATATGAAATAGAAGCAAGTCCAAAGTCACAAACTTTTACATTATCCCTGGAAGTCAGCAAGACATTGTCAGGCTTGAGATCTCGATGTACAATGCCCTTTTGGTGCAAAAATGCTACAGCATCTGATATCTGCACCATCCATTTTAAATCAAGCATTTTTGAATTAGATATCGACAGTCGGTCATTCAAAGTACCTCCTGAGCAGTACTCCATGATAAAGTTAGCAACGAGCACTGATTTGCTTGTCTTTGTGATAGCACCGCTGAATAAATGAATGATATGACGATGACGAAGTGAGGCCAACATTGCTAGAAACTCTCTCTGAATAGCAGCTGCATGGCTGTTGTTTTCAATGTTTATTTGCTTCAAGGCATAAAGATCTTTTTCTTCGACATCTCTAACAAGATATACTTTTCCAAATGCACCACTTCCAATTGGTCTTAGTTTCACGTAAGTCTGCTGGCGAACAAAGATGACGTCGTCCATAACACGGAAGTGAAGTGATTACTGGACTAAATCGCTTTTGTCCTCTTAGAAACGAACTATTGCTTGTCTTTGCAGATATTACAAGCAAAGATTCCCGTTTTACAACAACGCAAAGCTGAAAAAAGTGCCACGTTTTCCTGGGCAATTAACAATGATATCCTATGTACAACCGAGCCTTTTATTCATAGAAAACCATGTTGCTATGTTACTCTGGTAAATAGATATCTTATGACATTAGATGTCTTGTAATTGGTTATGACTACTGAACTATAAATAGAGTGAAATACTGCCAAGTGACCTGTAGAGGTTGAAAAATATTTACTTTGTTCCTAGGAGATAATTTTTTTAAATCACATCACAATACTAATTCAGTTTTAATATATACATATAATAATTATTAATTATCTACATTGTAATTAATTTCACATGATCGTTATATACGTGTGAAGTATAAAAAAATTACAATAATACAAAATTACATTGTTTTTGTTGACTTCAAGTTTTCTTTTTCAAAGAAGTCTTGTATTTTAGGTAATATTAACGTTAACACGATAGTCAAAGCGCATAATATCAGCATTCCAGTTTTCCAGACTTCCCATGGTAGACCCAAATACAGCTTTTCTAGAACTAAGAAAAGAAAAAACTAATTTTTTAAAACATCCCAAAAAATTGTTCCTTTTTTAAACCTCCTTTTTGATAATCAACATTAATACTCAAAAACTTGACTTTTTGGTCTCTTTTCCCCAACAACAAAAAAAACATCGTTTTATGTGTGTAAAATAGAATTGATTATTACAGTGAGGAAACGTGTCACGACAATAAAAACGTTTGCTTAGGAGGCTTAGTTACTCAAACCATGAACACTTGCTGAAACCATTCTACTGCTGAAAAAGCTCTAAAAATAAAACATTGAATTCAAATATACTGATAGCTCATATTATATCGTGTATCCAATCTATTTGCTCAAGGGATATGGGTTAAAAAAAAAGTTAAAAAACCTACAAGTGTTCATCGTTCTAGTGTCCTCACTGTAAAACAAGTAAAGAAACAAGTAATAATAAAACAGTTATTTTTTTGGTATAACCTTTAAAATATGTAAAATAGAGCTCTTACTACTGATGTTTTAGATGTGTTTCCTACATCAATAATTATAATTACAATAATTATTGATCTTCGCACATGCAATCAATATTACCATTCTAGTATTTTATGTGCCATTGAAGTGTCCCATAAAGGTGAATATGAAACTATACATAGTATAAATTACCATTTCCTGCTGTTATCTTTTATCAATGACAATGAACAATTAATGTTATATAATACATACCTATATTATAATATACTGGATCTTTTAGCCTTTCCAGATCTCTTGGTAAACCAGTCCTTATGGCTGTTACGATTGCATATTGGTCCTTGAAATAAACAAATGATGCCAACTATTAGTGTAATGGCTCCTTTATATCATTCATTAATAATAATAATAATAATAATAATAATAATAATAATAATAATAATAATAATAATAATAATAATAATAATAATAATAATAATAATAATTAAATTAGCGCGTATCCAAATAAATGCGCTATGCGCTATAACATAAAATATAAAAATATAAACTTTAGAAACATATAAAATAAACAACTATCAATCAAAATAGTTTTTAAACAAGTAAGTCTTGAGTTGAGACTTGAATTCGGAGACAGATGATGAGGATCTTAAAGACAAAGGTAGAGAGTTCCAGAGTTCAGGTGCAGCAAACGAGAAGGATCGATGACCATAGGTTTTCAGATTATAATTTGGTGTATTTTGATATTGTCTGCTATAAATATCTGTAATGTGGCTTGTTGTCTCTCCACATTATTCAAGTGCTTGACTACTGTGCAAAGTCTGGATATACACACCAATCCCATCAAGTTACACAGCAATTTATCTTTAATTCAATATGTGTGATTCAATAAAAGTTCAGTGAGCTCTTGGCCCCAGTTAAAGAAACTACATTTAAAAATAATTTACACAGTGTGCTTTCTTTGATTTGTCAAAAACCTGTTTTTCATGTGAGAATGCAACACACTCACACCATTTTAAAGCTTGTGCACTCATTCAATGGTTTAATCTTTGTTTTGATGTTTCAAGCACACTTATTGGTCAGTTTTGAATAATGCAATGTAGGGAGAAATGAGAATTGTTATTTCATAAAAGAAATCATTCGACAGACTTGTCTTCTATGTTTTTACTGACTTAACAGGGACCGCCAGGACAGGGGGAGTTGGGGGATATATTTTTTGCGCTGAACAAAAAATGGAAAATAACAAAATAGGTTTTTCCAGGGGGGACTCCCTTAAAAAATGGATAGGGGTGCTCGACAGACCTTTTAGGGTCTGTTTTCGTAATTAAGATTATTCATATTGAAAAACTTTAAAATTTGGTTGTACCTTTTTGGGTCTGAAATCAGTATCTGAGTTAATTTATGCATACCTTTTATGGTCATTATCAAAACCGTTCATCGAGCAGGTGCCCCTATCCATTTTTTAAGGGAGTCCCCCCCTCCCAGATGTTTTTATAGCTATTTTTCAGTCTTGTTAATTTTAAAATGCCAGCCACCCCTTTTTTAATGTGCTCCACGGTATCTGCTTACGAAAACCTTTGATACATTTGGGAGAATTCTTGAGCATGTCCAAACACTTGACTTCGTCTCAACTCAGTCTGTTTGTACTGATCTCCTCTCAAATTCTCACAAACGCATCTTGGTTTTCATAAGTGTCTGAAAACATAGAAGACTTGTCTTATTTCTTAAAACAAGTCAGAAAAAAACCTGCTCTTGTAAAAAAAACCAAATAGATGGTTCTATGCCTGGTTAGTTTCATTTTGTAAATTTTCTTTCATAAACAAATTAAATTTTCAAACTGTATGTGCTGTTTTTCTAAGGATACTAAGTTTCCAAGGTGTATAAGCAAATTTTTAAGAATGAACTTTTGCAGACATAATCTAATACTTCATTGTGAATAGGATGGATTTGATTCACACTTGGCTCAGTTTGTTTTTGGACTTTTTTATCGACTTATTTATTTATCGACTTATTTATTCTAATACTTACATGCTTATCACTTTCAAATATCACTTTCTCTATATTCAACAGTTTTCTTCCATCGTGAATGGACAAATTATCAAGTGAGCTGGTAAGTTTTATGAGAAATTCTGTTGGGATCTGCCAATGCAATCAAAGACATCATGATATTATTCAAAAACATTATTTCTATATAAAACTGAAATAGGAATATGAAATGAATATATGTTTGGTTTAAATAAGTAGATTTCTGTTTTTTTTTTCTGTTCATTTAATAGCAAATTGACCATGACAAAAACTGCTGTCATCGTTTCTAAGAAATCATTAATTAGCAGAAATTTATCATGGGATTGCATTCACTGACTGACAAAATTTTCAAGTGTTTAATAATTCTTCATGTTATTATAAATTTCAAAAGGTCAGTCAGCTGCATAAATTACTTTGGCTTATCCATATTTTTGTGTGTGGTTCGATCCATGTCCACTTTTCTAGAATTCCTTTTTATAAACTTTGTAGCTTTTTTTTTAGTTAAGATTATTAAATCAATTAATTAAGTTAATTAATTAATTAATTAATAATTTAATACTTACTGTAGCTGGGTAAGATATTCTCAGTTCATAATGATGTTCATTTTCAAGAATAGTAAGCAAGTAGATTCTTGATTGATTATGATAAAGTTGCTGAAATGGTCGAAAAAAATCGTCAGGCCTCTAAAAAGGCCAAGAAAAACAATAAAGAATCTGTCAAACCTCATTGAGTACAATCTGTTCAGGAATTAATCTGAAATTGTAAGAATTAAATTCAGTAAGAACTTTGCTAAGTTCTAGGTTATCCAATATTTGTCCCTTACACTAACGCACCTTTTTAGATTTTCACAATTTGAAAAGCAAAAGAAGTGAGAAACAAGAAAGAAAACAAGAATATCGTTCACTTTTGTATTGTCCGCCATTTTGTGCAATTTAACCGAGGGGGACTGGTACCGGCTATTCAACTCGACGACGATACGACGTCACTTCCGATTTGTAAATAGTTTCGAATCGCAGTTCTCAGATCATTTCAATATTCCCTCAGAATATATTAATAATTGAGCAACAATTACGTCATATATCTCTTATTTTTATTTAAAATATTTGAAATTCTTTCAAGATATTCCAATAAAAATAATTAGTGGTTTCATTATTTCCATTTATAAATGACAAATAAAAAGTAATAAAATGTTAAAGTAATCCATTCAATTTAGACAATATACTTATACTTATACTTATATATTAAATTATCGTAATGTTACATTCTCGTATAAAAGTCATACAATCGTTTTAACAATCACTGAACTGTTTTGCTCTCCGATTTGCGCATGCGTACAACATATAAATAAAGGGAAAACATATAAATATCAGGAAAAATCGGTTGCTAGGGACTGGATAAATAAAACAATCTTACAATAATCAACCAGAAAAATGTTCTATCATATATAAAGTCAACAACGAAACATTTCTTAATTTAATACACGACTTTTATGATCCCACATGATAGAGCCGCATCAACTGTTATCTAGCAGAAAACTCGCATATGGTTATTTAGCTTTGCGCAGTGGCATTACCGTAGTCAGTGAGGTTTATCCGAGACGCGGTTATTGCTGATTGAAAACTTTTCCCAATATCCCGCAGGACGACTTGAAATATAGTCGGCTTTGCAATTTTTGAAGGCCTGATAAAGGCCACACAACAAGTAACAAAAATAAATACACAACAAATTCAGTGCTTCTTCAAACTATCACCGAAGCACAGTGCAGCACACATCAATTCTATTTCGTGGCTATAAAACTGTTTTAAATAATGCTAACATGGAAAACCTTTCAACATTTCGCGTAGTGCGATTTTGCGTGACCGCCAAATTCACCTTCTTGCTTACTATTGTTACTCCCCTTGGTGTATCAGGTCCAAATGGAACAAGATAGAATACATATTTTGCTTACATTCTTTGTCTAGGCCAATGAAGTTTGCTGTTGTGACAAGCACATTCCACGCATTTTTCTCGTGGCACAAAATAAATTTGAAGGCCAAGGAGACTGCCAGGGAATTATCTGTCACTTATCGTTGATGTTTTTAAACCAAAGCATTAAATATAATTAAGTAAAGGTATTTTTATTATCTGTGTTCTTCGGAATATTCTTGAAATAAGTGGGAATTTTTCAATGCCAGAGAAATAACCCCAGGCTTATTGTCGACCCAAAACAAGACTAAAAGAATATGTTATTGTCTGAGAGTCGATTCATCTTTTTCTATACTGATCTAGAGGGCCAGATAAGTGTTGGGGATATTCTTCGTATTTCAGCAAGGGTCACGGAATCGAATTTCCGTTGTCCGGAACCCGTTTCAGTGAGGAACGTTTGTTTTTCGGAGCTATAAAACACCCTAGACTTCTTTTTTAAAAAGACATCTTGAAAACTTTAAAGTCAGCCAGACGGACCGTGATAATTATTATCTATAAGAGCTCGTCTCCAAAGAGTTGCAATCGAAGATATTTTAGACGACTGACTACAAGCCTCATTCCCAAGTCAGCGGCAAAGAAGGTTCGGAATGCGTAAGTCACGTGACACGGTCATCTTGCTGCTGTGAGAGTGTAGTAAAGTTCGGTATTTTGCGCTGTTACTTTGAAATTTTCTGTTCTTTATTCGTCAGAAACAACACTCTTCACTGTACAAGATATATATCTAAGAAGGAATGGAGGTTCCACTCTTTATCTTCGTCTGACCAAGCAACATTTGCCGTCGAATAATTTGGAATTTGAAGCTTAAAGTTAAAGCGGCGGAATGTTATTCTGAGGGACGATTTGCCATTTTCTTAGGACACCAAGTTCTTCGGTTATTTGGTTGACGGGTTTTTATTGCAAGTCATTTATTCGAGATATCCCAGATCCCACGAAATATGTAGTACGTGCAAATTGTCTGGCCAACGGAAGACCTTCTCTGAATCAAAACAATTACATTCTGACAATTAGTTATTGCGGGGCTGCTCTCTCGTGGACGTCCTCTGCTATCAGCCAAAACTATTTATCTCTTGTTTGATTTAGTTTCCATTTCAAGTCTTGTAATGGTTGGATTAGCAGTTCATTTCGCCGCCTTGGTAACGCAGAGATAGCTGGGTGAATAGGTGGCTGAACTAATAGTTTCTCTCCTTGGAAATATTACAAGCGAAGCCAAAAAAATGGGCTGACTTGGGACAGGCCTACAGATATCATCAAACGGGAGGAATTTATGGCTCAAAGTCAAGCGTCAACAGAGGTATAGTTCCAAAACTGAACCTATTTAACTGTATTTATTAAAACAATGTTGTGTTCATTTCAAGGTACAGTGATTGCGTAGTATAAACTTGTACTAAAACACAGCAAGTAGTCTAGTGAAAGTATCGCGTGAAAACTGCCTTGCAAATAAAAACTACTTGGGCTTTTTGTCACGATTTAGCTCCCAAGCTGTGCTTTAAGGCAGCTTGAGAACACTGTGCATTGTTGAGGGGTCTTTATTTTCTTAAATCGTGTTTTACAGTAAAAGGATTGAATGTAGACATGTTTATGTTTATTCAGGTTGTGTGCACTGTCAAGTCGAGTTGAAAGCTTTTGTTTCATTTGCTACTGACGGACTTCTTTCCCGCGCCAAAAAACCGTCATAGACCCGGAAAGTGTTCTCATGGCTACCAATAAAGTTTTTCTATAGCAAAAGAGTTACTTCCGTACAACAAAGTCACCACTATATTGTCACGTTAACTCAAATCGGCCATTAATGGTGCCTAAGTTTGTTGACTTGATACATGACGGTGCCCATAGCAAGATGTCAGTTTTTGTTAGCCTTCATTCAAAACGAACAGCACTTTAATTACGTAAATTCGTTAAAGACGGTTAACGTTTTTAGATTGGAAAAATTGCACGAAATAGAGCTTGAATAAGGCGCGCTTATGCATAATGATGACTCGAGAATGAAATTACTGAAAGATATTGGACCGCTCTAGAGCTGTTGTTTTTGAAAAATAGCTATCAAATTTCCATTTATCCAATCATTCTTTGCGATTTCTACTGTTTTTTTCCTTTTTCTAATGAAATAATTCGATTTTTCAGATTTAATTCAGAATTATTGTTAACAATACAATCAAATCTTTTTTTACAAGACGTCATTGAATATTTCTATTTCTATTCATATGCTTTTAAACGCTTTGCTTAACACGACAAAACACAATGTCTCTACAATTCTGTCTCTTTATTGCTGATTATATTAAGAAGCAGCGAAGATTATAGCTTAATTTGCTGCTAAAATTATTTATTATTGATATTGCAAAGTTGTTTGAAAATAAAGTTGATGGCGTTACACAAAATGTAAAGTAAATTATTACTTGAAGAGAAAGATTGGTAAAAAATAGAGAGAAATGCTTATAATCAAATATTGCATTCTTTGACTCGAAGGTCAACTTTGTTTCAATTGTAGTTTTGCTTTCTATGCATGTAGTTTCAATGTGAAGAAAAGTTAAAACGAGGAAATTGTATTTAAGAGGTATATGCAATCCTTATGGTCAACACATAATCTAAGAGTGTTATTATTAACCAATAACATGGTTATAAGCACCACCAAAACAAAACAGTCGCCAAGTATCAGCACATGAAGAGGTTTCATATACTGAAAAATATTTTTTATGCTATAATCATGGTGAAACATGGTATTGTTCCATATTCTATAGTAAAACCTAATACCAACTAAGTTCAATTAATCTATAAGTCTAGTGAATAGACCTGTTGCCACTAATCTTTTAGGCACTAAAATTAACCTTTGTTATTTTAAGAACTAATTCTTTATTTGTACCCGCAGAACTCTGACATAATTGTGTTCATTTGTTATGTCAATAGCAATACAAGGTTGTACAGACAAATTTCTTGTTGTATGAAGTGTTTATATTGCTTGTATCCTGTATTATTAACTCTTGAAGTAATACATATACCTGTGTTCTTGCATTCATTGCTCTCTTTTGTGAATCATTTTATAGTAGGTCTTTTACCATTGAAATATATTGATTGCATGCATACGTTTTTACCGCCACTGCTAAGTGTGTAAATCAAAGTTTATTCTATTTCACTGGTTTTTAAATTTGCCATACAAGTTGAGTTTACACTTTTGAGAAGGAGATCAATTTGCAGAAAACTAAATTTCAAAAACAAAGAATCTTTAAAATGATAGGTTAATGCCTCAAATAACTAATTTGCTCAAAGATTGTTAAATTATGTCTGGATACATACATTGTGCATGTAACTATTGAAAATATACACCAACAAGATAACAAGACTTTTAATGTTTAACACATATACTTGTTTGTTTTTATCCTGTACATACAACTCAACATTACGATGTGGTGCACTCCCAACGCAATAAGTTGTCATCTGCATATATTGTTGCTAATAATTTATGTATTTCTTCATCATTTCATCATATTTAAAATTACAATTATATTATGATCAGAAATTATTTGTCAAAGGTTATAGGTTTTCTAGAAATGAATATTTTTTTTTGAAAAACTTAGCCATGAAACCAGCGAGCTTACCAGATAGTTTAACATCAATATGCTTCCACCCTGTGCAAAAGTTCATGTTGTATTTATGAATGGGAACGCTATCTTTTAACTAAAGATAACTTTTGTTTTGATACATGATGTAATACAAATGTTTAGACTGAGCTTCAGCCCTGATAAACTGATGAGTAATGTTTGTGAAATGTGTTTCCTTTAGTTTGATCACTACCATAAAAGAATGTAAATATATATAAATTATATATATATTATTATAAATGTATATTATTTTTATGATAATAGTCAGTGTATATACAACTCCATTACTATCTGTAGATGAGTTGTGTTGGTTATTATCAGCCAGATTTTGCTGTTTCACAGTTAAATTAAGTTTAGCAGTTGTTAATTATCATTTCTTAATAGAATGTATGCAGTGTTAATTGTGTATGCATTGTGCTAAAACAAGATACAATATGAGTGACTGTTGAATATGGGATTAATAATAGCAAGGTACAAACTAGCCATTGTAAAGCCCATACAGATCAGATTCAAAAATTATATATAATTTACTTATAAAGTGCCTAGGTTAATTATTTGAAATTTACTAAATTCATGATAAAAGTAAATCTGTCCAAGAAAATTTAAGTTAAAACTTATGCAAATCAGGAGGATTTTGTATCAAATGTACAACCTTCTTCATGGTGGTGATTTCTTTTGTTTTTTTTTTCTCATAAATTATTAATGACCTTTCTAAGTTTGGTATACTATTTATACATCATGCTTTGTATTATCAGTGATATAGTCACATGTATTATGTGAGTTGCTATGAGAATTCAAGCTGATAAAACATTGGGTGGGCCACAAAATTGTTATAATTGATTTTTCACATGGAACAGGCAGGTCACAAATCAAATACGTTTTCTATACAATCATCTATTCTTAGAAATGGCCCTGTGCACAGTGTTCGTGTACACAAAATTCTAACGCTACATTTATCGTTTTTTTTTTCTGAAAAAAAAACAACAACACATAAGCTACAAAGTTAATAATTTTCAGAAAGTATCTGAAAAGCAATTGCATTCAAACAGTCAAAACAAATTTTGTGTAGCTCAACTCCGGCAAAAAGATATTTGAATTCTTGTAAATTGTATGCAGAAAAAACGCTGATTTCAACCGCATGATAGGTTTTTGCAGAGTTATTTATTTATTCCTGGCCTTTTATCAAAACATTGCAGTTATGATCAATAATGATGATAATATCAATAATAATCTTTATGATAGTAATTATAAAATTAATTATAATGAGGAGGAGCGTAATTACTTCACAAACAATAATGAACGTAATTAATAATAACTTGTAATTATAATATAAGGTAGTCGTACCTATTATCGCGCACATCCTATTATCATGCTTTTTGTAAAAAGTAATATATATTTTTTCTAAAATTAGACTAGTCCACTTTTCAATAAACTTTTACACAGAATTGAAGATATATATTATTTCATACTAAAAGCACAATAATAGGATGTGCAAGATAATAGGTATGACTACCTTAATATAATAATAAATAATTAATATAATAATATTGGATAATAATGGTATTTATATTATAATATATTTTACTAAAATAAGTGGTGATGCCAGATTATAATTAACAAATAGAATAGGCTTTTCCGTGCTCTGTTCAGTTATAAAGCACGACGAAAGTGACGAGAGCACGAAAGAAGAGATGGGAGAAGCACGAGCTGAAAGCGAGTGCTTCTCCTCACTTCTTGAGTGCTCTCTTCACTTTCTGAGTGCTTTATAACTGAACAGAGCACGGAAAAGACTGTTCTATTTGTTTTATTATATATTTGCTCATTTATTTTAAGCTTAAATCACTTTAATTTCACGTTTTTTATCGATTAAGTTACTGATTCTTGTTCAAAATTCTCCCTACTAACATTCATGTGAGTTCTCGAGCGCTGATTGGTTACCGTCTTGGTTTCCTATTTCGGTCTCCTATAACACTGTCACGCCACGCTACACTTGTGCGAATGAAATTCAATCTATGCAAAAGGGACTGCAAATGTCCGATAAAAACAAGTTTTTATGGATAAACGATGAATGAAAATCACTTTTCTGTAAGTAAAAAATTGTAATAAATGCCAGTTTGTTCTCATGGAGCATATGTGTTTTAAATTTATGCCGTTTTGCAGTCCTTTTGACAAATTTTCACCAACTGTTCGTCCCAAGCAAACCGTTTGCTGAAACTGATAGTAATCTTAATTTTTTTCAGCAAAAACATGCTCAAAGTTGGTTTTGTTAGAGAATGCAATATTTAGGGATCGTTTGGAAAGCTATGCTTTTTGAAGAAGTCTTGAAATCATCAAGTTTGGTGTAATTTTATATTTGGCCGGTTTTGAGTCCTATATATTTTGCGATTTGTTTTTTGGTGACTTTTTGGTTGTATTTTACGTTTTTTTTCTTTTGAAACTTCACTTTGCCTTCTAAATATAAACAATAGATTGTATTTCTGTGTGAAAATAGGCTGATTCTCAATATTTCCTGATTTAAAATATCTTATTTTAGTGTTTTGTTTTCTAATTTTGCCAGAGCTTGAAAGAAATCGAGTTCGGTGCGTGACAGAGATTCGTGATGATGTCATCACAACTGTGCTCCGTTCACCTATAAAGCACAGTGCTCGACCAATCACAACGCGCATAGTATCTCAAATATATAATAAATGACAATGATACACATCATAGTCTGCCTATCATTTTTGTAATAATCATGTCTTAGACAATCCTTATCGTTCACAATTGCTAAATCTGACCTCTTTGCCCCTCCAGTATTTAATCTGATGATTAACTGACTGTAGTCTTGGCAAAATTATTAATTTCACTGATTAATGACCTGGTCAGTCTGCCTTTTCAGCCTGGATTATATATTATAAGGTTAATCTTGATGAGATCATTGTTTGTGGAGATACTGTATGATATTAATAAGAAACATACAAAGCTGTTTATCATAATTATTGTTTATGATAATCTTCTAAGTAGTTATCTGGTGCATTAGTCAAAGTCTTTATTATATTAAATGTTATATAACTTTTTTTTGATAATGATGACTTTTCAAAAGAGTACGATTTTCAAACTTTAAATAATAAACATGTATCAATCAGCCAATCAGTATGGGATATACAGTAGCATATACAATATCTTCAAGTCGAGGATTCGCTGCTGTATATCTTATACAGAACAGACACAAATATTGTATGCATGTTTATTACTTTAATAAAGGTTGAAAATCGTACTCTTTTTGTATAGTACTTATGAAACTTCAATGTTAGCTCTTTCATATTTTACAAAAATTGTCAAGATAAAAGATTTGTCTGAGTAAATTTTAAAGTTAAAACTTAAATGCAGATCAGGATGAATCTGTATGAGATATACAACCTCCTTTACAGTTTTTTCAATTTCTCATTGATTATGCATCATGAGTTTTATAATTGTTAAAAAATACATAAAAATTGTTAAAAAGATTGTTTTGTTTTCTTATTCATAGCAAAAACTGAAAATATGTTATCAGGATAATTTTTCATCTGTTCTAATGCTAGTATTATTGTGAAAGTTTATAAAATGTTGTTCAGTAATGCATTGATAGAACTTTATGTCTGTATGAACTACTTCATATATTTGGTGTTTCTAGTTTGTATTTCATTTAAGGATGATACTGAAACTTATGTTAACTTAAGACTCTCATCAGAATATTCCAGAAATAATGTGTATTTCAATGTAGGTGTGTTTTGGGCGTTGCTGTACATAACCTTCTAGAAGATCCAAGTTCAATTACTTTCTTTTTTTAGTATATATGCATTTAAGCCCTATTTAATGTTGAGGTCGCATTAATGTCGTAATATGGTTATGAATATACTCATTCTTATGGTTAAATAAATCATAGCAAGTTGTGCAATTTGAAAATACTATTTGAGTGAAATTAAGTCAATGTCATTAATATTGTTCACCAAAAAGACATTAACACTAAATGAAATGTCATGTGACACCATAAGTTCGTGCCCATACTTCCTGTCCATCCTACATTTTACATTAAATATAAACGATGCTGATAATTGATAGTGATGACAGTGTCAATAAGTAGCCATGTCAATGATTGATGGTGATGATGAATGAGTTAGGTTGTCAATGACTGGTGATGACAACTCATTGTGATAACATCATTATTGAGGCTACCCTGCAAGCAGAGGTTCCTTTCTCCTACCTAGAACAACGAGAAAAGAAACCTCTGCCGGCACCCGCAATGAATCCTTTTGAGCATGCACGTTTTCTTTTCCAAAGGTCAATCAATTGGGTTTTGGTGTGACAAGTTAAAATATCGTATTTCGTGCAAAGATGGGGAAATGCTGTCCGTTAGATGTCGTCAAAAACTCCAATTAAGAAATATAGGAACAACATTGTTTAGCCTTTAGATTAAATCTAATGTTGCGTAGAGCTACAGCGATCGTTAATGTTAAATCTTGCTGGTCCCGGCCTCAACTTATTGAAATCAAAAATAAACATCAACGTTAATTAACGCTTGGGAAAGTGATGTTTTCTGTCATCACATGGTTGAAAAACCAGTTTAAAACCAGTTTATAATTAGATAGCCCATAATGTTTTACATCTAGAAACTTAAATGTAAATAACCGGGTGCTGGCAGAGGTTTCTTTCCTCGACGTTCCAGGTAAGAGAGAAAGAAATCTCTGCTCGCAGGGTACATTGAGGCTTACCCTAAACAGCAAATAATCTATACAGCTATTTCACAGATGGTTGGTTAAACTTTTTTTGCTTGTTACATACCAAGGCAGGGAATGGTCACAGCAATATTGAATTTTTCCAAACCTTGTCTACAGGGTTCTCCAACAAATTTTATTCTGTGCTGATATTATTCACATATGAATATAACATATTTCAAGCTTGATAAGCAACATGCAACAAAAACTTCACCAACCTTTTTGGAAATAGCTGTATAATAATAGCTTTTTGCTGTTTTTAAAAGGTTGTTGTTTACCTGATAATATAGCTCAATGAGAATAATTGAAAAGTACACTATTGAAATACTATTAAAAACAGGTTCCCATTTAAATCTGTACTTTCCCATTTAAATCTGTACTTTCCCATTTAAATCTGTACTTATGCAAATTTTGTTGATGTGTGCTAAACACACAGATCAACCAATCAGAGTATATTATTTCTGAAATGAACTTCTCTGATTGGTTGATCTGTGTGTTTAGCACACATCAACAAAATTTGCATAAGTACAGATTTAAATGGGAAAGTACAGATTTAAATGGGAACCTGTTTAAAGTATATGTATGGTGTTGTTGTTTTACCAGGACGTTCAGCTGGTTACAGCAGATTCTAATGGAAGCCATAAGAAAACCATCGCACCAAAGACAGTGGTTCTACATCGTATCAGCAATAGCTTTGGTTTTACATTGAGACATTTTGTAGTTTATCCTCCTGAAGTGATACGATCTGTACCATCAAATGGGGTTGGTCAACTTTAACTTTTATTGCAAATATAATTACAATTACAAACAGTAATACCAGGTCAAGGCCCGAGCAAACGCACGCAACATTGTTGGCCAACATTGTTGCAATACAGTTCGTTGAACACAAGAACAAAAGAGATGTTGGATGAGTTTCATCCAACATCATCCAACAGGGTGTTTAAACAGGCCCAACATGTTGGAGCAACCATGTTGGTCCAACAATGTTGCGTGCGTTTGCACCAGCCTTCAGACATATTTTGTGCTTTGTATTTATATTGCAAAGCCCTGAAGGCTGAAGTGATATGGGATCCATAGCATTCATCCTGTTGATATTTCTTGTCTTTTCAACAGAACCGTACTGTAAATGGCATTGACAATGAACCACCTAAAGGCCAACCAATTGACACTATATTTGTTAGACAAGTTTCTCCTAATGGACCTGCAGACAAAGCTGGTCTTTCATCAGGTATGCTATTACTACATGCATTAAGCCGCTGATTAAATATTATATAGACTAGTATTCAATAGTAGACACATCTGGTTTTAATTATTGAGTTTTTATAGACTCTTTAAAGTATCTTAATTATTATTGAGTGTTTAATTATTTACACATTGTAGACTTAAGTCCCGGGCAAATGGTTTCAACATTTGCTTCAACATCCATTGGATTTTGTTGAAAAAGCAATGTTTAAACGCTTTTAAACTCTTTCAACACCAATTCACCATTGATTCAACACGTTTCAACAATGTTGAAAGAGTTTAAAAGCGTTTAAACATTGCCATTCAACAAAATTAATTGGATGTTGTAGCAAATGTTGAAACAGTTTGCCCGGGCCTTTACTAGTTTGAGGTGGTTAAGATTGTTACTACAGACATTTTATCATTTTCCTTGAATTCCTGCTCATTCATAAATACATCAAAAACTTAGCATTAAATGATACCTGAAAAAGTACCAGAATGCATTGCCTACTTTTTTTTCTGAAATAATTATTGCCAAGAGTGCTTATGCTTCTATGTCCAAAAGGGATATTAAAATCAGAATTTCATAAAAAAGAAAAATGTCTATAGTATTTTTGTAAGCCCAGACTTTCATTTACTAGTGTATAGATAGGGCGGTCGGCAAAATCACTCCTCTTTTTCCCCAATAATACCCACCAATCCCCCTTCCTAATCATCAAAATCATAACAGCACCCCCAATATAGCTTTGAAAAGTAATGTAACTCCTCCCATACCCCCTTCCCCCCTACACACACACACACAAACACTAATAATGAAATCCCCCTAAAACGATGTGAAGATACCCTATACTTGGTGTTCCTAACTAGTCTTTATATGCAAGCACAGATTTGGGTGACTTACCACCCCCTTTTGAGTAGCCAATTTGTGATATTAAACCATTTTTTGTTATCTGTTTTGTTGGATGTTGAGGTGATAATAATAATGCCCCCCCCTCCCCCCCCCCCCCCCCCTCATCCTCACTGAATCTGCTTGTGATATATAGAAGGCAGTCAATCCTGAGTGTTATTAAGTTCTGTTCCATTTCATAGGTGATCAAGTGGTATCTGTTAATGTTATGCCAACAATCTCCCTCACCCTCCCCACCCCGCTGAATCTGCTTGTGATATATAGAAGGCAGTCATTCCAGAGTAAATGTCATTAAGTTATGTTCCATTTAATAGGCGACCAAGTGGTATCTGTTAATGGTATGCCAACAATCTCCCCCACCCTCCCCACCCTTGTGATATATAGAAGGCAGTCATCAAGTTCTGTTCTATTTCATAGGTGACCAGGTGGTATCTGTTAATGGTATGCCAACAGCAAACAAGTCATACAAACAAGTTATAGAGATCATTCAAAAAAGGTATATAGACATCTAATTGAATGTTTAGTAATCTGTCTTATTTTATACATGCAATAATGTAAAATGTCTATGTGTTTAATTTCAGTCATAAAAGTGTTGAGCTTGGTATTGTACCCAAAGAAAAATGTGTTCTACAATTAGTAAGTGCCAGTTGATTGACAGTTATAAAGTGTAATTAAGGTGATTCTGTAATTTTTTACCGAAGAATAAAGAATATTCTAGTTTGTCATAATTAGAAAAATGATCACTAGCAGCAGCTTTCCCTCCCTCTTAATATTATTATTGTTTTATTAGGTCAGCCCAGTAGTCCCTGTGAATCATCCACCTCCTACCAAACCAAAGCCTACAGACACATTTACATCAAATACATCCCCAAGTATTACATCAACTGTGAAAATTGCCCCTAGCCACCCCTCCCATGATACACAAAACAGCGCATCATTAATGGTCAATATCAGTGACCCCCCTGATGAAGTAGTACCTACAGTGGTTACGAGGAGGGCTTCTGTAGACAGAAGTGCACAGGAGAACAGGAATTACCATGTGGTATCGAATAAATATGATGAAGTCAATAATAACAGTGATGAGAGCAGAAAGAACAGCCAAGGATCCAGGCCTCCTGGTGGTGGGACCTTCTTCTTTGCGACCACTGATTACACAGGGAAACCAAAAGCTTTACACTTTCAAAGAGGGAACAATTTAGACCAGTTGGAGGTCGTGGATCAAAGCAAGTCACGGTCTAAGTCTTTACCTTGTGTTGAGATGGAAGGGTTTGAAAGATGGCAAGAAGGACATCAACAGCGATCATCAACACACAGCCCTCAGATATCCATAAATGAGAATTCATTAGAAATCAATATTAGTCAATCAGATAGCAAACCCCCGTATGTGATATCATCATCTCGTGTTGTTGCCTCAGATAGTCTATCCACTGTCAATGTTAGTACTAACTCAGAGTTTATGTCAAGACAACCTGTTGCTAGGGAGCCGAAGAGAAGGCCAAGTATAGAGGAATCTTCATCATTTCTTGTCAGGACTATATCTTCACATATTAATCGTGAACGTGCACCAGGAGGGTTTCAATCGTCTACAGTAGGTGCAACGTTACTAGAGAGCCAGCCTACAGGAGACATTGATGCTCCACAACCTGCGAAAATACCTCGACAGACTAACCAAGTGTCTGTGTATACCAACCAAAATGCATCAGAAGAGCTCCAAATATCCATATCTAATGAATCAGGTGATCGGTTTGCAGTCAGTAGAAACCAGCCAACGTTTGAAGAAAGACGAGCCCAACAAGCTGGTACTAGCCCCAGACATCGACGGACATCATATCTTATGGCTACTAATGCAGCTAATTCACCAACTTCAAAACCTGTGGCCAGCACACAAGGGAATGTTGATAAGAAAACACCGACATTGTCGTCTGCACTGTCGTCAACGTTCATGACTCCTATGATGGTCCATGTGTCCTCTGGAACGGAGATATGTCAGGATACACCCAAGGAAGAAGGACCAATGGATGAAGATGAGGTATACCACTTTTATTACTAAATGCCTTATTTCTAGCCAATCAATCAATCAATGGTTTGTTTTATTTTGCTTAGCTCTGTTATGTTCTTTTTTTTAATTATTATTTTGTTCAGTTCTGGGTTTTCTTGTTTGTTTGTTTGTTTGTTTGTTTGTTTGTTTGTATTCATATTTATTTGCTTGTATTTGTGTTTATTTCGTTATGGTGTTGTTTGAATGTTGCTTGTTTTGTGATGTTCTTTTTTTATTTTTTACTCATTATGTCTAAATGTTCTTTTAAAATTTAGATCATATTTATTATATTTATAACTACATTTTTAGCCCAGAAATATGTTATCTATATATTTTGAATCAATTTAGTGATCTTTTGTTTGTTGTTTATCAGTTTCAATATGGTGTTGATTGATTATGTTAATTTTTGTTGTGGATCTATATGTCTGCTTGTGTTTGGTATAAATACATCTGTCTGGTAATTTTTTCAATCTCTTAGTAAATTTGCAGTTTAATATCAGCAAGTTTCTTGTAACTTTTTCGTAACTAACAGTGGCTTCAATATCCAAAAAGTATGTGCATACATAAAAACTTGTTGAATTATTACTTGTGTATTTGTCCCTTTTACTCAGACGAAGGGCTAAAGCTCGAAACGTCAGTAAAGTTAAGTCAACATTTTTTACGGTGTTACAAATTTCATTATATATTACCTATCATTTATATCAAACAGTTTACTCGCTAGTTTCCATCAAGATTTTTTTAAATAAGTTCACAAAAAATATCAACGTGTAATTAGATTAATATTAATATCCATCTTGTACAATGTGGCTTTTTAATGTTCTTTATCTAACTGTAATTTGGTTTCTTGTAGATATTTGTAGACAGTGAGTCTGGTTTAGTTGACGATGCTCATGCACCTCGCCTTGGTAGACGTATATCGTACGTAATGGCTACCTCGTCATCTACATCACCTCGCATTGCTCTAGATGGAATGAAAGAAGAAGAGGAACCAAATAGTGAAGCTCTCCCTGGGCATATGGAGGTAGGGTTTACCTGATAATGACATTACGCATCCTTTCTGCGCGCGACGAGGAACGCCTAGATGATTTTTCTTATCGAGCGATTTTTCGGAGTTTGCAGCACAATATCTCAGTTGATGAACACAATTTATTAATACGATTTACAATTAAAAAAAATAAAATGAGGAAGAATAAAGAAGAATAAAGATTGTATATATTGAGATGTTGAATTTTGATTCATATCGTTGTTGTAACTATTTCTTGACAGGTTATTAATGAAGGGTTTCTATGGAAAAAGCTGGTCGTTGGTGGTGGCGGAAAGGTAGCATGAATCATATTTTGTAATTTATTATTATATTAGATTATTATTTGATTTGTTATGAAGTGTTTTGAAGAACACCTGGTGCACCTGTGGTCAAAATGTTTTGATTTTGTCATTTATTTAATCGTCTTCTCAATTTTGTTTTGGCTTGTCTACTTATTTATTTTATCATGGAGTTATTTACTTAATTATTCATATGCTCGTTATATCAACCTTTTTTACTAATTTCATTGTATTACTCATTTATTCATTTCATTCTATTACCTATTGTTCATTTGTTGGTTTAATTATTTGTGTGCTTGTTTGTTAATTGATTTTTGTTTTATTCATTCTTTCTTTTACTTGTTCATTCATTAATCATTCATTTATCCATTCTCTCTCTGTTAACAGCGATCTAGTGTTCGTTCATGGAAGGCTGTGTATTGCTTACTGCGTGGACATGTACTATATTTCCATAAAGACAGAGATTCTGCACATCAGACAAAACTGGTATGTGAGCCGTTGTCAAGGATACCTTCAGTCAATTGTAATAACGCCCCCTAAATTAACTTTTGTACCAACGGTTTTTATAATGTACCTGACAATGCTCAAAATGGCTGCCTTCATTGGCCAAATGCCAGGCCAAATTCTTATTTTATAATTATGAACTGCCAAATGGATAATACAATTGTAGTCCATATTTATTGGAAATCATCTTTTGCTGTTTCTTTAAGTGGCAGGTCAAAATTGTTTTCCTACTTCTAGCCCTGCCTAAGCACATGTCGGTTTTTTGTAAGTAAACGAGTGGAGTAAAATGTGCGATAACTTTAGTGAATATACACTGCGAGGTGAATTCCGTTAGAAGAAATTGCCCGGGGGGGGGGGGGGGTACTCCCTTTGTCCAAGTGGTAGGGGTGATCGGCGGAGATTTTGAAAATGACCCCTAAAAGGTACGCTCAGATACAAATAAAGCAGAGTAAAAACGACCCTTAGAACTGATTTTTGAGCCAAATCTCTAAATGGACCCTAAAAGGTACGCACTGGAAATATTTTAACCCTAAAAGGTACGCCGATCACCCCTACCACTTGGATAAAGGGAGAACCCCCCCCCCCCCCCCCCCCCCCCCCGGGAGAAATTGGTACGTTCTTCGGGGAAAGGAATGGGGACATAGAGGTCGAAATATTTGGAGTGACAAATACTTCATTTTCGCATTCGAAATATTTATTGTTATTTATTTACAGACATGGAAAGTAAACGGTTTTTGAACATTTGTTTTTAATAGTTTGAACGTTTTCAACGGATTTCTATGTATGTGTTTAGGGGGACAGTGGTGATGATCAACAGCCTATCAGCATCAAGTCTTGTATTGTCGACATTGCTCATGATTACACCAAACGTAAAAACGTATTTCGTCTCACGACGTTTAACGGTTGTGAGTATCTGTTTCAGGTAAGTCGGCTTAGATATATTGTAAAGACTTTTATCAAAGGGGATGGGACATAGAAATCGTTTACACCAACATAGTTGTTTAATTTGTTATTGGCCTTGGACCAAGGTGAAGACTGAGTAGTGAAAATAGTGGATTTTGCTAAACGACGCCAAAGCCGGGTGGGATGGTCAGCAAACTCGTCTTGAGGTACTGCACCCACTGGGTAACTTTAATCGAAAATACCATTGTATGCGACAGATCGAAGGGACCGGCTTATGGAATTTGTTTGTGCATGTTGTTGCTAATAATGTAGCAATCTCGATTGCTTGACAAAAATATTAAGTCGAACGTAGTTCATACAACACCGAAGTAATAATATGTGGTCTGTATACCGGCAAAAATATTTATGATTAAACTAATAAAATACATAAAATAAATCACTTGTTTAACGTCTCACAAGTGTCTTTACATTGAATAGTTTAGTACACAACTCTGCTCATATTTTGATTTCCATATGTTTACAATTTGATATAATGTTTCTAGTGTGAAGACCGATTGTCGATGATGAAGTGGATAGAAACGATACAGTCAAACAACAATCCAGACGAAGATGTAAGTAGAACGCCAGGGAAAGCACAGTAATACAGTATGAATTGTTTATCTATTGCTTTTAATACGTCTTGAACAGGGAAGATTGACGATGGAAATTGAACAAGTTACTGCAAAAAACTTGTGCCGTACTTACTGACGCTTTGTGCGCAAGTCCTCTTTTCAGCTCTCCGTCTTAAATCTTGTATGCTGTTTTATCCCATACCTATAAAATACAGCCAATCAGAATGCTTGAAAGCCGTTGTATATTCGGCGGTATTCAACTGCCTCTTTCGATGAGACAATGTGGGATATTTTTTCTCGTGACATACCGTGAATATCCCACTCGTCACTTGTATTTTCTTTGCATACACACTCGCCTGACGAATGGGATATTCCACGGCATACCACTCGAAAACATTGTATACAGGTATACACCTTTTTCAATTAACGTTGTCCATCTGGAATGGTCGATCTGAGACCGATTGTGGGAGCTCATTAAACTGCAAATACACTATTATAATCACGCTCGAATATTAATGTTTACTTCTGAAATACTATTATCCATAATTCAGCACCATTCAAGTGTGATTAAAACAACACATTTGGAATTTAATGATCTCCTACAATTCCTATCGGTCTCAGATCAACCATTCCAGATGGACAACGTTCATTGAAATAGGTGTATATAATGTCATTTGGTAATCAATCTTCTTTCTTCTTGTCAGGAGTCTGGTGTGACAAGCCAAAGCCTTATAATACGAAGAATGAGAAACGTAGAACAGGAAAGCACAGGGTGAGTAGAACTTGGCTTTTATATTTCACATGCACTTACTGTGCGATTCGCCGTACCGTAGTCACTTACAAAAACTTTTGATGAATTTTTGACATTATTTTGACATTTTTTCATCTCAATCGGACCAATCAGGTGCAAGTTTATATCGAGAGGCGGAGTTTATATCGAGAGGCGGAGACTTTAGAAACTTTGATGTCTGTAATTGGTCCGATTGAGATAAAAAAAATGTCAAAATAATGTTAAAAATTCATCAAACGTTTTTGTAAGTGACTACGGTACGGCGAGTCGCACAGTAATTATACAGCGTATAATAAATAGATATATAAATCACTGTTTTTGACTATTATTCACTACAACTACCTATAATATTTTAGCACACAATACACTCAGCGTAAATAGGTATGTACTAACAAGGCCAATAATTCTATTAATACTACCATTGGTATACTAATAATATTCTATCTAATATTCATTCTCGGGAATACACGAAATTGTAGCACGTATATTTTTTGCCCCCTTCTGGATTACATGAAAAGCATCGTATTATACCGTGCGGACGAGCGTTTTTCTCGTAATCCTGAGAGAAACGTAGGACCTGCTCACAGTATACATTTAACTCAAATTAGAAAACTTAGTATAATCACAGATAATTTTACTTATTTATTTTACATCTAATGGTAGAGAACACTAATTCTATTTCCAGGACCTCTCATTCATCTGGACATAAGCTAACGCCTACTACTAGCAGTGCAAAAATGTCTAACTTCTCAAATCTTAAGAAAAGTTTATCCTTCAAAAATATCTCAGGAATACAAAGTAAAGGTAAGTACGTCATGTCTACAGCGATTTATTGTCCAAAAGCAAATAAAATAGTCAATATAAAAGACCTACAGTTCCTCTCGGCCGTTTGACATACACAGTTCACTGCGTCAATCTTTTTAGGAGTAAGTACATTTTCATTTGCCTAACCTGCAAAATAGGCGTTCTTTCGGGTTTTGGGAAAATATCGTGTTTTGAAGCTCCATATTTCGCGCGGTCAAAAAATTAACACAGGAAGCCCAAGATCCTAAATTCTCCAAAAAGCAAAAAAAAAGGCTGCATTGCCAAAAGAAACAACTCAAAACACTTAAACTCTAAACTTACTGCGAACCTGGGAAAACATCCATTGATAAGTGGTTGTTAAACTATTATTTGTTGCAGACGAAGGCCACAAAAACAATAAATGGAATAAAAGTAGCAAGAAAAGAAAAAAACAACTTCCTAACATGGTTAGCTATGTACAAGGTAAAGTTACTTTATATCTGTACTTCATAGCGAGACAACCATTATATTGTACTACAAAAAGACACAGATAAGTATAAAAAAAAAACTTAGAAAGAGAGGAAAAAGATAGAAAGAAAGACCAAAAAGGGACAAAAAATAGAAATAATTGGATAGAAACATGGACTAAATGCGCTGTGTTCGCTGATTCTCTATATACGCGGCATATTGCCGGTATGTTTGAATACTTGCAAGCTAGTAATTATCAATATCGTTAGTTATTTGTGGTTTTGTTTTTCAGGTCATTCAATTGGTGTACCACTAGATCTATGTCCTCCATCAAAAGCAAACAAAGTAAGTTTGATACCAGCTGTGACTCTTATGAAATCATACATTTTTATACTTGTCTTTCTTTTATAGTTTGTTCCTCTACTGGTGGAGCATTGCTGTTATGTAGTTGAGAATAAAGGATTCGATTGCGTTGGTGTTTATAGGTAAGAATAGTCGTTGTTTTTCATTTGCTTCCAACTAGTAGCCTGTCAAAGTAGTTTTAGTAACATTTTTGTTTGAAATTCAAAATCATTTTTTTAATGCTTCAACACTTTTAAGATTGAAAATTAAAAGTACTTAAAGTTCCATATTTACCTTGTTATATTGGTTTGTATTTTTTGTTGTTGTTGTTAACATATATTGGTTTATTTTTGGAAACTTACATGTTATATTTACTTTGAAAAGAGCTAGAGTATTTACTCTGTGTGTGATAGTTTTATAGTTAGCCATTTCTAATATGTTCGATTACTTGCTAGAGTACCTGGGAATTCAGCTGCAGTAACTTCACTACAAGAAGAAATCAACAGCAAAGGTGCCGAGAATGTTAACTTTGATGACGAGGTGAGCCTTTGATTAAATCCACTTTTTCAACCTTTCTTGTTAGTAAAGAAACTGGATATTAACAAACTTGCATGTAAATGGAAACTAGCGAGTAAACTAGTAAAAAATGTTGACTTAACTTTACTGACGTTTCGAGCTTTAGCCCTTACTCCTTACTCCAACGAACGGCTAAATCTCGAAACGTCAGTAAAGTTAAGTCAACATTTTTTACGGTGTTACAAATATCATTATAATACCTATCGTTAAAACTTGCATGTATCTTATTAATTATTTCTTTTGTTTTCTTAGAAATGGAATGACGTCAATAATATCACGAGTTTGTTTAAACAATTTCTAAGAAAACTCCCCGAAGGGCTTGTTACTGCAGGTAAACAACTTGTCATTGTTAGCCTCCTCTGCAGGCATCGTTGGGCTTCCTGTTTAGTCTATTGTTCAGCCTGGTCAATAGAACCGGTACAAAGGAAGCCCAAGGAAGAGATGTCGAGTTTGGTAACTGAATCTGACATCAAGGACTCTCATGACCTCTTCAGGGAACATTTAAATTTGTTAATCTATTTGTGTTGTAGAACTTTATGAGGGTTTTATTGAAGCTAACAAGAAAGAAGATCCTGTGGAACGCATGTGGGCTCTTAAATGCTTGGTAAGTGGACTGGCTACTCATTTGACATTAATATGACGTCATCAAGATCTCTTTTTGTGGCTGAAAAACTAGACGTGATTCAGAGATCATATTGGGAAACATCTTCTGATTGACACCACTTTTTCCTTTTTTTCTAACTTTTACCCTAATTAAGAATATACGTCTGAATATCAATTAACATATAACGTATGTAATAATAGATAAACGAGTTACCAGAATACGGCTTTGAGACAATGAAGTTTCTGTTGGCCCACTTGAAACGAATTTCTGACAACGCCGATACAAATAAGGTAAGGTTTACATGCTTCTTTTCAAGTTGATATATATTTTAGGTGTTACTCAAATATATAAGTGTTTGGTGATGTTTTCTAGAAGGTTGCCTTGCCTTGTCTTGACCGCGTTCGTGCCGTTAGCTTTTCATAGTCATACGAAATCTGTGCTAACGTGTATTTTATCACCAGATGGAAGCTCGTAACTTGGCTATCGTGTTTGGCCCCACCCTAGTACGTACTGGTGAAGATACCATGATCTCCATGGTGAAGGACATGTCGGACCAATGTCGTATTGTCGAGACTCTACTCACTCATGTAAGCCAACGACATTTATCATTTATAGTGTTGGACTCTGAGTTTTGTGTGAATAAATAAGTTTTGTTTGAATAAATAAGTTTTGTGTGAATAAATAAGTTTTGTGTGAATAAATAAGTTTTGTGTGAATAAATACGTTTTGTGTGAATAAATAAGTTTTGTGTGAATAAATAAGTTTTGTGTGAATAAATAAGTTTTGTGTGAATAAATAATTTTTGTGTGAATAAATAAGTCTTGTGTGAATAAATAAGTTTTGTGTGAATAAATAAGTTTTGTGTGAATAAATAAGTTTTGTGTGAATAAATAAGTTTTGTGTGAATAAATACGTTTTGTGTGAATAAATAAGTTTTGTGTGAATAAATAAGTTTTTTTGTGTGAAGTATATATTGCATTCCATATCTGACAATTTTTCATATATTCTTAGAATGAATGGTTTTTCGAAGAAAGTGGTTACGGGGACGAGCCTCCTAGCAAGGTAAAATCAGTGAAACCTATTTAATAAAATCCTTATACACCTCAGATCGGCATGTAACTGCAATGTTTTGGCAGTTTCTGTACCTATTTGCTTCGTGTACCTGACACAGAGCAATAGAAACAACAGAAGACCTCAAGTTAAACAATACAACTAAGCTAACGGAGAATAAAGAAGGTCTCCAGTACAGGATCCAGTTGAAAGTTTACGGTTTTTTTATTTAATACAAACGTAGGACCTCGCTTAATCAGTTCTTGTTAATTCAGTGTTGGGAGAGTACCCTTAGCGAAGAGGAGGTCGGCAAATTCTCAATGTTTCATTTATCACAATTGATGTAGCCTTTTTATTTGTGTTTGTTAAGCCGCCTATTCCAAGCGAAACACAAGACCACTTTGTGTCCATGAGTGTGTTGTCATCTCTTGGTCAGGCTGCAAGCAACTATGGTAAGTACATGAATTCAACAACAATAGGTAAATTCGGCTAACGCGTTTCTATTTACGTTTTGATCCAATTCAAATATTTTGGTAATAAGATTCTTTGTCTTTACGTATTTCAATGTCACTTGGAAAATGTTTTTATTTCCAGAGGTTTTGAATTGGGTCAAAACGTACATAGCAACGCGTCAGCCGATTTTGTCTATCAGCGAATGTATACCTTGTGTAATATTTTTGTTAATAACGCTAATACTTTTTCAGGTGATGATGGAAACATGAAGTCAAAGGTATTTAGTAATTAGTATCAACGATTGAAAATAAATAATATTGCGCTTCTGGCCTAAAGATAAAATCATACACTGACTTTTGTCCCTACGTCTCACTGAATGACATTTCCAAAGCATAGCACTTTTTCCAATGAATAGGTTTTAGCATTGTTTTTATTTTTAACTTTATTGTCACGTATAATTTAACTGTGTATTGTTTCTTCTAGTCCGGAGGTGGTTTGGCGCATATCTCTCTACACATCCCTAAGTTCCGTGGTAGACATGGTAGTAAAAGCGAGTCTCACGACAGTTCGTCGCCTGACGCAGTAACATCCGATGGAAGTGTCTCGCCTACCCTAGACAGAGGACCGCCGATAAGGTTGGCCGCAGGCTCGTGCCCTGGCTCACCAACACAAGAACGACATAAATTAGCGCCAAAAAGAAGCTCTGATCTAACGTCTTTGTCAGCAGGATCAATTTCACAAGCTGTTGAAGTGATTGATGATTCTAAAATTAGAGGTACTTCCTCGTTGAAAGCTTACTCTTATGCCCGTCCCCCGCCACCTTCATACCGTAAGGTTGGACCTCAGAAGGTAGCATCAAGTGAGCATCCACCTGAGGCAATGCCAGTATGTGTGACGTTTACCGGTCCTACAACCCCGGACACGGAGGTCGCACCTAAGTTTGATTGTGATGCAGCAGCTCATGAAGTGGATGTCAGTGGTCAACCCACCAAGCCTACATTTGCTTCATTAAGTGAAGAGACGCGTTTAAGATTGTTAAAAGTCAGTTTACACCAGAAAGCCATGGAAAAGAAACGTCAATCAGAGAGTAGCAGCCCTGGATTGAGTCCAACGACGTCCCATTTTGACGCATCAGACGAGACAAACCCAAGTAAACCTAGTGACACCGCTGAGGGTTTTGGTAGTACTGAACATTTAAGTAGCAGTAACACTAGTCGAAGTAGCAGTACACCGAGTAGTAAGACTGCTTCATTAGATTCTCTCCATCAATCAACGATAGATAACCCTGAAGGACGCAAGTTGCACCCTACACGTGTTACAACTAGTGGAGGATGGAAAGCCTCATTTACACCACCTCAGGCTACTAGCACACAAACTACACAATCCTCAGAAACACACCCAACCGGTGTAGAAACAAGTCAAACTGTTGTAACAGTCGTTGAAGGTAAAGGTGTTAAGAGCAGCGAAGCTAAACGACGTCCTTCCAGCTCAGATATCCGTGCAAGAAGGAACACTGCAGAGGGCTTGCGACCTCCCATGCAATCTGAAAGTAGCGAATCTTCAAGTGAAGATGAAGCAGATAAGGTACAAATTAACATGTCCAAGACGTTTGACGAGAAACTCAAGATATTGTTGGACTTAGATTATTCGTTTAAACGAGCGGATCAAAAGAAAGGCGACCAAGATGAAGACTCGTCGTCCCTCTCAAGCGAGCAAAGTAGAAGAACTTCAATTGACAGACTTCGACGAGCGTCCGATGAACGTCAGTCATTGGAAGATATTCGCAATAGTACTGGTAGTCTACCTGTATCCAACTCAGAACGAAGGCCATCTTTTGAACAAAGACAGCCAACACGCCGTCGAGTTTCTGTAGATGGAAGCGAAAACCGAACTACTATTGAAATCGAGTCCAACCCAAGGAAGTCAAGTATAGACCGAAAAGTGTCAAAACAAACTCCTCCTGATCGACGACCATCCTTACAGACAACAAAGACTGTTATCAATGTAGATTCACAGAGAAAGTCAAGTAATTCATCCCTGGGCAATGAGCGCCACTCTCTTCCTACACAGTCCAAAATGGGACGAGTTCGCACCACGACACCTGTAGCCCTTAAAGAATTCAAGATAGCTAGTGCTACGTTTAGGAAAGATGTAGCTGGAGCAGCAAGCCAACCAAGAAAGTTCGCTCATAAAGACTCTCCAATCGTCAAAACCCAAACAGAAGAAAGCACAATCACGATAAGCCCTTCCCCAAGCCCACGCAGCTCGTATGCAAGCTCCCGTGGCTCATTCTCTGATTCTTCGCCTCGCAACTCATTCGGTGAAAGTCCAAGAAATTCTCGGTCAGAGGTAAGCATTAATTTATCAAGAACACAGAAACCTTCACAACCAGAGGGTAAGCCACCAGGAAAGTACGCTGCAATGGCTGCGAGAAGCCATCACGTTCAGCCCAAGGTAATGGGACGTGAATCTACCGTGAAGCAAAAGACCTTCCCAAGGGATGGAGGACAACGTAGAGATATCTTACCATCTAAAGGAAGACATGCTGCTACTTACAAAGAACACGGAAAAGAAAAACACGCACATCAGCTGGAAACCAACGCTCAACATATCGCTGACTTGCTAGACGAAATGCACAGTGAACGGTTAAAGATGATGCGTCAGCGGTCAGACATATCAGGTCAGGCGCAGAAAGCTGCTGCTCAGAGGGCATCTTCACGCAGGCGCAGACGATCTGTGGGAGATGAGAACGAACCCAATCTGAAAGACCTCGCAGTGAAGGAAACCAATGAAAGCAAAGATAGTCTACTGAAAACTACTCACGATGTAGCAAGGGATAAACGGTGTGTTGAACAGAATAGAAAGGAAGACAAGACACACCAGTCAACTAATAAACCTCTTTTGACACATCCTGGTAACAATAAAAGAGCCAAGGACAGAAAAAAATAACCAGAACTTTATTAGCAATGATTTATTATTAGTTCCCGTAACTGAAGTGATCGTAGCGTAGCTAATTCTTTGAACGAATGACCGTTATTCGATAAGTACTGAATCATTCATGACATTGATTGACCTGGACTTGACCTGGACTTGACGCTGCTCGACGGATCAACCAATGAGAATAAACAGCCATCCCCCAAGGGAAAGACATATATCTCAACGACCGATTCTGAGGGGGATAGCTGTTTATTAGAACATAAATGGCGAATAAACCAACCAATGAGAATAAACAGCCATCCCCCAAGGGAAAGGCATATATCTCAACGACCGATTCTGAGGGGGATAGCTGTTTATTAGAACATAAATGGCGAATAAACCAACCAATGAGAATAAACAGCCATCCCCCAAGGGAAAGGCATATATCTCAACGACCGATTCTGAGGGGGATAGCTGTTTATTAGAACATAAATGGCGAATAAACCAACCAATGAGAATAAACAGCCATCCCCCAAGGGAAAGGCATATATCTAAACGACCGGTTCTGAGGGGGATAGCTGTTTATTAGAACATAAATGGCGTGCGCAGATTTTCTTTTACAGTGTGACGCGCGGTACCGTGGCCACCCAAGAAACTTTTGAGAAAGTTCTTAACCACATAAAACCTCGCTCATCTTCGCCACTTTGTATGAAATGATTCCCTACTTTCGATAATCTGTTTATGCGCAGACGATCCTGTCAATAAAAAAAAGCAAATTCTCGCACGCTGATGGGCTAACTTTCTCAAACGTTTCTTGGGTGGCCACGGTACCGCGCGTCACTCTGTAATTCATTATCCATTGATTCAGTGTTATATTGTTGATGATTGCTAATTGCAAAATTGTCGTCCCATTTACATGGTAATTGCCATTAGCTGTCGTTTAATACGTGTATTGTTAATTTATTTGTTTTTCTATAGTGTATTTTCGAAATATGAATCTCAAAAGTGTGGCCTGCCATCTTAACTTTATCTTCTTTTGACTAAATTAGTTTTGATACAACTCCACATTTTATACAAAAACATTTATTATGGACTATTTTGATACCTTTCTACGAATGTTCCATGAAATATATATTTGTCTGTAAAATAATTGAGTGATTTTTTTTATGAAAGGAAACCTTTGGAATACAAGTGTTATATAACGTGTTACTATAGGCTAGAATATTGAGGAATTTTAGGGCAGGCTTATATTTAGTATTTATGTTACGTGTCTGTGAATATAAAATACTCCTTTCTCTGGAGTGCGATAGCCAGTATCTTCAAAATGTGAAGACTAAAGTCAGCCTAGATCCCGTGGATTCCCTTACCACGTGATCTACGCGCTAGACTTACATTTATATATACATACTATTTTTTAAAATATAGAAATTCTTTGTTACTTTTTTGAACAAAAATTGCAATATTGTAAAATGGGTTTTCTGAAAGCTGAGAGTTAATATTTCTATTTTTATACCATTACTATCATTAAACAAATATTAATATATATTGTGTGATGGTCTTTGACTTCGTTGTTACAGGGGCGGATCTAGGGGGTGTCCCTAGTGGTACCGGATGCTCCCCTAGCGCTGTATTAACCCCTATTTTACTTAAGACATTTAGGGACCGGACAGCATGGGTGGCCTAGCGGTGAGAGCGCTGGCCTCTCACCGCTGTGGTCCAGGTTCGAGTCCTGGCTCGGGCATTGACTATATGTTAGTTGAGTTTGTTTGGTGTGTTCTTCTCTCCTATGCCACGAGGGGTTTTCTCCGGGTTATCTGGTTTTCCTCCCTCTGCAAAAATAAACATGTGAGCCGAGTTGTGTGCAAAATATTAAAACGTAGAGGTAGTGAGTGAGTGAGTCTCGCCGATCAATAGGGCGCACTGTGTCCAGCTAGAAGATTGAGACGTTAGCGTAAAAATCGCCAAAAATCAATATAAGTTCTATTAAAATCCGGAGATTTAGGACCTGAGCCAGGCCTCGAAATCGTACACGTACTCAACTGGGATGTCCTCGTCTCCATGAACTTGAACATCCAGCAAGGAATGATGCATTGGGCCGTAACGCATATTTGTTTGTGGTCCGATAAAGGTTTTATAAAAAGGGGCTCATCCAGCTAAGTGCATGCATATTCATTGCACTAAAGCCAAATTTTATATAAGAAGTTTAAGGGAAGTATTACTAAACAAAAACTATTTGGACCACATTAAATATGCAAATATTAAAGGAAAAGGTATTGTAGTTTACAGTTGATTTATTATATTCTGGGAATCTCCTGGGATTACAATCCCAAACCTCTCACTTTTGGAATCGTTCCTATGGTCGAATGCATTTTTCTAGCAGCCCCAAACACCTGGAGGGCATTTTTTGCCCTTTCCATCGGGTTTGTCGGATCCCCTGGATTTGCCGGAACTCTTCGATTTGCCGGAACCCTCCAGTTTTTTGTCATTGTAGTGAAGTGTGCCAGAAAAATCTTCCCCCTCGTTTTCGTCCTCTGTTATCTCTGTCTCGATTTCGTCTTCATAGCCTCCATCTTCTGTTAGCGACTGCTGTACTTGTGAGGGCTTTTCTTCAAGGGATCGTCGTAGACGATGATCGGGTGAACCATGGGTTACCTGTGGTGTAAGAAGGGCCAGTGCTGAGAGAACCAGTAAACACAGCATTATTCTGTGGAAAAATCATTAGACATTTGGATATTAGAGTATATGGAGAAATAAATAAAGTAAGAAATGCATGATAGTAATACAGATATTGATAATCACTACCCATCGGGGTAGTATCTGGTGCTTAGTGAGAAATAAGGCTGAAGATCTTCTTAAAATTGTTTCTGGAAATGAGGTACAGTGATCAAGATTACTGAGAAGTTTAAAAATTAACATGTGAGCTGCGTTGTGTGCAAAATAATTAACGTAGAGTCTCCCCAATTAGCCACTGGCTAAATACATTGAGACGTTAAAAAAGTGATTTGTTTTTATTTTATTTTTTATTTTTGCAGTGAACATCCATGATTATGGAAATGCATTGAGGACTTATCGGATTGCTTTAAACAATCCGAGTTTACAATCATGAGAGTAATTAGTGAATGTCTTCGAGACCGAACTGTTACATCTCATTACAACTTTACTTGTCTTTGATAGTGACTAATAGTCACTAAGAAAAGAACTATTACGCAGTAGCACTTTGATTTGATTTCATGGACACCACAGTAAACTCCTGCATAAAGGAACAAGCGATTTTGGGGTTCAGGCTGCTGCGTTTCTTATATATCTGGTGCTTAGTGAGAAATAAGGCTGTAGATGTTCATAGAATTGTTTCTGGAAATGAGGTACAGTGATCAAGATTCCTGAGAGGTTTAATTAATACAGGCTGTATTTGATGCCAGTTCGGTATGACCCCTTGATTGAGCCAAAAACTCTAAAGAAAATTACGCTATCCTTAACAAAATGAAGTCCTGAATTTACTCTAGCAACTCCAATCCCTTCTGAGAAATAATGTGTGTGTTTGTAATCAGCACAAAAAAAAAGATCAGCCAAACTGTATTCTAATTTGTGATACTTTTGATAAAAAATGTTTTTTAAATCAGTAATAACATGTTTCATTTGTCAGGCTGAATGGGTTCTTATATACAAGGTGCTTTATTGACCAAATTCCAGCCTGGAGGTTCTTATCCACTTGCTCTTTTATGCCGGTGTTTTCTGTATAGTACTGATTTGCGCTATAAATGTGCGGACCTACAACTAAAAGTACACTAACCTTCACAAAATCTTCTTCAAATTCTCTTGGCGTTGGTAGTAAGTCGGTTGGAACTGACGTTGTACAACTATACGTCTTCTTGATATAGTGACTTGAGGGGGTTCTTTTACCTGTTAAAACAGGTACACTTAACTCATCCATCTATAGGAGTTTGAGACATTAGCTCATCGATCTTCTCACAAGATTAATTAGCTTGAATTTGCCGGAATCATTGTTGCGAAGAAACTCTGCCATAAAAGACTTCTAAAACATTTTCTTTTAATTTCAAACATATGAGGACCATTCGAAGTATTTAACCTATCAAGTTATAGCTAAACAAAAGTTATAACTGTAAAGGAAGAAAATAAGGAAAAATTGATACACGAATTGGTTTGTTATTTATTGCACAATTGGTGCTATTCAGTGAAATTGGCCGAGTAACCATAGTAACTAGCAGGTTGAGGCGTGTCCAGGAAAAGTTTTTGTATAAGTCACATGCTGCAAGTAATTTATAATTCACCATATTCAACACTTTAGTCACGCGTATCGGGATCTCTGACTTGTACCAGTTTCAAGGGCTGCATAACTTTTTAGTTACATCCAATACACTTCCTTTTACGTTATCTCATGTTTTTAGCAGTTACAGTGTAATCGTTTCATTGGTTTCTTAAATTGTACGCATTGTAATTCTACTGATTATTTCCACATACGTTACCTGTCCAATTACGCCCTTAAGTGTGGTGATGTCATCCAGGAATGGAGAGGAAAAGTCAACGAACGCTCAGAATAGAGACATCTTATGAAAACCATGTGTGAAAAAGAAGAAGAGAGTGCAATCAAAATAGACTTTATTAAACTGACATTCAAAAATATATATATTTATATAAATGAATGTTCATTATTGACTGTTTCACTGTGATATGCTGTGTTTATTCCAAAGTGTAAAATGCGCTCGAATCGATCGAGTACAATGGCGTATTTATCGTATATATGTTAGGAATAAAGAAACAATTTTTTATATTCGATCGCGCGATAAGCCAAACCAAACGCGAAATGTTCTTAAAGGAATCCGACAAGAGGTATATAAGATCTAGCGTGTTTACTCGAATAAGTGCCGCCCTCGAATAAGCGCCGCCTTTGAAGGGCGAAACGAAACGAGTTAATACGGTACCCTCATTCCAGTCCACACCTTTCCAGTGGAAGACATTGGTGAGCCGACAAACGAAGAACATATCCACGACAAATAACCGTTATACTTTATTACAATAACCGTTATTTCAATTAGGTCCTAAGAGAAATATGGCGACCTGCTATTGTTCCCAAGCTCATTTTTCTTTCAGAAAAATAAATACAAAAATCATCAAATATAGTTGCCAGGAGCCATTGTATCCTATCAAGATTGTTGACTTGTGCGTAAAATAGAACATATTCTGTTCATCATTTATTTTGAAAAACGATGTCTTACAACGTTGATTTCGATCGATCTCGCTTGTGGAGTTCCGCAAAATCTTATCTTTTAGGAAATTATTGTCTGAAGAAGCTACAAAGACTCTTATATAATGCATTTGTCACATCTCATATTGGCTATTATAATTCATTATTTAATATACGGCATTCCGCAGTATCAGATCGATCGACTACAGACGGTTGTGAGCTATGCAGCAGCATGCATCATGTGTCACGTGACGCGGTTCGCTCATATCACACAGACCTTAATTCACTTACACTGGCTTCCAGTTCGATTCAGAATCCATTTTAAGATCGCTCTTCTAGTTTACAAACTAGGTTCTTCAAGGCCTGGCACCAGCTTATCTGATTGATCTTGTGCATATCAAGACTCCGGGTCGTTACGCCCTGCGTATAATAATCAACATCTTCTGTTGGAGGAACCCCGCACAAAAGTGCAAGACTTTCGGAGATAGGGCCTAGTTTGCTACTGCGGCCCCGAGAGTATGGAATGACCTTCTCCTGGCTATTCGTGAAAGTAACAATATAGAGCAATTTAAGATTAAGCTTGAAACATTTCTTTGTAATTTAGCATTGAAGTAGTGTATTTTTCATTTTTCATCTTACATAATTTACATGTACGCCAGATTTTAAAAACAAAACATTTTCATTAAATTATCATTTATTATACATTTTAACTATTTTATATATATGTATATATATATATACACCTAATTGCAATAACATTGTCATATAAAAAAGAAAATTACAAAATAGGAATTAAATAAAAGACAAAAGGAGATTACTCAAGCTGAACTTCTTCTTTTGTCTTTTAATTAATTCCTATTTTGTAATTTTCTTTTTTATATGACAATGTTATTGCAATTAGGGGTATTTACCAAATTTTTACAGCTGTAAAGCGCTTTAGAATATCCAATAATTTAGGCGCTATAAAAAACTATTAAATTATTTATCATATTTAAGTAGAATACCTAATTCCAAGGGATTTTAGAGGTAAAAGTACCAACTATGCTCGTCAAAATCAGCTCTAAAGTCTTTTAAAAAGGACGTGACAAGGACAATGTTTAGCCATAAGAGAAACCACACAAAAACGTATAAAATATACACAGAAAGCGATGGGAATTTTGTTTTCTAATCCAATAAAGGATACTTTTACCCCTGATTACCCTCTAGTCCCCGTTACTTTCAGACTTTTACTGTGTATTGTGTATTGTGTACTGTGTACTTTCACCAATACACGACTGACCACCATTACTAGGAGCTGGGTTCGTACAATTTCGACAACGTGTTTTAACTCTAGAACCAAGAATACCGGCAGAAAAAGAACCCCATGATGACCAGTCAGTCCAGTTACCATTGATAACACCATCTCGTAGCCAGTCAGCTTCACTTGACCAAAACTGTCTCTTATTGACTAGAGTGAGAGAATATAAATATTTAGACGCAGCAATAACGAATTTTATGGAATTCAGCTAGTAGTTTTCGATATTTAAGGGGGCAGTACACCTTTTCATTCATACCTGTACATTGCTTCAACTCTATTGGCTGTCCTTGACAATCACGTGGATTGCACGTGTTGAGACATTCTCTTTTACGGCACTGGCAGATATTACCATCCTGTTGCTGACAAACTTGCCATGGAGACCAAGATGACCACACAGCTAATAGAGTAATGATTAGATAAGTATTGACGAATAAATAACTATTTAACAATAATCAACACTAGCCTTTTAGAACTGGACATTGGTCAAGTTTTTGTTCCCAATTTGAACCCCTGTAAGAAAAATTACACTGTCATTGACTTGGTTTATTTAGAATATATTATTTACACTCAAATACAGCAGACATTTATAATTTGAATGTGATTTGTTTGTTGACCTGTTTTTCCATGATGTACACCCTCCTGGTTGACTCCACCCACAGTAAGGATCACCAGCCTCTAAACACGACCTGAGAAACATAACAACACGTTCAGTTAATGGTATACGGTATGAATTTAAGTATGAGACATTTCAGAAAAAGCTAAAGGACATTCTTAGTTTGAACAACAAAAACTGAAACTCGCTACAAAGAGAGATATTTTCTTACTTTCTGTCTTTATGTCTCCTGCACCGAACAAGTTCTAGTCTGACAAACTTGGTTGATGTAAGTACATACAAGTAGCCCTGGAAATATAACAAGTGTTTATATAGTTTCAGCCAGTATATTATAAAACATTCCTGTCTAGATCTTCGTGGACGTCAATCAACTCAGCCAAAATTGTCCGTTGCTGAACGGCGATAAATTAGCATTACGAAGAATTTGAACCCCTATTGGGAGTTATAACGTCCCTCTTAATAATGGGACACGATGTAGGTTTGAACCTTTCATTGAGGGCTTGAAATATATTTCGAAACGTTACAGCACGAGGCACAAAACAGTAAAAGGATGACCACTTTGAATGTTTTCGCGTATTGTTATGCAGGCGCTTTTGCTGCTAACAACTTTTCCCATGTCATTTAAGGTCAAACCAGACATCTTCTCATGAAAAGTATACAAAATAATGCACAAATTAAGAAGAATGCGGCCATACGTTTGCGCTTCGCCCTGTAATTTATTTTTATGAAACAGATCAATATATAATAACCTGCGAAGTATAAACTCTGGAATAAAAATATGAAATTACTAAGGCCTTACGTTTTGAGAATCCAGATGGATTTGGTTGATTCGTCCTCGTTTGTCTTTATCCTGTTGTGATCAGAATACAAAGAGAGTATTACATGAAATCATCATTGATATGCATGTACGACAACAATGATACTCACATCAAAAAGTCGGATTTCTTCAATAATACACGTTCCATTATTACTATCAGGATCAAATAGCTTTAATATGGAGGCTTTGTCTGTGAAGGCAAGCACACCATTAGCAAAGTTGTTAAGGTTACTAGTTATTTATGTAGGCAGCAAATACCTGTTCCAATGTACATTACTAGCTTGTTGTTCACATTGTCCACAGCAATAGTTTTGAACCTGCAAATAAATAAAAACCGTTAATAATATATCAAATGTGAACAATACTTTGATCATCTTAAATGTGAACGAAAGAAGGGTACAAGAAAGAAATATCATTCTTAAGAAAGGGAAGACATTACTTAGGGGGGTTGAAAAGAAAATCGTCGTCGACGCACCCACTTGGGTATGATTATGGCTGCTAAATTGAAAAGGAAGAAAGGAAGAAATGAGAAACACAACAGCAGCAACAACAACAAGAATAGAAACTAAAAACTCATGTGAATAATCTACATGTATATGTATGTTAAACAATAACAACAGCAAAAACTAAAAAGTTTCATTTAAAGAGAATAATACTATCGCGAGTGCAAGAAAACTAAACTACGTAAGGGTATTATTACCGTTGTCCTTGTCTGATGTACTGTGCTGTTACTGTCTGTGGTAGGATCTTCTCATTCATCATTTGATAGTTTTTAGAGTCTTTGTAAGCATCTGTAGTCATTATTCTAGTAGCCATCAATCCATCCCGTACATATATTTTCTTTAAAGACTCAGAATAGGACATTTGACTGCTTGCTTTAACGGTGCACTATAACAGAACATTCACAAAATAAAGTACTATACTATAACATCCTGTACTATAACCAATCCGAGAAACTTTCTCATCCTTATGGTTTTCTTGGAAAGGGATTTTGTGGATATTTACAGCAATATTTACAGCGTATGGAACATGATTGAATATTATACCTTATGAAAGCTCGGTTGTAGTAATTGATTTGCGCGACTGCATGTACAAATGCTGCATGCACAAATAATTATAACCGCCAATAAATTTGATACACCCAAGTCATCCCCTCCTTACGACCTAAGAACGATCAGAAATATACTACAAATAAAATAAACTTACATTTTCAAAATGGTGTTTGTTTTCTTTCAAAAGCCATTTTTGAGAACTAGGGTTGTAAAACTTGTAATTTCCATTGAACACACGCTCTATTTCATCTGCAGTATACACGCAGATGGCAGACCCATCCACTCCATTCCTACAAACAACAACAAACAAATCTATTTAATGTTCTCTCATAGAATGAAACAATTGTATGTGTGTATAGAATGGTAATAATTTTAGCATTTGTGTCATTTTTTATTTAGAAGAAATACACGATGAACGGACAATATTATTCACAAATTTAACAGCACCGCTAATTTCAAAATCCGCTTAACAGTATTTAGGGTACCGCGTAACTTGAACGGTGGAACATACGTAGGGAAACACGTCATGTACCACGTAACGCAAACGATGGGACATATTCAACTTTTCTATTATAGTGTACTTACGGTTGGGTTGTAAATACGGCGTAAAACCTTGAAGATTTCTCGTCCCAATATACGTCCTCTGCAAATCAAAAAAGCAACATGAGACAAAGTAATATACAGTATGATGCCTTCTTTCTTTATTTCCCCTCACTTTTCCTAATATACCCAACAACACATGTCAAAGACGAGTCTACTTACGTATGTTAGTGAACTGTGTCGGGTATTTCCCTGTAGTTTCACAGCTTAGGCTGGCTTTGTTGAACGTTACAAAGTTTTTCTTCAGGAAAAACCGACTGCCACCGTAATCTCCCTGAATTAATGAACCATAAACACAATTGAAGTACTGTTCATCACAAGTTGTTCGTCCGTCCGTATATATCTAGTGAATTCTGTTCGTGTTTCCGTCTTTCCATCAATCAACATTTACCTTACAAATCCTCGCCACTGTCGAGACGCGTGTTTTGCTGTAATCATTCTCGATGGCATCTTCACGGAAGAAGAAGTAAATGTATTTGTCGATGTTAAACGTTTTGACAAACTCAGAACCTGAAATAAACAAGAACATTAATATAGAACAAATGATGACAATGATAATATTAGTATCATGTAATGATGATGTTGTTTAGTATAAAAGAACTGCTGGAAAAATAGAATTAAATAGAATCAAGCCAAAACAAAAAATGTGTACGTTAACATTGAAATCTGAACTTCACTTCAGGTGATGAACTGAAAAATATTTAGAGGAACTTAACGTTTTGACTTATTTAGTGGCTATTTAGGCACTCAACCACAAACTTAACAAACATAAAAGAAACGATATATTTTACAACTTCAGTTGTCTTTGATAGTCACTAAATAAGATCTATTGCACAGTAGCATTTGATTTTAGTTCATGGATCAGTATAGTACTCTAACAGAAAACCATAAACACTTGCAAAAGAAACATGATTTCATGTAGCAATTACCATTCTTACCACTTAGCCAGTTCCTATCTGTTCGCTTTGTCTCTAGGATACGGGGTCTAATCTTAAAATCCATACTAAAGATTGTAGGAAAACGAGCCCTTCCATCAAGCATCGTACCGGCATAGTATCGTCCTTGCTCTAAAATAAAACAGATTCGTTCAGCTACTAGGTTGGCGTGGTCATGGGGTACATATGTCTACACATAGAGGGGTAAAGGGGCAAAAAGGTGTACCTTATACCCAAGAGAGGACAATATACTATTACAGTGAAATATAAAACGCGAAAAAGTGTTACTGAAGCTTTGAGCGATAATCCTTAACGGGAAAAAAGAAGGATCCACAACAACGGCTTCACGTCCGAAACGTCAATAATAACACTATTTTATACCAGCGGTAAGTTAGCAACGCTGACATATTGTACTTATATTATAATAAATTTACCTCATACTATATACTACTAATAATAATAAACTTATAGCTTTACACTTTAAGTCTCAAAGCTTTACAAAACTTGTACTAATGGAATATCTAAATTACAATGCGTAAATACAAACAAAATATATATATATATAATCAGTATCTAGTTAGTTATTTAAAAATTAAGATAGAAGTACTATATAAGTTAAGCTATGTATATTCGAGAAAATCTAATAAATAATATTATAGTTTCTAGTTTGATAAATTAACTATTCATAATATAATTTAAATAAATATGTCTTTAAGGCTGACTTGAAAGTTCAAGGTGTTTCAGAGCTCCGGATGTTAAGCGGGAGCTCGTTCCAAAGCTTCGGTGCAATAACTGAGAATGCTCTGTCACCGTATGATTTAGTATTTGATTTGGATATTGAAAGTAAATGTTTATTTGAAGATCTGAGTGAACGTAGTGGCTTGTATGGAACTAACAGTTCTATTATACTAGCTAGTACTGTATAATTTATAAATACGATCTAATATTAGCTGGGCGTGGCCATGGGGTACGTTAAGGGGAAAGATCACCTACCTGATACTGTAGAATTTATAACTACGATCTAGTATTAGCTGGACGTGGGGGGGGGGGGGGGGGGTACGTTAATGGGGGAGGTCACCTACCTGATAGTATACCAGTAATGTAGAATTTATAACTACGATCTAGTATTAGCTGGACGTGGGGGGGGGGGGGGGGGGGGGGGGGGGGGGGGGGTACGTTAATGGGGGAGGTCACCTACCTGATAGTATACCAGTAATGTAGAATTTATAACTACGATCTAATATTAGCTGGGCGTGGCCTTGGGGTACGTTAAGGGGGAGGTCACCTACCTGATAGTATACCAGTACTGTAGAATTTAGGACTATACGGTACCAGTCCTATTCCATCGATATTGTCTCGGAAATAGTTACCGTCATCGCCTTTTCCTGTTGCACTCGATAGATCTGTCAACTACAGAAAAACAATAAATAATACTTAAAAACCAGCAAAATACAAATATTTACTAAATACAGACAGATTAAAAGGACAACGACAGCAGGTAAGTAGAAAACTATGAATCAACAACTAGACTATACGACAGACAAAAAAATAACGAAAGGAAGCAATGATAGATATGACAATTAGAGCAATGACAATGAAAGAAAAGACAGGGGGACCTGTACAGACTGACAAAAAGACAGGGGGACCTGTACAGGCTGACAAAAAGACAGGGGGACCTGTACAGGCTGACAAAAAGACACGGGTACCTCTGCACAGACTGACAAAAAGACAGGGGGACCTGCACAGACTGACAAAAAGACAGGGGGACCTGTACAGGCTGACAAAAAGACAGGGGGACCTGTACAGGCTGACAAAAAGACAGGGGTACCTCTGCACAGACTGACAAAAAGACAGACAGGGCGGACTTACATTTTTCCAAGTACATATAGGTCGGTGAGCGTTCGTACCGCAAATAAACAGTCTTCCTTGGAATGGTTGCAACACTTTAATAAAGTTGTAACACTCTTCCTGTATAAAAAAAAACACTTAGATTATTAGATTAGAGATATAACAACACACTGAAAACAACTCACAAAACAATATAGTCTCTTAACAAAAGCCGTTCACCCGCTGGTTACAAGTAACGTGGGCCCCTGATACGAGATTGGGGACAACATTTGCTTATCTGTTTTCAAGTCAAGAATTTGAGCATGCGCATTAAAAATAATTATTTTCACGTAATTCACGACTAGAATAATCACTAGGATATCTACATGTGATGTCACTAACCTTTGGCCTATTTATCAGTAAACAATGACTGACGATTGACGTATAGGACGACAAGTTCAACACCTGTAAAATACAACGTTATTCTGATGTAGAGAGAGGAGGAACATGATAACAGTTCCAGTTAAAACCTACACAGCTGCAACACAACAGCATTTACAGTTCCAGTTAAAACCTACACAGCTGCAACACAACAGCATAACAGTTCCAGTTAAAACCTACACAGCTGTAACACAACAGCATAACAGTTCCAGTTAAAACCTACACAGCTGTAACACAACAGCATTTACAGTTCCAGTTAAAACCTACACAGCTGCAACACAACAGCATTTACAGTTCCAGTTAAAACCTACACAGCTGTAACACAACAGCATAACAGTTCCAGTTAAAACCTACACAGCTGTAACACAACAGCATTTACAGTTCCAGTTAAAACCTACACAGCTGCAACACAACAGCATTTACAGTTCCAGTTAAAACCTACACAGCTGTAACACAACAGCATAACAGTTCCAGTTAAAACCTACACAGCTGTAACACAACAGCATTTACAGTTCCAGTTAAAACCTACACAGCTGCAACACAACAGCATTTACAGTTCCAGTTAAAACCTACACAGCTGCAACACAACAGCATTTACAGTTCCAGTTAAAACCTACACAGCTGTAACACAACAGCATAACAGTTCCAGTTAAAACCTACACAGCTGTAACACAACAGCATTTACAGTTCCAGTTAAAACCTACACAGCTGCAACACAACAGCATTTACAGTTCCAGTTAAAACCTACACAGCTGCAACACAACAGCATTTACAGTTCCAGTTAAAACCTACACAGCTGTAACACAACAGCATAACAGTTCCAGTTAAAACCTACACAGCTGTAACACAACAGCATTTACAGTTCCAGTTAAAACCTACACAGCTGCAACACAACAGCATAACACTTCCAGTTAAAACCTACACAGCTGCAACACAACAGCATAACAGTTCCAGTTAAAACCTACACAGCTGCAACACAACAGCATAACACTTCCAGTTAAAACCTACACAGCTGCAACACAACAGCATAACAGTTCCAGTTAAAACCTACACACCAACACAACAGCATTAACAGTTCCAGTTAAAACCTACACAGCTGCAACACAACAGCATTTACAGTTCCAGTTAAAACCTACACAGCTGTAACACAACAGCATAACAGTTCCAGTTAAAACCTACACAGCTGTAACACAACAGCATAACAGTTCCAGTTAAAACCTACACAGCTGCAACACAACAGCATTAACAGTTCCAGTTAAAACCTACACAGCTGTAACACAACAGCATAACAGTTCCAGTTAAAACCTACACAGCTGTAACACAACAGCATTAACAGTTCCAGTTAAAACCTACACAGCTGCAACACAACAGCATTTACAGTTCCAGTTAAAACCTACACAGCTGCAACACAACAGCATTAACAGTTCCAGTTAAAACCTACACAGCTGCAACACAACAGCATTTACAGTTCCAGTTAAAACCTACACAGCTGCAACACAACAGCATTAACAGTTCCAGTTAAAACCTACACAGCTGCAACACAACAGCATTTACAGTTCCAGTTAAAACCTACACAGCTGCAACACAACAGCATTAACAGTTCCAGTTAAAACCTACACAGCTGCAACACAACAGCATTTACAGTTCCAGTTAAAACCTACACAGCTGCAACACAACAGCATTAACAGTTCCAGTTAAAACCTACACAGCTGCAACACAACAGCATTTACAGTTCCAGTTAAAACCTACACAGCTGCAACACAACAGCATTAACAGTTCCAGTTAAAACCTACACAGCTGCAACACAACAGCATTTACAGTTCCAGTTAAAACCTACACAGCTGCAACACAACAGCATTAACAGTTCCAGTTAAAACCTACACAGCTGCAACACAACAGCATTTACAGTTCCAGTTAAAACCTACACAGCTGCAACACAACAGCATTTACAGTTCCAGTTAAAACCTACACAGCTGCAACACAACAGCATTAACAGTTCCAGTTAAAACCTACACAGCTGCAACACAACAGCATTTACAGTTCCAGTTAAAACCTACACAGCTGCAACACAACAGCATTAACAGTTCCAGTTAAAACCTACACAGCTGCAACACAACAGCATTTACAGTTCCAGTTAAAACCTCCACACCAACACAACAGCATAAGAGTTCCAGTTAAAACCTACACACCAACACAACAGCATTAACAGTTCCAGTTAAAACCTCCACACCAACACAACAGCATAAGAGTTCCAGTTAAAACCTCCACACCAACACAACAGCATTAACAGTTCCACTTAAAACCTACACACCAACACAACAGCATAACAGTTCCAGTTAAAACCTCCACACCAACACAACAGCATTAACAGTTCCAGTTAAAACCTCCACACCAACACAACAGCATAACAGTTCCAGTTAAAACCTCCACACCAACACAACAGCATAACAGTTCCAGTTAAAACCTCCACACCAACACAACAGCATTAACAGTTCCAGTTAAAACCTACACAGCTGCAACACAACAGCATTAACAGTTCCAGTTAAAACCTCCACACCAACACAACAGCATTAACAGTTCCAGTTAAAACCTCCACACCGACACAACAGCATTAACCGGTTCCAGTTAAAACCTCCACACCAACACAACAGCATAACAGTTCCAGTTAAAACCTCCACACCAACACAACATCATAACAGTTCCAGTTAAAACCTACACACCAACACAACAGCATAACAGTTCCAGTTAAAACCTCCACACAAACACAACATCATAACAGTTCCAGTTAAAACCTCCACACCAACACAACAGCATTAACAGTTCCAGTTAAAACCTCCACACCGACACAACAGCAATAACAGTTCCAGTTAAAACCTCCACACCAACACAACAGCATAACAGTTCCAGTTAAAACCTCCACACCAACACAACAGCATTAACAGTTCCAGTTAAAACCTCCACACCAACACAACAGCATAACAGTTCCAGTTAAAACCTCCACACCAACACAACAGCATTTACAGCTCCAGTTAAAACCTACACACCAACACAACAGCATAACAGTTCCAGTTAAAACCTACACAGCTGCAACACAACAGCATTTACAGCTCCGTCCAGTTAACCGGTTTACCGATCATTCCATCAGACAACAAAGAGAATTAATGATCCTTGATGTCAACTTGATTGTTATACGCCAAGTACAACCTCGTTCTTGCCCCATCCACAAGCTAAGGGAAAAGGCCTGGGATGGAGGTTGACGCCGACTACACTCACTTTGATAACAGTAAAACTACGCTTGTCTACAGTACACTTACCTTGATTACAGTAAAACTACGCTTGTCTACAGTACACTCACTTTGATAACAGTAAAACTACGCTTGTCTACAGTACACTGACCTTGATTACAGTAAAACTACACTTGTGTACAGTACACTTACCTTGGTTACAGTAAAACTACGCTTGTCTACAGTACACTTACCTTGGTTACAGTAAAACTACGCTTGTGTACAGTACACTTACCTTGATTACAGTAAAACTACGCTTGTCTACAGTACACTGACCTTGATTACAGTAAAACTACACTTGTCTACAGTACACTGACCTTGATTACAGTAAAACTACGCTTGTCTACAGTACACTCACCTTGATTACAGTAAAACTACACTTGTCTACTTGTAATACTTCACTCCTAGTGAAAAAAGAGAAAAAAAGTGAGAAATAAAAGAGAAATTCGAACATTAGATAATAATAATAACAGTCTACTTGATAAAGAGATGATAAAGATGTTATAACATTCATGGAAATTAAACAAATAAACTAGTGAAAAATAAAAGACAAGTACCGTGACAATTCGATCTTACATCGTTTACTTGGTAAAGAAGTCAATTATGATTTTCGTGAAAATGAAAGAAAGAAAGATGAGAAATAAATAAAAACCAAATAAAATAAATAAAATAAAACAAATAAATGCTAATGACTAAATTTTGCATTGTCATTCATATTGATAAAAATATCTCATTTTATCAAATGAAGATAATAGAAATCAAATGGAAATCAAATTATCTACAGATCAGTAAAGTGCGCAAACGAGATTCATAATCAGTTGATATCTCAGTAAACAGTTTCATGTATGTGATAATACTGTTTTCGATTGAGCATGAGGCTATGACCAGCCAGACAAATAATTATTCAAATTTAGTGGTTACCATATTTTAATAATCCAAACATGTTATAGCATTAATGGTTGTTTTATGTTCGACTTGCTGAATGTTTTCTATATTATAATTTGTATTTGCACGTAAATTAGAGAATAAAAGTAATTTTGTGACCATAATGTCACTGCATTACAATTTCCATGATAATATTGCTGTTTCAGGCTACCACGCCTCTATCACACATGGTATACGTTGGCAAAGATTTGTTGTCAAACCAACACTTTGATCATAAAAATGTTATAATAATGATTCCCCCTGTTCAGTTTTGATCAATGTTTTTTGCCCGTGTTTGTACCAGGATTTTAAATACAATACTTAGAAATGGTTGCTAGCCTGCTAATAGTGGATTATATTACCTTGCTCCAACCAATAAGTTATCATCTTCTAACAGCATAGTGCTGTAGTTCTGTGCACGACTTGGAAGCTCCTTAGCACCAGATGTTGATATCAGGTCTGGAAAAACAAATATAATTTATCAAAAAAGCAACCAACCAACCAACCAACCAACCAACCAACCAACCAACCAACCAACCAACCAACCAACCAACCAACCAACCAACCAACCAACCAACCAACCAACCAACCAACCAACCAAGAAAACCAGACACTGTAGTGGTTTTGAAAACGACCCCCAAAAGGTAAGCAGATATTAAAAGAATTGTTACAGCCTTGTTGATTTCGGGCCCAAAAAGGTACGACTGTGCGATGTTTTTGGCAGCTAAGTTTACTTTTAGTAACAAAGCAGAGTAAAAATGACCCTTACAGGTATGGAGTCATGTTACTGAACTGACGTTTAAGCAACAATTCTAAAAGGACCCTAAAAGGTGCAAACAGGGAATAATTTCAACCCTATATATAAATGAAGCGCCGATCACCCCTACCACTAAGACGAAAAGGAGTATCCCTTTCCGGGCTTTTTACGTTCAAATGCTGTACAAACCTTTATAAGTCGTAATGACGTGAGAAACTTTCATGCAGTCTTGACATGATGTAAGCGAGCTCCCGATGGATAAAAACAGCAACAACAATAGCCATCTCGCCTCCATGTTCATGTAGTTTATCAGTCTTTCACTGTAAGATGTACAAAATAGAGAAAAGACTAAGAATGATGGAAATCTGAATAGATCTTTTGATACTTATAACCCTAAACCTAAATAATAAAACATCCCTCCTGAATTTTAAATTATGGCCAATTCAATTGTCTACACTCTTCTTTCTAGTCCCCTTGTACCTATATAGATTCTTTAGATACTTCTTTTCAAATCTTAATATTATTCTATAGAGGTTACCAAAGACCGTATTTTGCCTCTACTCTATATAGTTACTAAACACCAAACAACACTTGACGCAAGTGCGGGTGGGTCAGTCTGGCCCGAGATAATTAATGAATTCAAACATTATCATAAATAAAATATTATCATAGCCGGACACGAAAGCCCAAAAGTGGAAAAAATGGGAACGTGATACCCCGACCAATAATGGGCCTCCACAAACAACAAGCCAGCTCAACATCGCAAATTTCGATGGTGGGACAAAAATCGCTTTTAATCAAAGGAACTCAGCTCTGGATTAGACTTCCAACTAAACTAACTAATCGATCACTAGAATTTAAAAGGAAACTGACCGATTTAGTAGCAGAAGAAAACCATCTATAGGATATGGCTTTTTTGCTATTTATTTAATTATTAAGATTTAAGACCTCTATGATTAACAAATTATTGTTAAATAGAGGTTTTCACTCTCTTGAAATAAAGTTATTACTTTATATCATATTTATATACTTGGTAAAATGTATATAGTTTTGGGGTTCTAAGGTTTACAAGCGATCACAATAACAAAGTTACACTGTCCTGTCTAGGACTAAAAAAGAAACATTAATTTTATTTAAATTCTAGGCTGACCAAAACCCTATATATGCAACACTGTATTTATTACACAGGGCACTTAACTCTCTACACCGACGGGCTTACTAGCCTCCGCAACGATAAAATATTTACTAACGTCAATCTCGAAACTTATTTTACAAAACTATTAACTGGTCCAAAACACTAAAAACATTTGTTGTTTAGGCGCAGTCTAGAACGAAAACACTAGAACCATGAAACAAAATCAAATTGTTAGTGTGTAATAGTTCTTATTTAGCGACTATTAGGGGCTGTTTATATGAAGGCGAGTTGTCCCTGCTAGCCGGGATAACTCCATTGTTTTATATTCCCCTGGGGACACAAAACAATAGAGTTATCCCGGCTAGCAGGGACAAATCGCCTTCATATAAACAGCCCCTTAGGCCTAGGTTATACGTCGAATCTTACTTGTGCCGAATACAATTCAAACAATAGATAACTAGGCGGTCTTCTTTGATGTAATTGCATTCGGCACAAGTGAGATTCGACGTATAACCTAGGCCTAAGTTACTATAAAAGACAAGTAAAGTGGTAATGAGGTATTGTTTCCTTTTGTACTTGATGTTTCTGGTTGAGTGATACTGACTAAATAGTCACTAAATAAAAACTATTAGTTGGTAACTATTTTGTTTTTATATATTTCATGGTTCTAATGTTTTCGCCCTACTTTTTATCTAGGAATAGATATGTCTTACCTGGTTGCAGCGAAACCTCATGCAGTAAACCTTAATAAACACCCTCTCATATAATGGTGGTACTTGGTATACGTGGCATTAGTAAGGCTAGCTGGGCATGTTTTATTACTACAGATATATAAAAAAATTGTTAAGGAAATAACATTAAGGAAATAACATTAAGGAAATAACATTAAGGAAATAACATTAAGGAAATAACATTTTTTTTTACATATATATCTAAATATTAAAATGTATATCGATTTTTTCTTATAACAGTTTATTTATTGATCGATATCGACCTGGGTTATGTGATGCCCAAAAATCGAAATTTCTCAATCTTTTGGTTTCACCAGATTTTAGTTTTTCGAGGAAGTTGAGATTTAAAGGATTATTCATTTAAAGTTTTTAAATTTTACGTGGACGGACCCGTTTATAATTGAACATCGATATAGGGCTGAGATTTATATGCTGATAAATAAATATAGCAACACAGTTACTTCCTTTATCACATGCTTCGATAAAACAAAAAAATACTCAAATCCATTTTGGACGACGGGTAGTGTACGTGTCTTCCCACAAACCAAAACTGATTGATGGACGGACCAACGGACCGGCGTATGACAAAGACGTTTTCAAGACATTAAGTGTTACCATTAAAATTGCTCATATATATTTTATTTTTTCCTCGGTCCGTTGACCCGATCATCCGTTTGTCCGTCAGTGTTTTTCCCAACACCTAGATTCGAACTATTGTGGATCGACTAGCAAATCCTCACGTCCTTATTTAAACATCAATAAGATTAATCCATTATTTTAGGGCCAGCCTATATGTAGCCCAACTATCATGAGCTATCAATCTAGTATCAGAGACATAGAGTACAAACATAAAAATTGTGTGAAACATAAATAGTACTAAATAGTGATATCTTATGCTAAATTTATCGTTTAGAGTGGTTTTCATTAACCCGTGAAACAAAGTGTAATAGATAAAGAGTAATAAAGTGTATTAATGTGTAATAGTGCTATTGAACAAATGGTTATAAAACACAAAGTTTAAGTTTAAGTGTAATAAAGCATATTACGCTAAAGTGTGTTTCACGGGTTAATGAAAACCACTCTAATTAGCAATATTTAGTACTAATTAGTTCTACTTGTTTCACGGGTATAATATTTGTACTCTAGGTATCAAAAAAGTTATTTGTTATACAACAGGCCTAGTCTGGGACCTTAACTCGCCTTAACTCGCCTTAACTCGCACAAACTCGCATTAACTCGCACAAGCTCGCAGTAAATTACTCAATGTCATAATGCACAGGGAATTGCCTTAACCTCATCTCACAAAGCTGAAATATACACATATAAGTCATGTTCTTTTAGTGTCACTCCAAATTATGGGATTTTTCCTTAACTCGCCTTAACTCGCCTTAACTCGCCTTAACTCGCCTTAACTTGCAGCATTGAAATTTTGATTTTCCCTTAACTCGCCTTAACTCGCCTTAACTCGCCCAAACTCGCCCAAACTCGCTGCGAGTTAAGGCGAGTTTAGGTCCCAGACTAGGCCTTACAACTATATAATACTTATATCATCTTGATCATCTCATCACTGATCAACATTAAATGAAATGGTAGGTGTATGTATTGTTACTATACAAGTGAAGGATAGGAGAAACATATTATTTTCTCTTTGTAAATTAATGGTTTGTCCCTTATGTATGAAATATACGTAAGAAAGATACAATCAAGGCAGAAGCATATCATGTACCAAAGCTGATCAGTACTGAATGTAATATAGTCGGAGGTCTCTTTGTCATCACTCTCGTAAGCGACCAAACCCTAGCCTCCATCGAGACCATTGGGCTTCTGAAAAACGTCCAGCATTCTAAGTAATGTTTACAACATGAGCGACTGTGTTTTATCGGTTCGGCTTGTGATTGTATAGCCGATACAACACGGATGCGAATGTTGTAAATTACTTGTGAAATCAAAAATCCTTTGTTATGTCAGTGAAGTACGTTGATACAATGAGAACAATGATACAATTGCTGTACGCCATATTCTGTTATCGCGGTAACAAAGAAAATGTACATGCATTGAATGATATTTGAATGACTGGGATGTACTTTAAGTCAATGGACTAATGGAAAGACTAGCTTAAAGTAACTTGTGAAACATAATTGTGAATTAAATATCATTTAACAGCTAAATTTTAGCAATTTTCTCAGTTATCAGTTAAATTAAAAACAAAGAAATATTTATTTTCAAATTTATTAATTGTATCTAATTTACATTTCAGATACAAGTCACTAGTGGTTGTATCTAATTTACATTTCAGATACAAGTCACTAGTGGTTGTATCTAATTTACATTTCAGATACAAGTCACTAGTGGTTGTATCTAATTTACATTTCAGATACAAGTCACTAGTGGTTGTATCTAATTTACATTTCAGATACAAGTCACTAGTGGTTGTATCTAATTTACATTTCAGATACAAGTCATTAGTGGTTGTATCTAATTTACATGTTCATTGTTTTACCCCTGTTTTCCCTGATGATTATTCAAACCCTCCCCGTGCTTAAGTTTGTATGGGCTTTACAAGAGTGTTCATGTGACCTGATTTCTCATATCGAATTGGCTGGAAAGCTTATGAATTATTAATGAATTTTACAAGGAGATCGTGAAATGGAACTTTGGATGGTTCCAGCACTGATTACCTATTTTGTATATCACAGGCTGTTCAATACAAAAGTTGGTCAGAAACCCAACCAATTTTCAAAGGTGTACCACAAGGTATTATCCTAGGCCCTGTCCTACTTATAATTCCGTTCACATTTGCAGTTTTCAAAGATGATTACTTATGCTGATGGTTCAGCATTATTTTACGACTAATAAACCATCTTAGTAAATATTTTGATGAGCTGACTTTGAAATAACATCGAACGATGTGTCGAAACGTCGTAACTTCTTTGCGCTCGTCTTTTTTTGCTAGCCTTTAGTAAATATTGTTTTGTAAACTTACCGGTCCATTTGACATGTAGACAAACATTTTCAAGATGATTTATAAGTTTCAAGATAAATAATCGCTACAAGACACAAATATCTTAAAAGGCCTATAAACCCTGGCTGTTTGCTATTTCTATTAAAATTACTGGTCCTAAACAACAATAATATCTTGAATGAATGTTTGAACATCCTTCTTAGCGTTGCCGTTGGTACTGAGGTTTTAAATTGGAACCGATCTCGTATTTGCCGAAAAAATCGAGTTGAAGTAGACTGAATGATAGGTGGATCTATCAAGCAGACTCTCCTACCTTGGGTTGATACTGAGTTAAGAGAAGTGGAGGGGTACCTACATTGTAAAATGGCTTAAAATGTTTTAAAAACGCGAAATATTGAGAGGAGACAATAAGTACACTTCTTTATGTATTTATTCTAAGCTTTATTTTCAGAAATCCAGCTGTTTACTGTAATATTATGAGAGAAGCCGTGTTATTACATACATTCCTTAATAAATGAATAGCCTGGGTTATCTGTGGGTATGCTCGTCAAAAACAGCCCTAAAGTCCTTTTAAAAAGAACGTGACAAGGCGTCGTATCAGAAATACCGTATGCAATCTTGAAAACAATGCCATTACCATATATGGTATTGTAGGTGAGAAGTAACAAAAGACTTTGATTAGCGCGCAAGATCATTTTTTAACAGGATGAGATTGCAACAAAACAATAGGCATATCTTTGATACGACGACTTTTAGCACCTAAGGCTAGATTTACAAGGGACCGGACGAATTTTTGACTGGTCAAAAAATCGTCCTGGACATGCTGTTCACACGGACCGAACAATATTTTCGTCCTGTTCAGACGAATATTTGATCGGTTAAGCGTCCAAATTATTGCACGTTTAGCGCGGTCCCATGTGAACGGAACTCGTAAGCGGATGTTTTTTTGACCGGTCAAAAATTCGTCCGGTCCCATGTAAACGTAGCTTAAGAGATACCACACAAAAACATAAAAAGACAAAAATAAAGCGATTAGGATTCCTTAAAAGATATTTTTATTCCCGCTTGCCCCGAGTCCCCCGTTAACGGGCAGGATTCCACAGTACATGTATTGTATACTTTCACCAAAACACGACTGACCACCATTACTAGGGGCTGGGTTAGTACAACCTCGACGACGAGTTTTAACACCAGAACCAAGAGTAACAGAACAAGAACCCCATGACGACCAGTCAGACCAGTTACCATTGATAACACCATCTCGTAGCCAGTCAGATTCACTTGACCAAAACTGTCGCTTATTGACTGGAAGTGAGAGAATATAAATATTCAGACACAGCAATTACAGTAGCCTGATTTTCAGAGCGGGCTCGGGTCCTATACGCTATCACTTTCTAGTTTTGTGAGAAAGTGATAGCGTAGGACCCAGGCCCGCTCTGAAAATCAGGCTACAATTACAGTATCTCAAGAGAATCATTTTAAAAGTGCTTAATATTCTCTTGAGTATGGTTAACGAAAAAAATATGTTGGCAGAGAAGGAAAGTTGAAAATCAGGCTACAATTACAGTATCTCATGAGAATCATTAAGTGTTTTTAAAATATTCTCTTGAGTATGGTTAACGAAAATTATGTTTGCAGAGTAAACACGCAAATAGTTCCTTTTACAGTTCTCTTCGCCATTTTGTAAGGTAACCGTGCCTTTGCCATTTGCACAGAACTATAAAAGGACTATATACTTAGTAGTGTTCAATATTTAAAGGCACAGTACGTCTTTTCATACATACCTGTACATTGCTTCAACTCTATTGGCTGTCCTTGACAATCACGTGGATTGCACGTGTTAAGGCATTCTCTTTTACGGCACTGGCAGACATTACCATCCTGTTGCTGACAAACTTGCCATGGAGACCAAGATGACCACACAGCTAATAGAGTAATGATGAGATAAGCATTGACGAATAAAATAACTATTTAACAATAATCAAAAACTTATACCTTTTTGAACTGGACATTTGTCAAGTTTTTGTTCCCAATTTGAACCCCTGTAAGAGAAATTACACAGTCATTGACTAGGTCTGTTTAGAGTATATTATTGACATTCAAATACAGCACACATTTATAATTTGAATATATAATGATTTGTTTGTTAACCTGTTTTTCCATGAAGTACACCCTCCTGATTGACTCCACCCACAGTAAGGATCACCAGCCTCTAAACACGACCTGAGAAACATGACAACACGTTCAGTTAATGGTATACGGTATGAATTTAAACAGCAACGATACTTTAGTATGAGACATATCAGAAAAAGCTAGAGGACATTCTTAGTTTGAACGAAGTTTCAACAAAAACTGAAACTCGTTACAAAGAGAGAGATTTTCTTACTTTCTGTCTTGATGTCTCCTGCAACGAGCAAGTTCTAGTCTGACAAACTTGGTTGATGTAAGTACATACAAGTAGCCCTGGATATATAACATGGTGTATATTGTTATAATATGGCCCTCTTAAGGACGTTCGCGGACATTGTTTGTGCGCATCCTTTTTGCGCGCGACGAGGGACGCTTGGATGATTTTCTTTTATAAGAAAAGCAAGATGGCGGGCGGTTTTTTTCGGAGTTTGCAGCACAATATCTTGAAAACGAATGCGGTGACCCCATTTTTATTTTAATATTTAATAAAGAATTGCAAAAATTGTCTTTGTTCAAAATTTGAAGGAAACGTTTTGGTCCTCATCTGTCGAAATCCGCACCAAATGTTGCATGATGGATGCGAAATCGAGCCAAAAACCAGAAGTTAGTTGTATTTATTCATAAATATTTGTACATGGTATTGATCTGTAGGCTATAAGACGTTTGTCTCAAAAGATGTTTTGCAATCCATTTTGTTTTTCCTAAAAAAAAAAACAAAAAAAAAACCGAATTGTACGTATTGTGCGCATGCGATTCTTGACAAGCTGAAGACTGCACTTTGAGATCATATGACTCCTAAACGAAGATTGTGCATGGCCCCCATTTTTTATTTAGTTATGGAACTTGTATGATGGTTGTACTTCACCATGCGAAGTTTGAAGGAAAAAAAAACAAGGTAAACTGATTTGCCTTCGAACGTCTTTAATAATTGGACACTCTGTATTTCAATACGTACGCTACAGCACGAAGCGCAAAACAGCAAAAGTATGACCACTTTCAAAGTATTCGCATATAACACGCCATTTTTGGTAAAAATAGACATCTTCTCATGGAAAGTACAAAATGAGTGCAAAGAATAATGCAGCCATACGTTTGTGCTTTGCCCTGTAATTTATTTTTTTGGAACAGATCGATATATAATAACCGGCGGAGTATACACACTGGAATGAAACTATAGAATTACCAACGGGCCTTACGTTTTGAGCATCCAGATGGATTTGGTTGATTCGTCCTCGTTTATCTTCATCCTGTTGTGATCAGAAAACAAAGAGAGTATTACATGTAATCATCATTGATATGCATATATGTACGACAACAATGATACTCACATCAAAAAGTCGGATTTCTTCAACGATACACGTTCCATTATTTCTATCAGGATCAAATAACTTTAATATGGAGGCTTTGTCTGTGAAGGCAAGCACACCATTAGCAAATGTGTGAATGTTAGTTCTTTAATTATATAGACAGTACAGATACATGGCAAAATTATCATATCCCCTTGGCGTGAATTGAATTCCACGGTTTCGGCTTTCTAGTCCGATGTGTTAACCACTACACCACAAGGACCAACCAAGCTGGATACGCAGCCGGATAATGTGGGGGTCCGACGACGATATTAATCCAGCGTGGCTGATCCTTGTGGTGTAGTGGTTAACACATCGGACTAGAAAGCCGAAACCGTGGGATTCAATTCCCGCCTAGATGATACAAGAAAATGTAACTAGCCAATCAGCGCGAAGCTAACAAGCTCAAGTTGTTAGCATAACCCATGACAGAAAAAAATTGCGCACCAAAACCTTTCTCAGTAGGGTAGGGTACGAAAGATTTTAAAACTAAAACTCAAAAAACTTTTAAAAATCAATATACAACAATATTTACAACATGATATAACAATTATCGTCAATAAAATACAATCATTCTTGAAAATATAAAGCATCAAATAAACTTTTTTTAATACGTCGAGGCTCCCCTCCCTCGAAATGATAATTGGTCAGTGCGGGTTTTGCATAGGTTTAAAAGCCATTAGGGACGGCGGTCAACTTCAAAACTTCAAAAGTTTATTGAATCGTCCTCAGTTCAAGTCCAAAATATCTCAAGAGAAGCCATTCTAAATATTTTTCCTTGGTTCTCGTTTCTTCTAGAAGAGCAAGTGATGCGAGCAGCAGCTCTGACAAGTTTTGGATGCCTGACAATCAGTGATAGGAGCTCGACTAAATTCCCTTTCAAAAAGCATCCTGTATATTAAATCAAGGTGCAAAGAAGTTTCATATAAACATTAAACTCTTAATCCGTTGTTTATTTTCTTCTTTCAATATATTCAAATACCTTTGACACGTAAAAAAATTCGAAATACATGCGAAAGTTGGGTGAATGAACGGCGAGCTGGGGGTTTCCCTTCGTTTTATTTATATCTTTATACAATCGGCGCATTACAAAAATGCACGGGCTCAAGGCTAACAACTTTGGTGAATTCGTATGCAGGCCTGGTCGCAAATACATTACCTAGGCCAAGGACATATGATATTTTTCTCATGTATCTGTATTTCACTTATACACCGAACGCATTTCAATTCATTAGATATACAGCAAATACCTGTTCCAATGTACATTACTAGCTTGTTGTTCACATTGTCCACAGCAATAGTTTGGAACCTGCAAATAAATAATAACCGTTTATAACTTAATTAAATGTGAACGAAAGAAGGTGAACGAGAGAGTCTCAGAGAACAAAATAGGAAAGAGTCTCGGAGAACAAAAAAGGAAAATCAACAACAACAACTAGTATAAAAACTAGAAACACATGTATGTTAAACAACAGAAACAACAACTATAAGCACAGTCCTAAAAATAAACAAATAATTAGAGAATAATACTATCGCGAGTCACGAAAACTAAACTAGGTAAAGAGGTAGTATTATTACCGTTGTCCTTGTTTGATGTACTGTGCTGTTACTGTATGTGGTAGAATCTTCTTATTCATCAGCAGAGATTTTTTAATGTCTTTGTAAACTTTCTTCTTCATTGTCGTAGTAACCATCAATCCATCTATTTTCTTTTGAGTGCCAGACTTTTCAAGACTGCTTGCTTTAATGGTACACTATATAACAGAGTATACACAGTTTAAAGATTGTACTATATATAAGTTACAAAAAAGTAATAACTTCATCCGGGGGAATAACCTCAATATATTTGCCATACTGGAACCCCCTTCCCACCAACCCCCAACCCTCCCCGCCCCGCCCCGCCCCTCAGGGTTGCCTCGTAAATGTGATCTTTAATTTTTTTGAGAATATTTACAGATATGAATTAATTGTTAATTTAAGTAAATGATATATACGTAGATGAATTAAGAACTGTATATGCCTGCGTATGAAACATTATTGAAAATTATACCGTTTGAAAGTTTGTTTTTAGCAATTGATTATAATCCTTCTAATCTAGTATTATACCTACTACTAATAACAACACCAAACTGATTTAAACCTGTAAACTATGGACTCTAGTCTCCTTAAAGCTGCTCATGTCTATTAGTGCTTTGACGTAATGCCCCTGTTAATGCGCTACTGTACAACTAATATATAACCGCCAAGAAATTTGCTGCACCCGGGTCATCCCCTCCTTACGATCTAGGAACAATCAGAAATAAACTACAAATAAAATAAACTTACATTTTCAAAATAATGATTGTTTTCTTTCAAAAGCCATTTTTGATAACAAGTGTTGTAGAACTTGTATTTGCCATTGAACACGCGCTCTATTTCATCTGTAGTATACGCGCAGATGGCAGACCCATCCACTCCATTCCTACAAACAAAAACAAACATATCTCAAATAATGAAATAATTGTTTTCGAACAGATTATGATTTGTTTGTTGTTTTCTGTATTTGTTTTATTTGTTGCCTAATTCTTTGTTCCAATTTACTGTCAACGTTGATGCACATTGAGGAGATCCAAAAAACTTTCCAGCTTGAAATTTTATATACAAGTAGTGTGATGTCGGAACATTAAGTCTTGGACAATCGTAAGGCCGGGTATTTTCTATGCAAAATTATTCAATTACAAACAAAAAAAGGTGAGGTTGTACCACATAACGCAAACGATGGGACATATCTAACTTTTCTATTATAGTGTACTTACGGTTGGGTTGTAAATACAGCGTAAAACATGGAAGATTTCTCGTCCCAATATACGTCCTCTACAAATCAAAAAAGCAACATGAGACAAATCAATATACTGTATGATGCCTTCTTTCTTTATTTCCCCTCACTTTTCCCAATAACAAACAACACCTGTCAAAGACGAGTCTACTTACGTATGTTGGTGAACTGTGTAGGGTATTCTCCTGTAGTCTCACAGCTTAATCTGGCTTTGTTGAACGTTACAAACTTTTTCTTTAGGAACATTTTAATGCCGCCGTTATCTCCCTGAATTAATGAACTTATTACTTTGGAATCTCATATTTGATTGCCATACATATATATATGTATGTATGCATGCCTTACTATCAATCTAAATATCTAGTGCGCGAAAATACGACCCTTTGTTTTCTTTCTTTTTCCACTTCCCTCCACAGAGAGTAGAGGGGAGATTTGTTTGAGCATAATTAAATTAATTTTGAGAAACTTGGTTCCAGTTCCTTGCTCGATATGAAAAAGGCTAATTGAGTTGATTCAGGAACACATTATGTACTCATTCACTTTCCAATTTCATGATGATTTGATGTTGCTGTTTAAAATTTTGGACTATTAAACTTCCAAAAAAATATTTCAGAAAAACACCAGTCAGTTGACTGTACTTTCATGCCATACTATTGATTTTAGTGGCAAAAATGAGGAAATGAGTCAAAATAGCAATTTTGTTATTGTATTACAGCGCTTTTCGTACTATTACGTGACATCCATGATGAGTACGCTGTGAAAAACTGTAATTAGTTGGTATTGTGAAATTTTGATTGACTGCTGTAACAATGCCTTTTGCATCTTGGTATACGTATAAATGGCTGCCTAATTATCAAGGAGGCGGAAAATATTTTTCTGAAATTGCATAAATTACCTATCCTACTTACCTAAATTACCAATCAAATTGAGCAAGTCACAGTAAATACTCTAGCGATTAGCAATTGAGGTCATGTGAATTTTTAATAGTTCAGCGGTCTAGCGCATGCTTATACAAATCCCCCCTCTGCTTCAACAGAGTAAATTAAAAGATGAGTCAAAGAACGTCTGTTTTCTCAGGCGAATTTCTCTTTCTCGCTGTTTTTTCTATCTGTCTGTCTGTGTATCAATAATGCATGCGCATGGCGTCTCTATGCGGTCTGCCAGTACGACTGAAGTCTCTCTTTCTTTCCATTAATCAACATTTACCTTACAAATTCTCGCTACTGTCGAGACGCGTGTTTTGCTGTAATCATTCTCGATGGCATCCTCATGGAAGAAGAAGTAAATGTATTTGTCGATGCTAAACGTTTTGACAAACTCAGAACCTGGAATAATTAAGCAAGAAAAAAAACCTCCAATATAGAAAATGTTGGTATGGAAAGATTAGGTTTTGATAATTTAGCAAAGTATGATAATAAGCCAAAACAAAAAAATGCTTCAAACTTAGCTTTGAAATCTCCATCAGTCAACATTATCTTTTAGGAGTGCTTTTGAAAATTCCCGACGTGCATATACGTTTTCTTTTCAAAAATAAAACGTCCCTGTCAACAACAGCTGCTGCAATCAGGATACCTCGTCACAACTTTACTGATCAGTTGTCTTTGATGGTGAATAATGCTCGCTAAATTACGAACTATATTTAGTTATTACACTATAGAAATTTTATTTTATTGCATGGATCTAGTGTTTGTTCTCTAACAGAAAACGATGAACACTTGAAAAAGAAACATATGCTTTTATGCAACAAATTAAAGGCCATTCTTACCACTTAGCCAGTTCCTATCTGTTCGCATTGTCTCTAGGATACGAGGCCTAATCTTAAAATCCGTACTAAAGATTGTAGGAGAACTAGCCCCTCCATCAAGCATCGTACCGGCATAGTATCGTCCTTGCTCTAAAACAAAACAGATATGTTCAGCTACTAGGTGGGCATGGTCATGGGGTACATTTAGAAAGGGAAAAGTAGCGAAAAAGGTGGAGGTGGTGTCACCTACCTGATAGTATACCAGTACTGTATAATTTATAAATACGATCTAATATTAGCTGGGCGTGGCCATGGGGTACGTTAAGGGGGGGGGGGGGGGGGGTCACCTACCTGATAGTATACCAGTACTGTAGAACTTAGGACTATACGGTACCAGTCCTACTCCATCGATACTGTTTCGGAAGTAGTTGCCATCGTCGCCTTTTCCTGTTGCATTCGATAGATCTGTCAACTACAGAAAGAAGCAATGACAGATTAACGGAATAACAATGACAATAAACATATGTGGACTTACAAAAGAACTTAACTTAGAAAAGAGAAACATGACTACACCGACTACAGTCTGACATACAGACTGGTAGACAGATACAGCAGACAGACAGAGAGACAGACAAACAAAGAAATAAACGTACAATCTGACTATAACAGACAGACAGACAAACAGACAAGTTGGACTTACATTTTTCCAAGTACATATAGGCCGGTAAGCGTTCGTGCCGCAAATAAACAGTCTTCCTTGGAATGGTTGCAACACTTTAATAAAGTTGTTACACTCCTGCGTAACAAAAAAAAAAAAAAAACACTTAGATTATTAGATTAGAGATATAACAACACACTGACAACGACTCGTAATACGATATAGTCTCTTAACTGAAAACCGTCCTGAGTTTTTACCCGCTGGTTAAAAGTAACGTGGGCTCCTTGTACGAAATTTGAAACAAATTTGATTATCATCATTTTCAAGTCAACCATTTGAGCTTGCACAGTCAATATGTTTCCATTCATGACTAGATCAATCACTGGAATATCTAGCTGTTACGTCACTAACCTCGGCAATATATGTCAGAGTACAATTTTTGACTTCAAAATTTGAGGGCGTCAAATTCAACACCTGTAAAATATAACGTTTTTTAAAAATGTCAGAGAAAAAAGGAACAAAAATTAACAGAGATAACAAGTACACTTACCTTAATTACAGTAAAACTATGTTTGTCTATTTGTACGACTTGATTCCTAGAAAGAGAAATGCATGTTTGAACCTGCAGCATTGAAGCAATAATTAGAAATGGCTAATGATTACCTTGCTCCAACCAATAAGCTATCATCTTCTAACAGCATAGTGCTGTAGTTCTTTGCACGACTTGGAAGTTCCTTAGCACCACCAGATGTTGATATCAGTTCTGGAATAACAAATGAAATTTATTAAAAATTTCACCTATATATTTATTAAAAAATAAATAAAATAGATAAATAAATGAAGGAAGGAATGAATACAGTGTGTTGGGATATCACAAAAACGTTTTACCCCGGGGGAACGACCCCCGTCGGTTTTGAAAACGACCCCAAAAAGGTAAGCAGATATTAGAAGAACTATTCAGTACAGCCGGCCTAGTTGATTTCAGCCCCTAAAAGGTACGACTGTGCGATGTTCTTGGCAGCTAAGTAATTACTACTAAGAAGAGTAAAAACGACCCTTACAGGTACGGAGTCGTGTTACTTAACTAGCGTTTGAGCCAGAACCCTTAAAGAACCTTAAAAGGAACGCAGATTACCCCTTGGACAAAGGGCGTACATCCCCCCACCTCCCGGGATTTTTACGTTCAAATTCTGTACAAACCTTTATACGACGTAATGACGTGAGAACCTTTCATGCAGTCTTTACATGATGTAAGCGAGCTCCCGATGGATAAAAACAGCAACAACAATAGCCATCTCGCCTCCATGTTCATGTAGTTTATCAGTCTTTCACTGTAAGATCTACAAAATAGAGAAAAGACTAAGAATGATGGAAATCTGAATAGATCTTTTAATACTTATAACCCTAAAACATCCCTCCTTGATTTTAAATTATGGCCAATTCAACTCTTCTTTCTAGTCTCCTTGTACCTATAGATTCTGTAGATACTTCTTTTAAAATCTCAATATTGTTCTTTAGAGGTTAACAAGGACTCTATATTGCCTCTACTCCATATAGATACTAAACACCAAACAACACTTAACGCAAGTGCGGGTGGGTCAGTCTGGCCCAAGATCCGGAATATTTTATCAATGAAGTCAAACATTATCATAAATAAAATATTATCATAGCCGGTCACGAAAACCCAAAAGCACTTATACTTGGAGCAAATTACCTAATGATTAAAAGCTAAAAGTGGATCATCTCACAAAACACTGAAATAGTTAAAAAAAATTACCAATATGATCCATGAGTAATAAGGAAAATGACAATGTAGTGATTGAGGAGCAAAGACTGCCTCCACTTGAAAAAAATACATCTTAGCCTAGGAATATTTTATTTACGTAAAGTTGCATGTGAATAGAAAAAAACACCAATGATCTTAAAATAAAGAGTCAATAATCCATAATAATAATGGTTTATTAGCACAACAGAGTTTTTCCCACGTAGAGGTACGAAGTTATGGAACGTCCTACCAGACTCCCTCAAAGACTCTAACTCCATCAAATCATTTCGAAGCTCTCTGAGAGTAACGTTGCTAGACCGTTGGCTTGGGAATGGGATCACTTAGGACATTTTTAAAATTATAAATATGAACATATAAATATTAGATATTAAATTTTATTAGATACTAAATATCAAAAATGTCTTGGATTGTAAATTATATATTTTTCTATTATTATATATAATTATATTATCACTTGTAAATTGGCCTGAAAAGTCCCGTGGGGAGTTCCAATAAAATGTATGTATATTGGGTGTTCCACTAGGTGGCTCTTACTCCCTCTGTCCAAGTGGTAGGGGTGATCGGCGGAGGTTTTGAAAATGACCCCTAAAAGGTACGCACAGGAAATATTTTAACCCTAAAAGGTACGCCGATCACCCCTACCACTTGGACAAAGGGAGTACCTCTCCCGGGAGTAGAACCATTATCAGTTCCATTTTTTCATGCATGGATCGAAAAATATCATCACGAATACCCAACAATACAGTTATAGTGGAATGTCCCTTCCAATAACCAGATATGCTTTGTGCCAAGAGGGACTATTTTTTAATGTATGAGATCAACGTACTGTTTAACGACAAGGCTTTCAAATATTTTGTTTTATTTCTACAGATATATGAAAAAGATCGTTAAGGAAATAACATTGAAAATGATTTTTTTACATACTTATATATATACATCGATTTTTTCTTATAACAGTTTAGTATTGATCGATATCGACCGCGGTTATGTGATGCCCAAAAATTGAAATTTCTCAATCATTTACTTTCATCAGATTTTGGTTATTCGAGAAATTTGAGATTTAATTTTGATTTATGGTAAATTTGAAGTGAACTGACCCATTTATTATTAAACATTAAAAGATGAAGCTAAGGCTTAATTCATATGCTGATCAATACATATACTGCAACACAGGTACTTCCTTTATGACATGCTTCGATAAAACTCAAATCCATTTGGACGAGGGGTAGTGTCCGTGTTTTTCCAGCACCTAAAACTGGTTAATGGACGGACCAATGGACCGACGATCGATAAAGACGTTTTCAAGATATTAAGTGTTTTATATAATACCATTAAAATTCCTCATATATATTTTATTTTTCGTCGGTCCGTTGCCCCGATCATCCGTTTGTCCGTCAGTGGTTTTCCCAACACCTTTTTTGCGAACTATTGTGGACTCGCAAATCCTCACGTCCTCATTCAAACATCATCATGAACTATCATTCTCAAACTCATTAATAATTCATTATCTCAGGGACCAATTACTTTGTATTTCAGTCACGTGCATAGGTCTTGATACACCGATCAAACACTGATCAAGACACTGTATAAATTAGCTTAAAAGTAATTTCTCATTCATTCCAATTCACTCTATTTTTTTCTTTATTCCACCTATTTCTCCTTTTTTACCTGTCTTGCCTGTTTATTTACCTACCTACCTAACTAATTGCCTAACATTTTATTTTTATATTTTATTTTGGACGTCCTGTGACTCGAACCGGGAACCTCTGGCTTGCAATTCTAATGATTTACCAACTAAGCTAATAACGAATTCGTTGAAAGTTTTGGGTTGATGTTATATATTATTGATGTTTCCTCATAGGTTGATCACTAATTATTTGAGAAAAACACTGATCAAGACAACAAAGATGACAATAATTTTATTATCATTCAAATACAATAACAGCCATGATTACCCCTCACACAAATGTCAAATGCGACAAAATAATTTCCAAAATAAATCACTGAATAAATAGATAAATAGAATAAATGTAAATCGAAAAATGAAAAATCAAAGTAACACGAGGTAACCTCACAATATATCCGGCTACTGCGATATTTTATCTAGAAATCATGAAATCTTTAACATTTCAACTTGCATGGTGCTCAATTCTAGAGTAGAGTTAAATATAGCGAGTTTGTATGGAAGTAGTTTTAGAGATTCCATATGGTCTATATGGACCATGAATTTGTTATGCCTTAGTCTCAAGATAAATGAATTATAATGAGACTGAGATGAAGCCTCGTGCTTTCATCCGCTTCTCCGTGTTTGGATCCCCTGATCAAACACTCGCACTCGTTTTTGATCTATTACATCTAGTATCAGAGATATAGAGTACAAACATTAAAAGCGTGAAACATAAATAGTTCTAAACTATTTTTCTGCACGAGGTGCAAAGACATTCATTAAATTGAACCAATAGAGGGATTTCATGGCAGTCACGTTTGTGATCAGAATAATGGAGCTATATACGATACTTTTTTTGAAAACAATAAGTATAATAGTATAAGTATAATGCGTCGTATTGCTTCATTTCCGTACGATCACTCAAACACATCACTTTGAGTTACTCCGCAAAATATAGAAATCGAGTTATACAGCATTAAGAAGACCAGAGAAGCGTTAGGAGAAGCACCAATCCTAAATTTTGTAAATTAAAAGATCACCGATGCCGAGTTGTCTATTTCTTTGTATTTATAATATACTGTACAAAATTACTCGATTCTGATTGGACGAGTGGAGTACAATTAAACCGTAAATTGTACTGCACTACTCTGCAGAGTACCAATTAGTTTTTCAGCATATTTTAAATAAAAAATCGCACCCCGATCTTCTTGTACATGTACAATTTGTAATTAACAGATACTCGTGATGTTTTGAAAGTTATCAAATTTGACGCACCTAAAAGGCTCGTCCAATTTTGAAAACTTTCAAAGCATCACTCGTACCTATTAATTACAAATTGTACTTAAAATCGTTCGATTTTCTATATATTGATAATAAACTGTACAAAATTATTCGATTCTGATTGGACGAAAGAGTACAATTAAATCGTAAATTGTACTCTGAAGAGTACCAATTAAGTTTTTCAGTATATCCTATAGACCCTATGCAAAAAATATTTAAATAATATTTTACCATTACACGAAACATCATTTTACATTCATTCGATCAATTCGTAATAATCTCCTTCAATCGTACCCATTAAATATATATACTAATTATTTTATAGTATTTTACAATGCATCCATGCAATTTGTCTGCGCATGCGCGTAATTCATCTAAAACTACAATCTTGGACATAAATGTTGACACTGTTTGAAGTGCAAATGCAATGTTGTGTTCTATCTCAGGAATATCAACATTGTTCAGGGTTTGGGGGAGGGAGGGGAGTAAATGGTTGTGAAATTGATAGTATCAAGCATTTACAGCCAACTATTTATGTCCAAGATTGTAGTTCAAGTACCGAAAAACTGTGACCTCTATTGACAATTATTTCAATATGAATACATTCTTCCAGGGTTGTGAGAAAATACTCGGCCAAACCACACAACACGCAATTTATTTTACGACTATTAAACCATCTTAGTAAATATTTTGATGAGCTGACTTTGAAATAACATCGAACGATGTGTTGAAACGTCGTAACCTCTTTGCGTTCGTCTTTTTTTGCTAGCCTTTAGTAAATATTGTTTTGTAAACAAAGAGACGTATTTCTGTTAAGACGACGACAAACTAGGCGATTTTCTATGCTCGTTGGAGCGAATTTCGATCGCCGCCTGAAAATCGTCAAGTGTACCTGCTGCCGCGAAGGCGATTTTTTTTTAGCGATCTTGATCGGCGCGCGGTCAGCGATAAAAATCGCCCATATCTGACACGTCAGATAAACTCGCTGGCGATTGGCCACGTAAAAATTCGCTCGACCAAGAGTGGAAATTCGATCGCCTAGTGTGGCGTCGTCTTTTATAATAATAAATATTTTGTGTGTTTGAAATCAGGTCAACCACAAGCACGTGAAAACTGGTTGAAGCTCTTTTATGGAAACCACAAAAAAACCGTCTGATCCATCCAGATGTTACTGATATATAAAAAACAACATGGAATACTAATGATTTAGGAAAAACCTATAATACACTGATACATAAAATGGGATACTATAGCTACCGATTTAATGTAAAAATATCGATGTTTTTTTATTAATTAATATGAAAACCGAAAAAGATTTTCATTTCTGTTTATTTTTTTTGAAATAAGCGTTTTATCGTTTTCAGAACAGAGATGTAAATAACAGTCTATTCATAACAATAAAAATGTTGGAACGGGGAAAAATTGCTTTTAGGCGATGTTTATAATCAGCCATGCATTGTTTACCTTGCTATTAGCATTTGAAAAAAACCCACCTGTATTGTAATTATCGTGAGCTAAGAAACTTTAACATGACCTACATAATCTCATGTTCGCGCTATTCGCTATAAGCCAATTCAATCATTTGAATAAACCAATCCGGGAACTAATGATTTACCAATGGGGTGTGCAAACGTGCTCCCGGGTGGTGTAGCTGACTGTTCTAGCATTTCTGGTTTTCGACATAACCTAAACACTTTAGAAGACGTAGCGAGACGTAGCGTTTTGTATTAGAAGAGACTGTTAAAGTGGGTCATTTGGACTACTAAAACACACTACAACGCCTATGGAGATCTTGTCATTTGGAGGGAAAATAAGCGAGGTAAGAAAGCACGACTTGCTTCAAGATGATTGTGATTCTTACGGCAAGAGTATGACTTGACATACATGTGGTTTTATTGAGTGTTTGGTTAGTTCTCTATACCGATGTTTAACCATAAACTGAAAAGGTTTCATTTCAATTTTTGTCTCATTTTTTGCGTTATCGAGGTTCCCTGCTAGTATAGTCTACGACTGAATAGGACTGATTGAATTGGTTGTGCGAAATTCAAAACCTAAACCTTCCTACCAAAAAGGCTAAATACTTAGAAGCATATAATTATATCTTTTGCTTTCATTTTATTGCGATTTAAAGTAGTTTAACTTTGTGAATTGAAAAAAGTGAAAACTGGTTCAGCCAAAACCTCGACTGTTTTGCTTCAAAACTGCTAATTATTGTGAAACAACATGCATGCAGCTGTGGGGAAAATGGCGTCTGAAGGAGTCTTTGAGCCCCACTTTTAATATAAACATAGTCTTTTCGCAAGCTTTGCCCTCCAATTCAGCGGAAAAACTCCTCAGCTTTTTAATACAATCATTATTTCGGTCATTTACACGTTCGCCAGTCAATCATGAATTATGTTTTATATTAATATCCGATTCTAATTATTTTCTTTTTCATTTTCTCCAGACATTCTATGATTTCTCACTAAATAATATGATCTGATCAAAACAAGTCTTTTTGTAGTTGTTTTTACTAGTTTTTACACGCTATTCATTGAACAGGGTTTTCTTTTTTAAAAGCTTTCTTTTTAAAATGTCATATTCATTATTTTCTCTTTGTCAGTGTATTTCACTGGTACCAGTGATGGCTTGTTGGATTTGCTTATTTTAAATAACCAGTCTATTGTTAAACTTCTTTATTTGCTGGTAAAACCGAACAAAATACCACTGAGATGTTATGACAAAGTGAAGAAAGTTATTTCTGTTTTTTAGATATGATGTCTTATTTTCTTCTTCTAAATTTCGAACTAAACATAATAATGCATTTTGACATTAATAATAATAGCGGGCATTTTGCATTTGACTTGTGAAAATGGAACAGATATGACGTCATAATATTCACATTTTAAATTATTTGAAAAAATTAAATTTAGAAAGCAGATGTATGGTATAGGAATCAGCCAAATATTCAAATATTCATAGGTTGCATAAAGCAAGCATATTAATTTTTCAATTAGAATAGACAACTATCACAACATTATTTGAATTCTACATGGATGAAATTGGAGGTCATACATCAGATGCATAAACAAACAATAGAAAACAAAACATTTTAACTGGGCTACCTGTGGTGCACCAAAACTCTTTTTTAATAGGTAAATTGACTTTAATTCAGCGATATTTCGATTAAAGACGATGTGTGTATACTTTCAGGTTTTGGCCAACGTTTTAAATTTCAAAACTAAAATGTAAGGAAACCAAACCGCTTTTAATTTCCGACCATTGCTTCAGTTTCTGTTTGACTAAAATAGCCATAAATAACACGATTGCTTTTAGCGTTGGTGGAAAATTACCGATGCACTATGGACTCTTATAATAAGCATTTTAGATAATGTATCGGGCCATCTCTTTGTAATGTTATTATATACTGCCTTGTGATTGGTCCAGAACAGCTAGCATGACGTCATAGATGTAGAAGGCATAATATTGCCCTGAAGGTTATAATCTCACATATTAATAGTTAAAGAGCTATGTTTTATTTCGTACAGCCGTAATTGCCTATCCTTCTCACCATAAAAAAAACTATTTTTTGTTGAACACTGAGTTGCCAAACAACAGCAAAACAATTAATACAAGTCCAAGAATAACACTGAAATAACTTACTATAATACTCAGAGGAGAATAACACTGAACATTGTTTTATCAAACTAGCTGTCAGCATTTCACTTTCCTATTTTTCATGCCAAATTTTAAACTATAAATAGTCAATACAAAGCTGAGCCTATCCTTTTTTGACATTAATTCATTCCTGCGCTTTCGATGTTTACAGACGTTCTTCCGTCAATTCTAATATTGGCCAGAACAAACAAGGGTGAGTTTGAACAACAATTCCATTTATTGTCTTTGAAACCACACGATTTGCCTTTGACAGTTTCTTGTCTGTTTATGTAACGGCTTTCGCATTTACACAGGATAAGTTTAAATAACGAACCACTAAATATAGCATATTTTTGGAAAAGCTGGTTGTGCAAAGTTTTTGATATTTCAGTGCCCACACACACGAAAGTGTATTTATATTTTATTGAGATTTCTATTTTTCTGAGAGCACATGCAATTTAGTGTATTTGTAGAGATTTCAGTATGGAAATTTTCATGTCATTTTCCGGCTATTGCGTATTTTTGGAAAATTGCGCATGAATTCAGCTCTTATATGGTTAAGTGTCACTTTAAATAGCTATAATGAAATTGAGTAGTTTCAGCTACACCATACAGCTTCCTCTTAGAAACTAGTTAGGAATAGATATCAGGTGATATAAAGTTGTTTTTAAAACAGCCAAGCCTACTACCATACGATAAGATATAGTTCGGTTTGTTGAGGTTACTGGGTGCTCTCCCGGCAATCAGGTAAGATAAATGTATTCTTAGATAAAAAGTAGATTGCGTCGATAATTCAAAAAGGAAACGCCAAAACAATTAGAGCAAATATGTATAAATGAAAATGTTTCTAGTGTTTTGGACTTGTCAATTTTTTGTCGAAACACTAGTCGTCTTTTATTTTAAAGTGCCAACTCCGCTCTGCTGGGAAAAGTTTCAATGGCGTTTTCAAAGTAAAAGAGGAAAAGAGTGTGCTGTGAATGTTGCTTACGGACGCTTCTAACGTTAATCTTTCAGCATACATGCCGGTATGAGAGACAATGATCTATGATTACTCCCAGCGGTTCGTTCAGGAAATTGAGCGCGGTTTTCGGTGAACCTCCCTTGCAGTTTCAAAACAGACTAATATATAATCATGATAATGGTTTAGTCTTCTGTTTTATAAAAGGAGAATATTCTTGATTGAGAGTTTGTTATTGACAGTTTTCTACTAAAAATTAGTAGAATTGATTAATGGTATATTGCGGTATTTATGAACGTCTGGTAGTGTCGTTTATTCCAATTCACTTAGAATCAGCTAGCGTAGTTAAAATTGCTTTCTTTTATTTATTCATTGTTATTATTTTGAGGGCCATGTGTATATTATCTTTAGATATTAAGTTTTACCCTCTTTAAATAAAGTATTATATTCTATTCATTCTATATTGGCTGAGTGAAAAACTGCACAACAGTAGCAGAAATAACAGCATAGAAGTAAAAATTTATAATAGTACTAAAGGTGGAGTGTTCGGCAGAGTATTTTTCACAGGTTTATGGAAGTAATTTTTCAACTTATCGGCTATGACGATTATTTCAAAAGTAAATATGAAACAGTTTCAATATGCTTTATTCATAAATTGAACAGTTTTGTCGTTATATTTATGTATTTATGTATTCTGATTCTAAAAATAACTGATTAATCCATAAAACTTGCTTTCAAATGATACTGCCTTTCCAACTGTTGTTCAAGCTAGTTTTCGTATTGTAAAGATGTGTAAGGATGTGTAAGATAATCCTTATTTCCCGTTCGACGCAGTGCACTTTCCGAAACTTTAGAACTTTGTTTGTGTCTCCCTGTTCGCGCTGAGCAACTCCGACTGCTGTCACGACTTGACGTAGTACATGAGGTCTTTCATATGGCAATATGGTGATTAATTTCATTTTAACACTTCTTATAACATATATTTATTAGTTCCAAAAAGGTTAACGGAGTGAACGGTGAATGCATTCTCGTACCCAGACTCAACTCACCCTTCGGATCGTAGGCTCTGAGAAACCCTTTTGACCGGAATCTGGAAATCTTGCGACCGTGTCAACAAAGCACATGCTCCTGCTCATCAACGCTGACATCATATACCATTATGACAGACACAAAACTGTGTAAAACTGCTTCTGACCATTGAGATATTATTAAATGAAATTACAAACCTTTGATGGCCAGCTTGTGTACACGCACGGGAGCCTCCAATTAACGTTTTTACAGGCGTTTTCTCAGTCGATGAAATCCTCCATTTTAACTGGAAACTTTCCTGTTTTCACTTACCATAGTTGTGCGCTCAGACCTGAATGTCTGCTTTTTTACCGATTTTATTGGACTGGCTGTATTGCTGCCAGGCAGTTTATATAATTGACAGCTACGAATGAAATAAGAATACTGAAGAACTCAATTGTATGAATTTATATTGGGGGGAAAAATACAACAAATTATCATAACATAACGCCTTGTCGCATAAAAAGTAGTGCTCGTTAAGCGTAAAGGTAATCTTACATTTTAATTTAAAAAAATTAACCTGTGTGTGCAAAATTGTAAATTCGATCGATGACACCGTGAAGAGTGCTTCTAAAAAGTAATTTTTACAAAAATAGGGAAAAGAAAATTGTGTTTCAAAATATAGATAAAAGAAAGATCATAATTACCTTGTACACAAGGTGTTCTCAGAATTTTATAATACAATATAATATATCATTTAATTTAATGCAATAATTTAAAAAGGTTCTTGTCAAATATGACACTGAAATATATCCAATTCAAATATTTACCATATTGGTGGGCTGGCTCAACAACGTAAGACCAGCTCCCCAACACTTACTTTTTTTTATTCTCCTTAATCTCTTGTAGTTGCTTTTTTATTTCTTTTTCTGTTTTATATATACATGTCTTGTAAAAGATCATTTATTTATAACTGACAAGTAAAAAAAATAAATTGAAATTAAAATTAACTGGCAGTTTCCCAACAGTCTGTCAAGGCTTCGGGCGTTTTTTCAAGGGTCATTTAAAGAGGACCCTTTATATTTATACAGAGTTAATAGAGGGACCTAACACATGGTTAACATGCAAAACGAACTCCTACACGGTACGTGACACGGTAAAGTACAGAACGAGAACTATCGGGTAGTCGGTGGGTAGTGTTTATATATCACGTGATGGATTGTTGACAACCAGGAATTTGATATTATAAGGCACACGGAAGCTAGCTGTTTTTCTGACATTTTTTATCTGCTTATTTCACTTTTGACTGTAAGTATACGTTTGAACAGCGGCATCCGTTTCAGTGCCAAATTTTGTCATGCACTATTTGATAGAAGGTCGTCAGGAGTGTTAGTCCCACAATATATCCTCTTGCTCAGTGCGAATTCCAAGAAAGAATTAAGTCATTATTGGTAATTAGAGGTAAGTCCTAGTCAGGCGCTTGTAAAACTGAAATGGCAATAACTTCAGTTACAATTACACATATTTGTCAAAGTATGTTAGAGACGATGGATCATTTCAAGAGGAAAAGGTTGATGGAATGTTATTGAGATTTTATTGTAGTTTTTAAAAGTAGTCAGTTCAAAAGGAAGAAAAGGTTTATTCAAAAGATTACAAGAGGCCGTATAGGAAAGGGATTGTATAGTCAAGTATTATATACCCCTCCCTTAACTCTGTTTATACACAGGGTGGAGTATCAGTGAAGTGTTTGCATTGTCATTCTTGCAATCTAAAGATCAAGAAGAAACAATACTCAATACATTACTGCATTTATAGTATTCTGGGATTATAGGCCGAGGTCCAGGCTGGCTTCGTAGATAAATTCGATACACTGGCTTGACAAATTGTTGACCCATAGATTATACCTTATTGTTTTCTGATTTATATCAGTCAAAGTGAGTCAAAGTATTGGAAAGCACAGATTAGGAATGACGTTGGAATAACGTCATTATAAAGATTCAGAATATTGATGAGATGGTGATTGAAAGTTATTAACTATGATTATACATAGGAAATTACCGTCTTATCGACATCATTTGCATTTATTGTGGCACAGAAACTTGAAAAGCTATTGTAAGACAGAAAGGAATTATGGGCATGCTTTTAGACACGGACAATCGAATCATTATTCACTGGTGTGTTCTCCAAATACATCAGTAATGCAAGCAAACCAAACCACTTTGCATGTAAGTCACCGAGGGCCATGATCGTTTCTTATGTACGCCGCAGTTTTCATTCATACCAGTCAATGTCAAAATGGTTATTTTGCGTGATTTTTGTTTAAAAACCTCCTGGAGCTATCGTGTCAACGACCCTTTTTGTTCATGGTTGTTTTTTATGCTATCACCTATATCGCCTTCGTGAATGTTTTAAAATAAGTATGCTGACATAAATACTATAAAAATGACAGCCGCTATGACAATAAAAAACGTTTTTCAGTTTTTAAAATCTCTCAAAGCCTGATAAATCACTTTGCATTTATACAAAATTTGCATTTATGGTATTTATATAGATGTTGAAAGATTGAGCAATATGAAAAACGAAACCTTTTACTGCCCGGAAGCAGAAAATGTTAATGCAAATTGTTGTACTTTTTTCATTATGGACAGAAACCCTAGACAGGATAACATCTTTGTTCACTGTGTATATGATAAAAGGCCGTCAGTGACAGCAGACTGACATCCTTTCCTTTTTCCATTTTTGCGGATATTCAATCAAATTATGATACACCTTAACCGCTTCAGACCACCTCAGTGGATCGGGGAAAAAATCAAATTTAAAGCAAACTGTTGTTGTTTTATATCAGTGGAGTTGATGGAGAATTGATTAGCAAGACTCAGTAGAACGGGGATATAAGCACGAACTACGACATTCCTTTACAATAGTGTTAGAATGCCTTTGTTTTGAAAACGGAACAAACTTACATACCAAGACAAAAAAAATACTACACCAACACAAACCACTTTGTAGCGTTTGTAATGTTTGAAGTTTGAATAAGGTCAAGTTGTTTTTCGGCTAATTTTGTTAAGCTTTCTTGCAGTTAAAGCTTCATTAAGTTTATGTCAGCCAAACAATAACAATAACGAAAATAATATGAAATATTCAAAACAAAACTTCGATGATTTGTCATAGCCCTCGGCATTTTAAAGTAATGAATTTTGCAGTGTCAATCCGGAAGCAAAAAACTGGTTTTGACTTAGAATTAAGACGTATTACCTTTGAAGTTATATCTATTTTATCTCCATAATATTCAAGAACGTAAATAATCAGTTTTTCTACATGGCCAGCCATCTGAAACTAATAATAAATTTGTTGACAAGAAATCATTATTCTCAGTGTTTCGCCACACTGATCAGCGTGGAAATATTGGCGGTTTTCGTTTAATACTCAAACAGATGTCTTCATTAGTGAATAGCTGGTTTAATTCAAGCCAATAAGTTAGACAATTGAGTCACTATTAATAACACTTGATATCACACTATTCAGACGGCAAAAGACCGTTGGAATACTGCAATAATTAACGAAAAAGCGTTCTGAAAAAGGGAGTGAATCGGAAAGTGTACGTATCATTGTGCAGCGTCGACTTCGGGAATGCAGCTGACTGATTCTATTTAAATGTTTGTATTTATTCTGTTATGTCTTTTAGCCATTCTTGTCGGAAAGACATTTTAGGACAGGAATTTGGAGTATCGTGATCGTTTCGTGCTTCATCAAGCTGTTTTAACCAACGTTGGAGGGACTTGCACCTCAGGTGGTGAAGTACGCTTAAAAATAACAAAGAAAAGTACTGCAGAACAAACCGCTTATACAAGTATTGCAATTAAACTAGAAAACAGCTTTGAAAGCTTGAGGTTTTTAGATTTATTATTTTTACTTTGGGAGTCGGTGTGGAAGGTGGTTAAAGACATCAGGATATCGTGGGTTTTCCTGTGGTTCTCTGGACAAAAAGGGTTAACATTCCTTTGTATCAAACGGCTCTTTTGTCAAACTAGCCATTCACTAAACTCTTAGCCATTTTACAGCAACTTTTTATGCTTTCGACATTTTAACTTTAAGGGCGATTTTTAAAAGTACTTAAACGATGACTTACACCCTTACCACTGAAAAAGCCAACTCTTTGAGAACTAGTTTTGGGTGAACCGGTATACTCTTCAAATTGACATTAGATGATAGGCATTCCTTTGTAAAGACGTTGACAAAGATGATTTAAACAATAGAAATGTCCGTAATTTCAAAGCGAGGAGGGACGTATAGTTAACCCTAGGTACCAATCAAAAGATATAAAAGTCATACTCGAGAAACACTAGGGGACAATCAAATTATTAGCTAACACTAATATAATTTTGTACACCAAAGGGTTAAAGAAAGGTAGAAGATTTTAATTGCACGTTTCGCGACAACCGGAAGTGCGTGTACTGAAGGTTATAAAAGCCACGGTTAGAAACTGTCAATTATCGTAATCCCCCTGGGACACTTTATATTCGAGTTCTATTTACTCTAGCAGCTCATAGCATTTCAACGCTGCTATTAAACTTGAAAAATTTTCAGAGGTTTTAAACAACCGACCGTTTGAGGAACTGGGATTTAGTCAGTTGGGCATCGTCATATCTTGTGTATCTGTGTTGGCGGATGAAACAATTGGATGACTGCATTTCGAATGATACTTGTTTAGTGTCATACTTGTGACGACTTGATACGAGTATTTGTGGTGTTTCACAGCAAGTCTTTTGCATTTTCAAGGCAATTTGAAGCCGAATTGGCCTTTTTTCATCATTGTTTTGAACACGTTGTTCGCTGTGTAGTGTTTGTTGTCCAACAAGATGATTTTATAGTGGACACCTAAAGTGCCACAACGAAAAGGTAAGCCAACGTTTTACATGTTGTCTCAAGGATTTTGAATTATGATTGGTTTTTGAGTCGAAAAGGAAGCTTCTTTCGGCGGTGTATACGTACAAAACTATTTCACACATGCATTTCTAAGGCGATAATCCTATCGACGATGCGAGTTGGATTCTCTTGGTATTTCACAACCAACTTTAGAATGTCAAGATTGGTCTTTATATGATTCATGAATATCAATTTATTGTTAGTTTATTGTGTACATATAGTTCTATAAACTGAAAAACAGAATAATACAACTACAGGACAGCATTATGTAAGGTTGAAATTGCTCAAAAAGACATGCAAAATGTACGAAGCGAATTCATGTGTATTTTTTTAATGCCGACTGACTGATTAGCTATAGAAGGGCCTGAGGTATAAATTAAGATGTCGTCCTTATTAATTAGCCTTAATTCAAGATCGTAACGTCTCTTGACTAATGTTTAACCGTCTTATATGAAGAAGGTAATTGGTTAATCATTGAGGAATACGAAGAAAGCAAGCTACAACAGGAACATGTTTACCTCAAGGTGAACCTTGAGACTCTAGCAGTTTATCCTCACACAGCCGATTACTGCCGGAGGAATCATGTTTCCTGTGACCTTTAGATGTCATTCAGAACGTCATTCTTAGTCTTTTCTCTATTTTGTAGATCTTACAGTGAAAGACTGATAAACTACATGAACATGGAGGCGAGATGGCTATTGTTGTTGCTGTTTTTATCCATCGGGAGCTCGCTTACATCATGTCAAGACTGCATGAAAGTTTCTCACGCCATTACGTCGTATAAAGGTTAGTACAGAATTTGAACGTTAAATGTTTCTGTGATATTTGATATCTCACTACAACTTACGAGTGCAACTTACTAAGCTACACAGTTGTAAATGCAATTGAGCACAAAAGATTTTGTTTTACAATACCAAGGAGGCGGATTTGCAATGTTAATTGCTTTTCAATAGTTTTGCACTTGCAAAAATAGTGTTTTCAAGAGTAAACGAAAAGCAGCCATGTTAAGATATATAGTTAAAACGATTTCCAATATGGTGTGATTCTCAATATGTCGAAATAAGTCTACGTTTATCATCACAACTCTGGCTTCGAGTTTGTCAATACGAAGGCATTGTTATGCAAACATTCACGAATAACAAAGTGTGATTATTTAGTGGCATACGACTGCGTTTGGCCAAGTGACAATAGTTCGTTCTGCTACCAGATAATTTAGTGCCAATAATTAATCAAAGGTTATAATTATTTAACACGATATAAATTGTTCGATATATATTCATATAATTTCATATATATTCATTCACTTATAAAGAGATGTCTTAATCCAAAAGCATTAACATTGAATGAATATCCAGCGAGACCAAAAGCTCTTGAATAGGGTTCATTCGTAAAGTGCCTAGGCTTGGAAGAAAATATTATATTTTGAGTGCTTGGTTTTGTGGTTGCTTATTCACGGTCACCAAATCACTTTAAGAGCATGCAAAATGCAGATATGATCCAGGGATCCCAGGGGCTATATTCTATGTATAGCATCATCATCACAAACAAAACACCTGGGCTTAATTCATCTGTCATCATCAACAAATATATTCCCAGGAAATTGTAATGCACAAAATCGTCATTTTGATAAATCGATCTGTATTACATTTTTTGAAAACAAGTTTTGAAACATTATAAGAATGTTACTGCTGATCTTTGGCCTGTAAGTTGGATTGAATATCTATTTCATTTGTGATAAAGACACTCGGTGTTGATCAAATGTTTGATAAATTCTAAATAAAATCAACTACACCCTGCATCAATTAATTTTAGAACTACCAGAATGAGTTGTCGAATATCATACATTTTTTATTTAGTATATATTAGATATTTATCTAAATCTTATCTGTTTTCAATTTCCTATTGTCATTAACATCAATTTGTCTTAGAGGAATTGTACACTTAAAAGATTAACTCTATAATACCATGTACCACCCTAGAGCAGAGCAAAGAAAACTAAAATAGCTATTGTTGCTCCAAAGAAAACAATACAGTCAAAATAGCTCTGCCTACACCACCTGGACCAGATAACCTAATGCAAAGATAAAACTTAATTAACTTCCAGAGAAGACAGTTCTTGTTATGTCTTGCACATCTAGCTTGTCCAGCTTGCAAAATATCTGATGGCAGTGATTGCATATTGCACAGGCTGCCTTAGGCTAAAACAACATGGGTAGAACGATATAATCCTCTTTGAGTGAAATAATTGCATGATCCAAGTCAAACTGACAGCTCTAAATCTCATATAAATAATAAACTAAGCCAATCCTCTTATAGCAGAGCTGAAGAGGGCAATAAACCAAACAAACTTAAAAAATAATAAGGATTATTATCATTATTCTTTTTTATTATTATTACAAAATTATTCTATTACAAATTATTCTAAGTTTGCTATGTGATCACTTTTATTTAAGAACTGGACTGAATGTAATTGAGGATTATATGTAAATGTGAAAGAGTCCATGCATGAATACACGGCATAATTACTTCCAGAACAGATAAACAAGCTGTTTAGAAACCATTACTTTGAAAGGTTCTTGTTCTAGATTCTTGTCTGAGCCTAAATTACAATGACTATATTAAAAAAGTATATAAATCTAAATATATAAAGATTAAAATTTGATGATGAATTTGAATGACTGTACTGGTAATAAAATTATTCATTCGTTCATCCTATGGCAAGGTCTGCCTTTCTAGATCCATCTTCAATTCGTCATCAATGGAACATAGTAGAACTTTTCAACATATGAGAAGCTAGTATGTCTAAGACAAATGTTATTCAGAAATTTACTTTTCAGATTTGGCATTATTCAAAGTGTCTTGTTCCTCCAAAGTAGACATTGGATTCTGATATTGTTAGTCACTTCTTGCAGGAATTAATGCAAGCTGTTCAATTAATTGTATAAAGAGACCTTTATGTCAATTAATGCTGGATTACAATATGATATATAAACAGGGATTGAAGTTTGGAGACAGCATGCAAGCATGGCTTTAGTAAATGAATTGATTGGCTCAACCTCTCATCTCTCCATTTCTTTATCTCAGACAAATTTAGACTTCCTTATGATTATCATCTTTCTGTAATAGCCAAGTCTCTGGGGTCCGTTTTTGACAAAAAAAAAAAAAAAATGAGAAATCAACATGAGAAATCAACATGAGAGACTTTGTTAGCAGGGAATTGTTATCTTTGATGTATATTGTAGTAATAAATGTTATGATTAATATATATATTGTAGTGATAAATATTATGATTAATTCTTGATGTATGTAATAACAAATATTATGATTAATATGTACACATGTATATAGTCATAAATAAATGATGTGGATAGACAAGTTTAAACAATACTGTTAGCAGCCTTTGGTATACGTAGAGGCCAATCAAAATAAACCCTCTTTTGAAATGTTCATCTATTGTAATGTTAATGTAAGTAAAATACAAGCAATGTAATGTGTGCTTATACAGTACATTGAGAAATCATGCTCAGCTTGAAGATATGAAGATATAACTATTTAAGGTGAACATTGCCGCCTTGCTGCTTACAATCACAAGGAATTAGTACTTAGTTACAATTATGGGATTACTTTCTGAGTAAGTAGTTACAATCAGAGATTATTACCTGAGGTTTGCAGTGTGTGTGTGAAAGTTGCATATGGTGTAGACAATATGGCTGTGAAATGATGTGAAATAGGAAAATACAGCTGATTTAGTATAATACAGGAAGGGGGGTGAGAAAGAACATTATGGAATAAGCTTTCTGAATAGTTAGTTACAATCAGAGATTATTACCTGAGGTTGGCAGTATGTATGTGAAAGATGCATATGGTGTAGACAATATGGCTGTGAAATGATGTGAAATAGGAAAATACAGCTGGTTTAGTATAATACAGGAAGAGGAGTGATAAAGAACATAATAAAACAGGAAACAGAAGGTTACACTAATTTATTGCTGATTAACAGATAGTTGTGGTACAAACAAACCTGGCAACTATATAAACACTTACAAATGAAATACAGACTTTAGAACTACTGTTAAAACTTTTCAACTGCATTGAATACAGATCAGTATACTAAACATTTAAGCAATAAATGCAATGAGGAACTTCACTGAAATCATCTTGTGAGTGGTTTTCCTATTAAAGACAGTAGTTTCATTAATCAAGAACTCATCCAATAAATACATATTATAATAAGCTTAGCTTAGTAATTGATACCAGTATCACCCAATAATATACTTTTCCCCAGTTCAATTCACTGATCATGAACCAATAGATTACAGTTGAGGCTGCATGGAGTAGATAAAATACAGTGAATGTATGGACTCACCACTCCAGCCTCAACTGGAATCAATTGTTTTGTGGTTAGTCATGAGATTTTGGGAAAGATCTATTACTGATGAATGTGGCATTTTGTACTCATGACGATACAAATCTGGTTATCTTTAGTAAATATATACCCTGGGTTCCAGAGGCTCTAGAGCATTCCTCTAGAGCCTCTGGAACCCAGGGTAGTAAATGTATAACACCTTTCTAAATGAAAACTTTCATAACTTTTTACTTGGTTGATTCTAATGTGCTGCTATACTTAATAAATGATGTCAAACGTTCTTATTGTAAAAACATATTCAATAATTAATTGATAAAAATGAATAAAGATAGAACTTTTAATTGGTATTTTCATTTATTATTCCAGACCTGATATCAACATCTGGTGCTAAGGAACTTCCAAGTCGTGCACAGAACTACAGCACTATGCTGTTAGAAGATGATAACTTATTGGTTGGAGCAAGGTAATCCACTATTTGCCATTTCTAAGTATTGCTTTAATCCTGGTACAAACACAGGCAAAAACGTTTAAATTATTAATAACAGGGGGGATCTCAGGGATATCATTATTATAACAGTTAAATATTCATATTGTTTGAACAACAAATCTTTGCCAACGTATACCATGTGTGATAGAGGCGCGGTAGCCTGAAACAGCAATATTATCATGGAAATTGTAATGCAGTGAGATTATGGTCACAAAATTACTTTTATCCTTAAATTTAGGTGCAAATACAAATTATATTATATAAAACAGTCAGAAAGTCAAACATAAAACAACAAACTTGCTATAACAAAATATGGTAACCACTCAATTTGAGTAATTATTTGTCTGGAATGGCTATAGCCTCATGCTCAATCAAATACATCATTTTCACATGCATGAGAGGCTCAAATCTGTCCTAGGCAACAGTTATTCAGGTTGGTCATTATATTTTAGTTTGGTATTTGCATGTTTTTTTTATTTTTATTTATTAAGTTTCACTGTTTCTACCTCTTTTGCTAACTATTCTAAAGTTTCACTGTATTCTTTCGCTGACTATTCTTTAAAGCAATTGCCTAATGAGAAGGGTAGGACCAGTCAGAAAAGCCATTACCATTATGTAAACGTGATAGTTTGCAGTAATGTGACATCCTAATTATAAGCGTTTACTGAGATATCACGGCCTTGTAATCAAAAGAAACACACTTAGGACCATTATACAATAATCTTGTTTTCATTCCAAGATTTGGTTTAGTCTGTTGTCATAGTGATATTTCATTCATGATAAGCAGTAACATTCCAGCCGTCTTGATGTATAAGTTATAATTTATTGCATCTGTATGTCATGTGTATGTATAACACAAGCTGTCAGAACATGTGAAGACCAGACTTAAAAAAATATCCCTACCCTATGTGGTATAGATTTGTACCAAATGAGCACACATATGGTGTGATTCTGTTATAAAACATGAAATATAGAAAACAGGCGAATTTTGGTAGTTCAGTTTGCTTTTGTGCACATTGAGGTGACGTTTGCTCTCAATTCAAATAATAAGAAAATTCAACTAATATGTTTGATGTAGGTATCTATGCTGCACTTAGCATGTAGTTGTCGTGTTTTTCGTGATTGCCACTTTTGCAAGATTTCTTAGACCTCGGCTGGAAGCAGTTCTGTGTCAAAAGTACAACTGCTGGCTCATAATTACTAGTAAAAATCTTGGGAATTCACGTTCCATAAATATTTTTGTTTGTTTAATGCGTACTATTGTTCCTAAATTTAAAGGTTTGCTTGTAATTATTGATTAAGACAACTATAAGTTCATGTTTTCACATGGGCAACTGGGCACGCAGCGTTAGACGTGCATAGGTCACTTGATTACTAAAGATAGACACAGACTTATGGCACCGTTGCTTGAAATGAAAACCAAGACAAAATACTATAATACCAAACATTGCTATTGAATAATGAATATTTCAAGCCAATATGAGAACTTGTTTCAACATTTTGTGGCTTTTTGCTGCACCGTGGAACCTTTTGTAAATCCTGATTAAAATCCCTATAATTGATCGATAGTCGGATTCTATCCATTTTTCAACCGACTTTCTCATAATGAATATTGTAAGACTATATCACAACTATTTTTCTAAATTTCGTGGCTTTGTAAAACCTTTTGTGTATTGATTAAAATCGCAATAGGAGATTGATCGTTGGATTCTATCCATTCCTCTATTCGACCTTTTATTGAAAGTACGTCTTATCCCATTGACCTTCCATCAATGATCAGTAGTACTACAGCAACAATAAGGTATATAAACTCCCACGGGTTTCTGTTGCTACGATAGATAACTATACATGCAGCTACAACCCTGCTATCTTGTACAATAACCTTTAATACTATACTTAGTACATAGCTTGACTATCGTACGGACTATCGTACGTTGGTTAGTGTTTATATCCTGTGCAGAATACTATAAGTGTATAGTTCTATACAAAGCTGATTATTTCCAAGACAAAAAGATTGCTATAAAGATTAATTATAAACGTCAATTAATCTTACTGTCGAAGTAGACATGTACTTACTGACGCACGTTTCTGACAGCTCTCAGATAAGGATACGATGTCGGCTCGCCTATTTCTCTAGTCCTTCATACTGATGTCATTTCACATACTAACCATTTATCAAAATATTCTGCACAAGAATAACATGGACAGGATTAATAGATGCACTTTCATAAGATTTCGAAATGTATTGTTTCAGTGCGTGATCCGATAGGAAATCCTTCAATAAAATCAAAGTAATGTTATCGTCTTTACGTTGCTCATTAATTCCGTACATCACTTGAGTCTACTCAGATGAATCAATACCAGATATGATCGAACTGAGCCGACACGCGCCTGATTACGCTATCTCGTTTGCGCACTTACTGATCTGTAATTTTGTTGGATTAAATTTCCATTTGGTTTTCTGTTATTTTCTACGTTATTATTTAAAAAAAAAAAATGATATATTTTTTATCAGTTTGAATGGCAATGCAAAACATCGTCATTATGTTGTTCTCGTTGATTGCTTTCTTTTCTTTCTTTGGTTTTCACGATCATCATAACTGACTTCTTTATCAAGCAAACTGTATTATTATCGCCGAAATATTAGTGCTTGTCTTGTATTTCTCACTTTTTTATTTCTTTCATTTCCATGAATGTTAGAACATCTTATTTGTCTTTATCAAGTGAACTGTATTATCATCAAATATCTTAATTTCTCTTTAATTTCTCATTTTCTTTATTTTCATAGTAAAAAAAACCCATCTTTATCAGGCGATCTGTTATCATTCCTTATTAATTATTATCTATATCTATTGAATTTCTCTTTTATTTCTCACTTTTATTTATTTCATATTAAAAAAAAAAATCACATAATCTTTATCCACTATTATTATCATTATTATCTAATGTTTAAATTTCTCTTTTATTTCTCTTTTTTCACTAGGAGTCAAGTGATACAAGTAGACAAGCGTAGTTTTACTGTAATCAAGGTGAGTTGTACAACCTCATTACCAGGCCTTTTCCCTTAGCTTGTGGGTGGGGCAAGAACGAGGCTGTACTTGGCGTACAACAATCAAGTTGGCATCAAAGTTTATATTGTGATCGGTTGAACAATTTTGAAGTTGCTTAAATTTTAAGATCTAAAGGAAATACACTTGAACTCAGAAAATTAAAGTATCCAAAGCAAGACAACGCGTTCTATGATTCGCGTTCTGTTTGTGCATTATCAGACCATTTAGTGAATGATGTCAATGGTATGTTTCTATTGTTGATATAATAAGTCAGCTGCTATATTTATATCAAAGTGACTTGGATGACTGCTTTTCCTATGAAAACAAAGGGCGAACCCAGCAGACCATTAGTGTGTTTATAAACATTACATAAAGGATCATTAATTCTCTGTGTTGTCTGATGGACTGATGACCGGTTATGCCCTTGGGTTGTTTATATATAAAATAGTCATTATGAATCATGGGATGGATGAACGAAAATAAATATTTTTTTTTATTGTTTGTTATCATTAGTAATATTTGTATTGTTTTTCAAGAAAAATACCGTGGAACGATATTATTGAATTTTATCGAAATTCTGATTAAAAACCTAACTATTATATGTTTATTTTTGTTGTTTCTCTTTCTTTTCGGCTTTTGTCATTAAAATATCATTGGTATAATGTTTTATGTTTCAATTTTAGTGAGAATACCTCTCTTTTATACATTAAAATAAACGTTGCATTTTACAGGCGTTGAACTTGTCGTCCTCTACGTATGACGTCACTAGTTGTTTACAGATGAATAGTCCAAAGGTCAGTGACATCACACATCTAGTCGCAAATTACTCAAAACAAATTATCTTTACTGCGCATCATCAAATTCTTGACTTGAAAAGGATAAGCAAATATTGTCCCCAATCTCGTACCAGGAGCCCACGTTACTTGTAACTAGAGGGTGAACGGCTTTTGCATGTTTATGTTTTTAACGCAGGTTTAAAGTAACGCAGGCTCTTGTTAAGAGACTATCATGATTGTATTATGAGTCGTTGTCAGTGTGTTGTTATATCTCTAATCTAATAATCTAATTGTTTTGGTTATGCAGGAAGAGTGTTACAACTTTATTAAAGTGTTGCAACCATTCCAAGGAAGATTGTTTATTTGCGGCACGAACTCTTACCGACCTATATGTACTTGGAAAAATGTAAGTCCGCCGTGTCTGTGTGTGTGTGTGTGTGTGTGTGTGTCTGTCTGTCTGTGTCTGTGTGTCTGTCTTTTTTGTCATTGTCATTGCTCTATTTGTCATATCTGTCATTGCTTCCTTTCGTTATTTGTTTGTTTGTTAGTTGTTGATTTACATCCCATAGTTCGCCTGTTTCTTTGTCCTTTAATCTGTCTGTATTTAGTAAATCTTTGTATTTTGCTGGTTATAAAGTAATGTTTATTGTTTTTCTGTAGTTGACAGATCTATCGAGTGCAACAGGAAAAGGCGATGACGGTAGCTATTTCCGAAACAGTATCGATGGAGTAGGACTGGCACCGTATAGTCCTAAATTCTACAGTACTGGTATACTATCAGGTAGGTGACCCCCCTTAACGTACCCCAAGGCCACGCCCAGCTAATATTAGATCGTAGTTATAAATTCTACAGTACTGGTATACTATCAGGTAGGTGACCTCCCCCCCCCCCCTTAACGTACCCCATGGCCACGCCCAGCTAATATTAGATCGTAGTTATAAATTCTACAGTACTGGTATACTATCAGGTAGGTGACCTCCCCCCTTAACGTACCCCATGGCCACGCCCAGCTAATATTAGATCGTAGTTATAAATTCTACAGTACTGGTATACTATCAGGCAGGTGACCTCCCCCTTAACGTACCCCATGGCCACGCCCAGCTAATATTAGATCGTAGTTATAAATTCTACAGTACTGGTATACTATCAGGTAGGTGACCTCCCCCTTAACGTACCCCATGGCCACGCCCAGCTAATACTAGATCGTAGTTATAAATTCTACAGTACTGGTATACTATCAGGTAGGTGACCTCCCCCCCCCCCCCTTAACGTACCCCATGGCCACGCCCAGCTAATATTAGATCGTAGTTATAAATTCTACAGTATTGGTATACTATCAGGTAGGTGACCTCCCCCTTAACGTACCCCATGGCCACGCCCAGCTAATATTAGATCGTAGTTATAAATTCTACAGTACTGGTATACTATCAGGCAGGTGACCTCCCCCCTTAACGTACCCCATGGCCACGCCCAGCTAATATTAGATCGTAGTTATAAATTCTACAGTACTGGTATACTATCAGGTAGGTGACCTCCCCCTTAACGTACCCCATCGTATTTATAAATTATACAGTACTAACTGGTATGAGGTAAAATCAGTGAAACGTTGCTTACTTACCACCGGTAATAAATAAGTGTTTCTTATTGACGTTTCGAACGTGAAGCCGTCGTTGTGGATCCTTTTTTATCCCGATAAGGATTAACACTCAAAGCGTCACTAACACTTTTCAATATATCTATAAGGTACACCCTTTTGCCCATTCACCCCTCTAAATGTACCCCACTACCATGCCCACCTATAGCAGCTGAACATATCTGTTTTGTTTTAGAGCTTGGACGATACTATGCCGGTACGATGCTTGATGGAAGGGCTCGTTTTCCTACAATCTTTAGTATGGATTTTAAGGATAGTCCCCGTATCCTAGAGACAAAGCGAACAGATAGGAACTGGCTAAGTGGTAAGAATGGTTGTTGCTTGATTCTATTGGATTCTATTTTTTCCAGTAGTTCTTTTATAAACAACATCATCATTACATGATACTAATATTATCATTGTCATCATTTGTTCTATATTAATGTTCTTGTTTATTTCAGGTTCTGAGTTTGTCAAAACGTTTAACATCGACAAATACATTTACTTCTTCTTCCGTGAGGATGCCATCGAGAATGATTACAGCAAAACACGCGTCTCGACAGTAGCGAGGATTTGTAAGGTAAATGTTGATTGATGGAAAGACAAGCAAACGGATAAAATTCAATCACTAGACATATAAAGGGACAGACGGACGGACGAACAGAACGGACAGAATTCAATCACTTGATTTATAAACGGACAGACAGACAAACAGACGAACAGAATTAGATCACTAGATATATAAACGGACGGCCAGGCAGACAGACGGACCGACGGACAGACATAATTCAATCACTAGCCGATATAAACGGACGGCCAGGCAGGCGGACAGACAGACGGACGGACAGACGGACGGACAGAATTCAAATGACGGCCAGGCGGACGGACGGACGGACGGACGGACGGTTAAACTTACACACAGGCACCGTACTTCAATTGTGTTTATGGTTCATTATTTCAGGGAGATTACGGTGGCAGTCGGTTTTTCCTGAAGAAAAACTTTGTAACGTTCAACAAAGCCAGATTAAGCTGTGAAACTACCGGAGAATACCCGACAAAGTTCACTAACATACGTAAGTAGACTCGTCTTTGACAGGTGTTGTTGGGTATTGGGAAAAGTGAGGGGAAATAAATAAAGAAGGCATCAAACTGTATATTAATTTGTCTCGTGTTGCTTTTTGGATTTGTAGAGGACGTATATTGGGACGAGAAATCTTCCATGTTTTACGCTGTATTTACAACCCAACCGTAAGTACACTATAATATATACGTAGAATATGTCCCATCGTTTGCGTTATGTGGTAAATGACGTGTTTCCTTACGTATGTTCCACAGTTCACGTTTCGCGGTACCCTAAACACCGTTACGCGGATTTTGAAATTTGCGGTGCTCAAACTTCTGAATATTGTCCGTTCAAAGTGTATTTCTTCTAAATAGAAAATGAACACAAATATTAATATTATTACAATTATTTTATTCTATGAGAGAACATTTAGATTTGTTTGTTGTTGTTTGTAGGAATGGAGTGGATGGGTCTGCCATCTGTGCGTATACTGCAGATGAAATAGAGCGTGTGTTCAATGGAAATTACAAGTTTTACAACACTTTTTCTAAAAAATGGCTTTCAAAAGAAAACAAACACCATTTTGAAAATGTAAGTTTATTATATTTCTAGTTTATTTCTGATTGTTCATAGATCGTAAGGAGGGGATGTCGCTATCTTAGCAACGGGTTTTGTGTTGAACGCATTTTCAGAGGAAACGTTGCGTTCAAACACTTATAGCTGAGATATATTAAAACGGATGCGATAGATATTAATGTCCATAGTTTACAGGTTTTAATCAGGATTAGTAGGCTTAGAAACTAGATAACTGTTATCTTATGACACTAAGATTCAACAATACTAAGAGACAAAGGTTGTCAACTGCTTAGTTACTTCCCGTGCACACACCTATCTACGACAATACTTTACCCTTCTTCTCAGCTAATTCCAATCCATTTTGATGCTTCCATTCCGCCATGGTCTTAAACGTTATTTAGTTTTCAATGATATCGATATTTTGCCATATAGTTCTTAATGTATCTGCGCATCTCCACCTACAATTTCTAGCTGTAAATATTCGCGAAAAAGAGCACTTTTACGAGGCAACGTCAGAAACCTACATCGATCCCTGGAGTGCTTACAGTATTTGTATACACTCTTTAGGAGAAAGTTTGTCACCAGTGAAAACCATAAGGGTGATTATCATATGACCCGTATTTTGCCCGGCGCGCGCTCTTAAGAAACCTTTGGTAAAAAGTCACGTGATGGGGTCCATACGGCTTTTTTCACCTGGTTCGTACAAACACGTACGGACCCGCTACTCGAAACATCACAACAAAAATGGCCTTTAAATTAAAAATAGTGGGTCATATGATAAAAACTTATTGACTGAGTTAGGTTGCGCTAGGTCCGTACATCATGACTGCGAGCCAATGTCTCATGGGAAGAGGCAATATGTGAATGCACAACAGCTTTCAAGCATTCTGATTGGCTTTATTTTATATGGTGTGGGATAAATGATGTATTTGTATACACCCTTTCCAAGAACCGTGAAAACCATAAGGATGAGAAAGTTTCTCGGATTGGTTATAGTGCAGGATGTTATAGTATAGTACTTTATTCTGTGAATGTTCTGTTATAGTGCACCGTTAAAGCAAGCAGTCAAATGTCCTATTCTGACTCTGACAAGAAAATATATGTACCAGACGGATTGATGGCTACTAGAATAATGACTACAGATGCTTACAAAGACTCTAAAAACTATCAAATGATGAATGAGGAGATTCTACCACAGACAGTAACAGCACAGTACATCAGACAAGGACAACGGTAATAATACATAGAGGATATTACATGGGCGCGCGGAGATATGAATTTTATCTTCGAGTGTTGATAAGATATCCCACGAGTGAGCGCAGCGAACGAGTGGGATATCTTTTCAACACGAGAAGATAAAATTCATATCTCCGCGCGCCCATGTAATGTTCTGTTTATTATATAACAGATTGAAACAAAACAAAAAAATATTTTGAAAGTTGATTGGTTGAGAGTGATATCACACATGTGTGATATCAATGATATCTTCATGACTAGGATAGGCTTTTTATCTAGTTGATATCACTCGGTATACCACTATATGTTATATAATAATACCCCTTACCTAGTTATCAACGCCTAATGAAGAAATAATAACAGCTATTTCTAGTTAGTTTGGTCGAGGTTTCGTGACCCACGAAAGTACTGCTCTCTAGTGTTCTGTTTACTTTCAGTGTATTTTTTCACGTCTGTTTTTCTTTCTTGTCTTATCTCCTATTAAATGTTGTTGATGTCGTTGTTTTTCATTTCTTCTTTTTTTCCGTCTTTCTTCTTCTTCCAATCCATTTTTTCGGGCCATATTCACAGCCGAGTGGGTGGTACAATCTTTTTTCATATCTTTCTTCATCAATCAGTGCCTATTTAATTATCTTTGGTACCCTTCTTTCGTTCACATTTAAGATAATCAAAGTATTGTTCACATTTGATATATTATTAACGGTTTCTATTTATTTGCAGGTTCAAAACTATTGCTGTGGACAATGTGAACAACAAGCTAGTAATGTACATTGGAACAGGTATTTGCTGTCTACATAAATAACTAGTAACCTTAACACATTTGCTAATGGTGTGCTTGCCTTCACAGACAAAGCCTCCATATTAAAGCTATTTGATCCTGATAGTAATAATGGAACGTGTATTATTGAAGAAATCCGACTTTTTGATGTAAGTATCATTGTTGTCGTACATACATATCAATGATGATTTTATGTAATACTCTATTTGTATTCTGATCACAACAGGATAAAGACAAACGAGGACGAATCAACCAAATCCATCTGGATTCTCAAAACGTAAGGCTTTATCTCATGATAACAAACGCACTACCACTGCATTCAAATTTTCTATATACAACGCGTGTTGATTTTAACGGAGGGAGCAAACCTAGTACCCAGAGAAAGGCCCTCATTGCAAGGGAGCAAAAATCAATTACTGGATCCTTTTGACTGACAGTGGTAAAAGACGACGCGTTACTGACAGCCTACGGCATCTATGGCACCAACATGTCATTCCCTTGTGTCGGCTACGTTATTATTGATATGTTACATTCAACAGAATTGCAGTTTAAAATATCCTTGTAGTTAACAGTGGAATTTACATTAACCCTCAAAGCAAACCGTCGTATGTTGTAGATGCTATTGTTAATAGGTGTTTTCCACTATGTTATATATCCAGGGCTACCTTTATGTAACAACACCAAACAAGTTTGTCAGACTAGAACTTGCTCGTTGCACAAGACATAAAGACAAAAAGTAAGTCATGTTTTTGTTTTCTTTTTGTATTGGATTTCAACTCTTGTTGAATACTTGGTTTTGATTTCTTTAGGAATCAATTGTGAATGATGTTTAGCAAACTAGACACAGCCTGATGTACTGAAGGTCATTTCAAGCGTAATAAACATGCTACATAACAGAAACTTAACCGAGAAGAAGTTCAGTTATGACGCATACTAAAATATTGCTGCTGTTCCAATTCATGTTGTTAACATTAACGTGTTGTCATGTTTCTCAGGTCGTGTTTAGAGGCTGGTGATCCTTACTGTGGGTGGAGTCAATCAGGAGGGTGTACTTCATGGAAAAACAGGTCAACAAACAAATCATTATATATTCAAATTATAAATATCTGCTGTATTTGAGAGTAAATAGTTACTCTAAATAAACCTATTCAATGACTGCGGAATTTCTCTTACAGGGGTTCAAATTGGGAACAAAAACTTGACCAATGTCCAGTTCTAAAAGGTTAGTGTTGATTATTGTTAAATAGTTATTTTATTCGTCAATACTTATCTCATCATTACTCTATTAGCTGTGTGGTCATCTTGGTCTCGATGGCAAGTTTGTCAGCAACAGGATGGTAATGTCTGCCAGTGCCGTAAAAGAGAATGTCTTAACACGTGCAATCCACGTGATTGTCAAGGACAGCCAATAGAGTTGAAGCAATGTACAGGTATGAATGAAAAGGCGTACTGTCCCTTTAAATATTGAACACTACTAAGTATATAGTCCTTTTATAGTTCTGTGCAAATAGCGCGCAAAGGCATGGTTATCTTACAAAATGGCGCAGAGAACTGTTAAAGGAACTATTTGCGTGTTTACTCTGCCAACATATTTTTCGTTAACCATACTCAAGAGAATATTTTAAAAGCACTTGATTCTCATGAGATACTGTAATTGTAGCCTGATTTTCAGAGCGGGCCTGGGTCCTACGCTATCACTTTCTCCCAAAACTAGAAAGTGATAGCGTATAGGACCCAGGCCCGCTCTGAAAATCAGGCTACTGTAATTGCTGTGTCTGAATATTTGTATTCTCTCACTTCCAGTCAATAAGCAACAGTTTTGGTCAAGTAAAGCTGACTGGCTACGAGATGGTGTTATCAATGGTAACTGGAGTGACTGGTCGCCATGGGGTTCTTGTTCTGTTACTGTTGGTTCTGGTGTTAAAACTCGTCGTCGAGGTTGTACTAACCCAGCCCCTAGTAATGGTGGTCAGTCGTGTTTTGGTGAAAGAACACAATACATGGACTGTACAGTTAACCTTCCTCTTAAAAGTACGTATACACCTTTTTTAATAAACAATGATAATCTGGAATTGGTAGATTGTGATTGATAACTTAAGGTTGATGATCTCAGTGGAAATGGTTGATCTGAGACCGACAGGAATTGTGGGAGTTCATAAAATTCCGAATGTATAATAATCACACTGGGGCTGAATTACAAATCACAGTATTTCAGAAGTAAACATTAATATTCAAGACCGGTTATAATAATACATTTGCAATTCAACCCACAATTCCTGTCGGTCTCAACCAAAGCTGCACTATCTATTCCTGCTTTAAGTCAATCCTGAGGGATGATTGGTGGGCTAGAAGAAATAGACGATCAATAGGCTAATGCGATTTTGAAAATATTTCACTGACACACAGCTGCTATAGAGGTTCACGTGTTATGTGTACATTGAACAGGGTCGTATTGGATGTTGACGTGATAATGACGCTCAAAGGGAAAACACGCCTTTTATAGGGTTAAAACACAACACCAAATTTGCTATTAGTGTGTATCCCGTGCTCCTTGGGATATCTCTCGCATAGAAAGGGATAATGTAAAATACAGGACTGTTAAATTGCCGAGACAAACGGATAGACTTCTCCCAAAAGCTGTAAGTGTGAGTACCGTGCATGGTTAAATGGTCTTTGTTATTCACAGCTAAAAAGGAACATATCTGGACCGAGTTTACTGGAGTGTTAGGCAAGAAGAATACTGCAGTGCGTAGAAGGTACACTTGTTCTGTACTTGGACACGACCTTACCAACATGAGCTTGGCCATCACAAAGACAGAGCACGTAGATTGCCGTCAAGACAGACGTCTTTGTAAAAGTAAGTTTTTCATCACGCCACGCGAAGTGTTTTTCAAAAACAAGACGATAACTAGCGGTTAAGGTAGCGTTGTTGCGTCGATGTTTAAAAAATAATCGGAAATAGTGCATGGGTGGCAAAAAGAGTAGCTTTGACGTAATATCTCCTTTGGTGAAAAACAAATCTGATATAACTAGTTTGTGAATCTTAAAGGGTAATCTGGAAAATAAAGTCGTTCACTTTGACGCGCAATGTCTTTGCAGAATGAAAGAATGCTGCTCTTACTATCAGTCACTTAATTGTTTTGTTATTTTACTTGATTTAGTTTGAATCTTTTGTCTTGCGCCTATGAGTAACGTTGATGCTATTAACGTGATAATTTGCGCGATATTTATTTATGTTATCGCCCTTATTATTGCTCCGTCTATCCCTACAACTAAACGTTGCATTATTTGACAGTACCTCCAACTACCCCGCCAGGCCCGTGGAGCAAATGGTCCGATTGGAGCAAGTGTGTGTTCGTAGGAATGCAGTACAGAACACGAAACTGTGAAAATGACGATAAACCATGCACACGAGATATACGAGAAGATAGACAATGCTATCCAATACCACCGAGTACTACAGCTACGAGTACTGGTAGAAGTACAACTACCACGACAGAAACGCCTAGTACTCGACACCCTGAACCAACAGAACCACACATCGATACATCCTGGAGCACGTGGTCAAGTTGTGTTTGTGACCTTCCATTCAAGATTGTCCCTGTAAATGATAATCCAGAACCAATGGGAATACAACACAGAGCTAGGCGATGTCGTGAGTTACATCCTAATGATGGTCGATGTCCTAAGGACAGAGTGGAGTATAAAACATGTGAATGCGAAAGTAAGTTTCTTGTTCTTTTCTTACTGTAACTCTTTAATTAACAACACCTTTCCACCATGGTAGAAAGTTACTTGATGGAATTTGTTTGTTCTTTTGTTGTCTGTTTTATTACTTTCATAAAAAGTAATCTTTCTGTTATTTCGTTCGCAGAGGAAGATAATGTCGTGTACAATAAACTGGACGGTTCCAACGTACCAACCAAGAAGACAGGATACCGTATAGGAGATGTGATAGGAGCAGCAATAGTAACAGGAGTTCTTGTCTTAGTTATCTGCGCAGTCATGGCTTATATTCTTGTAAAAAGGAGACAAAACTTTGATGTATCTAAAGCATTTGAAAAGACTATGCGAGAGGATGCTGATGATAGTAAATATGAACGAACGAACGGTATTGAATATCCTAGTGAATCTAGCAAAGACAGAAATAGTAGTGCCAAACTACAACCTGTGGTTATTGAACAAAAGTCCAAGAAAAACTTTAAGAACATGTTCAAGAAAAACCAAAGCCCAGAAGCAGTATAGCATTGCCTGCGATATAAAGTATCAGCGGTCTGTAGAGACGACGTTGTTTGCCACGGATACCAACTCGAGTCCTGATAGCGAGGGAGTCGATGGAAACCCCCGGAAACAAAGGTTTACTTGCTCCGCTCTTCATTTTGCTATGGACAAATACATAAGAGCAGTTTCCTCATCAAGGGCGAAATCAGGATTTAGTCTGATAATTATTGGGGTTATTTGCCAATAGATAATTCCCATCGCCATCTACATACAGATAATTAAAGTGCACCTGAAGCCCTTCATGATATTTTGCAAATCTGTTGTACATGAGGTGTATAATAAGTGTACTTAATATTTTTTGATGTCGACCCCTCCTTTCTGAGATATGAACATTTGAAATCTGAAAATGCAAATGAGGTGACGTCATCCCAGGAATTTGTCAAAGTTTTGTTTCAAAGCTGACAGCAAGCTTGTTTTTGTAAAGAAGTAAAAATGTTAATGGTAGTGTAAATATTAGTAATACAGATATTAAGCTTTAAAAAATTGCTATAATTATTTCCAGAGAACTTTTGTATATTTAATGAGGCCTGGGTAGACGTCACTTCATTTGCATTTTCAGATTTCAAATGCTTATATCTCAGAAAGGAGATGTCGGCATCAAGAAAAATTAAGTATATTTATTATACACCTCATGTCAAACAGATTTGCAAAATATCATGAAGGGCGTCAGGTGCACTTTAAAGACGTCTATTAATATAGGTAATAGATGAAACAATAGGGGGTTACCAATGCTGACCATCATGCATAGCGCGTATGTAAGATACTCATCTAAAATAAGAGCTTATTTATTTTTTGTAAATACATGTAAGAAAATTGCAAGATAAATATATAAGGTTTTTTTTATTGTTGAATAGTTTCTGAGACATCAGTAAACTATTTTGATATTATCTACTTTTATTAGATATCCGTTATGCTTTGTTAGCATTACGTTACTTTGTTTGCACAGCAACCACCTTGTAAGGCAAAATAATAGATATTTATTCAATATTTTACTGTCCAAACTTATAAAAGGACTACTCGCTCTGTAATTGGTCATCTGTTTTCGGTCAGTTGTTCAAAGCCCGGTATGTATACAACCCGGCTTTCTTGATTTACTGTTTGTATATAGTTGTATGTAAGTTTCTGACCGATAGAACACCGCCGCTCATGTTGTAAAACACACATACTGTCTTTGATATTATCGTTTGGAGGCAGCAAAGTAGAGACTCTAAACAGGGCAATGACACCATCGTGTTCTACATTTACCTGGATGCTTTGCTAACTTTCTTTTATAATTAGTGTCAATTGTTATACCGGTATGCTCAAGAGGGCACACAGTCGAAATCTGCTATTGTGTTAATGCATTAGGTACACTGCAACATCGAGAAAGAGCATTCTGGTAGAGGTAGTAAACATGACGTCCAGTGACCTATTTTACATAAACCGCTGTAGCCTAGAGTATAAGTAACATAAGTAGAGCCCATTTACTCTAGCAATTATATAAAGACCCATTTACTCTAGCAATTATATAAAGGCCCATTTACTCTAGCAATTGTATAAAGGCCCATTTACTCTAGCAATTATATAAAGGCCTATTTACTCTAGCAATTGTAAAAGGCCCATTTACTCTAGCAATTCTATAAAGTCCCATTTACTCTAGCAATTCTATAAAGGCCCATTTACTCTAGCAATTGTGTCGTGCGATATGAGTAGCCGGCAATTAATTTCGAATCTGCTGGAAATGTAATAGAGCCTAGTCTACCTACAAGGTGGTTGTCTGTGTCTTACATGAGAAAGCGCTTGTTATTTCTCCATTGGAGAGTTGCGTTAAATAAACAGTTCAAGCCTTGGATTACGAGGTACGCAGTATACACTAATAATGTTATATCAGGTTTTGAGATATTTTTTATTATAAAGAAATAATGCTAAACTGTTTTTAATAAACGTTCAGTTGAAAGTACATTGTGTAAAGTTTTTAAATTGATTGTTGTATTTATACACCCTTTCCGAGATGTTTTGTGATCACCCGTGGAGCTAAAAACCAGTAACGCAGGGGATGCTGGGTCATCTATAGCCTCTTCCACAGGCATCACTAGGTGAGGGAGAATGGGACGAGCAAAAGGAAGGCAGTCCCAACCGTTACAAAGGAAGCCCAAAGGAGTCCTGGGTTGTCTGCGGAGGAGGTCGCCTATATTTCCATATAACCAGAAGATGGAGATGGTCAGCATCACAAGTGTCAATGTGGATCCATGATCCTCTGCGGTACTTCTTGTAGGATTTTCTCTTCACGGGTAACATATTTTTTTTAGGAAAGTGTATGTCTGCAGCTATATCAAGAACTATCGTACAGGTTTTATTATATATCGCCTTCAAAGGGTTCCGAAGAACCATATAGTAATAATACAACTAGACGCGCTAGGAGCGCGAAGTCGGGCTAGTCATAAAATCAACACAGGAGGCTAAACAATTCTAAGTTGGGCTTCCTGTGTTCGTTCCCAAAGCATCATGGGGGACTATACGCGACACGACAGATAGATAGATAGATAGATTGACTAAAAGGTAAACCTAGAGTCGGGCCCTATAGCCCGACTAATAAGATGCCTTAGTTATAATTTTCCAGTCCTATAAAATTCATTACTTACACTATCATTCCATTACCGTCCGTAAACCTACACTTTGTAATGTTTATTGTATTATTTTTGTCATTTCTACTGTTTTTTTCATATACAATTAGCTATCGTTTTTGCATTAGGTGAGCCCACATACTCTGTACTTTGTTGTGCAGTGGTACATTGTTCTGGCATTTGTTTAACACTAGTTCGATCCCCTCTTCGTTCTTTTGAGCAATGGCAATCTCTGCTGCTTCTTCAATTTTTCTGTAAGAAAAACACAGATAACACAAATATATATAGACTTGCTCAAAGTCTCGCTCGTTAAATTTTCAGTTGATTGGGGTTCCTGCGTTTTCCGAAAATCATATCGGCCGAGAGCTTTCCAAAGGGAATCACGAGAAAGCAGAGAGAAAGTCGGAACACAGGAACCCCAATCAACTGAAAACTTGCAAGAACGTCCTGACTTTTGTAATTTAGTAGGAAAGAAATTAATTAAAGACAAGACACTGAAATTATGCACTCTTTCTTTTGTTGTTCCTTTCTTACTAAATTACTTGTTATTTTTTAATGTGATAGAGTGGTTTTCATTAACCCGTGAAAATAAGTGTATTAGTTAAAGTGAGATAGTCAAATAACAAGAATGGAATTAAGGTGTATTAAAGAGTAATACACTAAAGTGTGTTTCACGGGTTAATCAAAACCACTCTAACATTCTTGCAAATTAGGTGTATTTCGTTTACTGTAATAAGCGTGACTGCATATTATTGCGTGACCAATGAATGTGTGACTGGAAGTATTAACCTACCCCAACTTCAAGAAATAGACTACTTTATTCTCTGGTAGAACGCGTGACAGGTATTTCTCTGCTTCGAGTCGATTATTGGCTGTAAGACATGCATCAACAAATGGCTGTGGGGAAAAAAACAAATTTTTGTATTTTATCATGACTGCGAGCCAAATATTTTCCCGTACGGCCCTCCCGCTCAGTCAATAAGTACCTAATATCTGATGTTGTAAAAGCATTAAAATTTTATCCAAATCCACTGGATTGTGAGATATAGAATTTAGAAGTGTAAAAATTAAAATTAAAAGGGGCAACAGTGACCTAAACAGTAGTCACTAGTGTAAAAACCTATATTAATAATAATCATTGAAACATGAAAATGACATTTCTACCAAAAAATACTTTTGTTACAATTTTCTAGTAACGATTTAATTTCGTCCACACTCATTTTCGGGAAACACGCCGCCATTTTGTTTACTTCTCTACTCGGGGTATATGTATTAGATAGTTACTGAGGCCGGCAGCAATATATCTAATATTGCTAGCCGGCCGAAGTGACTATCGTATATAGTTACTATTCACCACCCTGCCCCATTGTTTTCTCTCTTGCACAGTAATCGGCGGTTTCTTGTGTTTTTGAATATAATAAAAATAGGCTTACCAAACTTTCACGCTGGGCTGGCAGTGTACTGAAATCGGCGTTTTTAAGCGTGATTTTGAATAACTTTTTATAGTTAGGTCCGATCAACTTCAAATTTTATATGTGAAGAGTACACACCCAAAGAAAATAATTCTTCTTTTCACTTTTACAAATGTTACGATTTTTGGCGGGAAAATAACGTCATCAATTTTAGAGGAAAATCTAAAATGAGGGTAATGCAAAATTTTAAAATGCGCATTTGAAAGAACTCATTGAGATACGTTCAAAACCGAAGAGATAATAGTCAAAGTCAAATTTAATCTAAAGTTATAATTTTTTGAATGTAAAATAGAAAACATTTCTAAACTTCAAAAATCATATATTTTGATTAAATTTGACTTTGACTGTTATCTCTTCGGTTTTGAACATATCTCAATGAGTTCTTTCAAATGCGCATTTTAAAATTTTGCATAACCCTCTATTTCAATTTCCCACTAAAATTGGTGAC